>VZQC01000530.1:611993-764301 GCA_009823505.1 Rhizomys pruinosus
TTTTTTTGTCTTTTTGAGACAGGGTCTCCCTGTAGCCCCAGCTGTCCTGGAACTCACTCTGTAGACCAGGCTGGCCTTGAACTTACAGAGATCTGCCTGCCTCTGCCTTCCAAGTGCTAGGATTAAAGGCATGCGCCATCACGCCCAGCGACCACCTTTTCTAACCATTTCCATAAGTCCTCTTAGAAAAATTGAGCAGGAAGAGGCACAGGAAGTGAGGCTCACTTGTGCTTCTTTGCTGGCTAGATGGATGAAAGATGAGTTAGGGCAGGAATGTAGAACTTCTGGCTAAAGTCAACTCTGCAACTATCTCTTACAATAGAGACAGTGAGGGCTGAGCGTGGTGGTGTTGGATGAAGATCCTGAAGTGATTCCAAGTCCTTCACCAATCCCTATTCTTACTGCTTCAAAATATCCACAGCACTTTCTGGCCTTTGTCCCTGCCATCATCTGCACTCATCCCTACCCACCCCTGCTCTTCCAAATAGCCTTTGGAAAAATGCATTTCGGAGTCATAAGTCAAAACAGAAAGAGTTGCTGGGCTAGGAGACATCCTGAATTTGAGCCAAAGTCATCATGTAAGCCAGCAGTAGTTCTAACTTACAGCAATAGTCAGAACAATAAATCCAATGACATCCACAGAACCAGCTTACAGAATGGCCTCTCAGATGTCCCTAATGATCCTTGACTTCTGGTATTCATGTTCCATTCTGTATAGAGCTGATTTATATTTC
Organism: Rhizomys pruinosus; assembly: GCA_009823505.1. Classification (NCBI taxonomy): domain Eukaryota; kingdom Metazoa; phylum Chordata; class Mammalia; order Rodentia; family Spalacidae; genus Rhizomys; species Rhizomys pruinosus. Next base: position 612,728 of record VZQC01000530.1, read on the forward strand.
CTAGGAAAGGCCTGCTGGGAGGGCAGCCAGCTGTAATACAAACACTAAAGCAATCCTATGGAGAGGTGCACGTGGTGAAGAACTAAGGCCTCCAGCCAAAAACCAGCATCGGCTTGTCCACCATCTTAGAAGTAGAGCCTGTACTCCTTTTTAAAAAATATTTTAATTTTTTAAAATTTATTTTTCTCTATGTGTATGAATGTACTATCTGCATGCAGGTCTGTGCACCATGTTGTGCAATGCCATGGAGGTCAGAAGAGGGTGTCGGATTCCCCTGGAACTGAAGTTCTCCTGGAATTGGAGTTTCAGACAGTTCTCAGCCGCCATGTGGGGGATCGAACCCGGGTCCTCTGCAAGAGCGGTCGGCGCTCTTAACCGCTAGGCCATCTCTCCAGCCCCAGAACCTGTACTCTTAAGTCTTGAGATGACTGCCACTTCCTCAGTATCCTTGAACTACTCAGCTCAACTACCGCTAATTCCTGGCATTCTGAAATCATGTGAGTTAATATCCATGGTCATTTAAACCACTGACTTTAAGCTGCTAGTGCAAACATCTCAGTTGATTCTTATTAGTACAGAACATGAAATGGGAATGAGCATAAATCTACACTCTAGAGATGACAGTGCACAGGCTCTAAGGCAAATCCAAATGGCTAAGATCACTAACTGCTAACCCTATCAAGAATGGTCAAGTTCCCCAACCATCTGATTTATAGTTTAGGATGTTTTCTACTATGGTTTTCCACTATAATAGTGGAGCATAAGGGAAGGACCCACAGTCCCTTCCCAGAGTAATGGACCACTGCTTAATACTAGACTGATTTGCATTCAGGTTAATGCCAGCTTAGAACTTCTGGTATCGAAATATGCACCATCGCCTGGGGCAGTCCAAGCTCTGAAGCCAAGCTCCCTGGTTTGAATAAGGAAATATATATATGATTTTCCCAAGATTAGAATTATTTTCCTCCTTCCTCTTTGAACCTTCATGGCCTTCTGACCATCTTTTTTTTTAAAAAATGAAGCAAAGATTTTTGCAGTCGGGGAAATATGATGCTTCTAAATGCTTGATCTTAGTTCCCAGTTTTGTCTTTGGTACGTCACTCCTACCCATTTCGAGAGCTATCTAGTCACCTGCAGTAAGTTTGGAGTAGAAAACAAACTCCCATGCTTTCCATGGCTTCTCCTCCCACAGAGTCTCCTTCAGAGCTTGTTTCTAGCACAAACCCTCCACTTCCAGAAGCTCTCATTTCAGGAGGTAAGAAAGTCCACTTATCTGCCAAATCTGACCCACACTTTATAAATAAATGCCTGGTTAGGGGCAGTAACTTCCCTAGCAGCAGACCACACCAAAGAAGGAGCTTTAGCTGTATGCAGCACAATCAAAGGGAAATTGAAGTGGATGCATGGGGAATAGCAAAACATTTTGGCCTCCATCCCGTGGCTAAACTCTACCGTGGTAAGAAGTGTCCAGTTAAGGCTTCTGGGCTGCAGACGGTTGAATCTTTTCATTAGTGCACTTCTTCAGCAGACAGGCTGATGTCCAAGTTTACAAAGAAGAGCAGATATATAAAACTTTTGGCTTTTCTAAAACACATTCCCTTTGGATAATTACATACTCATTACAGTCAAAGAAATGTTCTCAGGATATATAAAATCACCCATTGTACTTTACAGATGAGGAAACCTACAGAGGCATTCAGGACTGATGACAGAACCAGATAGCTCCACGCCCTGGGCTCTCTACATGTCACATGACCTCACCAGTATCTTATCATCTTGCTAAGAGATAGAAAGCTCTCTTTTCTGTGCTCCCTCACCCACCCACTTGAAACTCACAGCTTGATAATTGACTATATCAGGGTTTGGAATAACCTCTTCTTGATATTTATTTATTTATTTATTTATTTATTTATTTATTTATTTAGGTCTTTTTGAGGCAGGGTCTCCCTGTAGCCCCAGCTCTCCTAGAACTCACTCTGTAGACCAGGCTGGCCTTAAACTCACAGAGTTCCGCCTGCCTCTGCCTCCCAAGTGCTAGGATTAAAGGCGTATGCCACCACACCCAGCTTGATATCCTTTTAATGATAAAAAGCTTTACTATTCTGTAAGACAATGTATTTTATAGCAAACTCTCACTTAATTTTTCTGTGCCTCAGTTTCTTCTTCTGTAAATTGGTAATATTACTTTATTTAGAAGGTTAAAGGAAAAGATCTATGTTTAGGAATTTCTGTGTGTCTGGCATACAGAAGACTCCTACCATGGCTAAGAAACAATCATATAAACAAAACACATCCAGAGAGTAGTCAGTATTCACCATGAAGGAAGATTTCACCCCTTAGCAGAACACTTATCAGAAGTTATCCTGCTCATGCAATATTAAGAGTGGCTGGATGAGGGCAGGGGGAGAAAAATAAAGACCACTGTTAGGGAATGATAGGAGTAGGTAGCCAGCAAGTAGACAAAATGAACAAGATAAGAAAAAGAGAACCGGGGACAACATGATGCATTTAACTCTCTTATTCATCAGAAAAAGGCTTTAACCTCCCCACCACCTGGATAAAGTAACCATAGATCTATTCTTTGAGGATCAGAGGAAGAAAGAAGCACCAGTTACACAGTCAGTGACATCTTTCTCTAATCATTTCCCCACCTATTACCAGGGCTCCTTTCCAAGCAAGCCAAAGGTTGGGGCATATCCTCTCACCCTAATATGCTCAGGGTCACTGGATTTTTCCCTTTTATTTTCCCTAGGCCATAGAATTAACCATGCTCTGTTCAGAGCTGTTAGCCTGTCTCCAAAGGCAGCAGAGGTCCCTGGCCTTGATGGCGAGAATCAGATTCCTCCCACTATGAGCCATATCCCAGCTTGTTCCTTTCCACTTGCCTCAGCAACACTTTCTCCCAAAATGACAGCTGAAGCAAGCACACCTGGATAGAGAGGTGTTTGTGGATGGTGACCAGGACGTAGTATCAACTTGCCAAGTAATTTTGCACAGATAAATTAGTCATCCACAAAATAAAGTTAATAAACCCTCCCTGCTGTTATCCCAAGGAGAGATTGCAGATTTATTAATTGTTAAAACAAATTTCCTGAATAACAAGTTAGTTAGATGTAAGCCATCATGATTGAGGACCCTCTGAAAGAAGAGGAGAAAAAGGAGAGGGAAAGGAAGGATGAAAAAGAAAGCAAGCTCCTTGGAAGACTCAGGTAACTCCTTATGTGAGAAGACTCATCCCCATTTTCTGAAGTCTATGGAGAAGTAGGGCTTGGCTTTCTGTTCCAAAGAAGGCCCTTGGAAGCATGAAGGGTCATGACAGACTAGGGAGGATGTTGAATTGATGATGTCCCAGATGCTCTGAAGACAATTTCTTTGTCTGGCTGAGAAGTAGCCATTTTAGTATGGCTGAAGCGTTCTGCACATATAACCATGATGGCTGTGCCTCCTGAAGCCAAGATGGTAATATGACTTGCCCTGAGAGATCTGATGCTTCCTTGAGATCTTCCCCTGTTCCATAATGTTCTCTAAACATGATTCCTCCTGAATAGATTCTGGGATGCTCCTGAGAACTACTAAGTCACAAACTCTATAATGACTCAGCCAGGAGATCTCAATGAGCAGTCAGGTTGAGGACCACTGCTTTACCTGTAGGGCCCACATTCCTCATATGCTAATGTCCATGTGAAGCTCTTAAAGTCTTGTGATCTTCAGGATTTGATTCAGGAAGTCCAGGGTGGGCCCGAGTTCTGAATCATTGATTAGGATGCCACTGCTTCTCCATGCTTTATGCTTCAGATCATACCTGTTCTGAGCAGCAATGTCACATGGACTACTTTAGGGTAATTTCAGAAGTGCTGTAGGGGTTGCATCTGAACATTAGTGTTTTTATAAAATTCATTCCCAGGTGGCTCCAACAAGGCTGAAACTTCTGCCCATTTTTTTCAACTTCACCAGAATTTTTTTCTTTCCTGTGTGCATGCATTTATGCTCATCTAGCAGTAAATCCATTTGATGTGTTCCTGATGACCATGACTATCAGGGAAGCTGCTGGCCTAGAGAAATAAAGGTGGCAGGGAACGTAAGACATTCAGGGAAAGTGGGCTGCCATTCCAAAGCTAGAAGGGAGTTGAAACAGGAGGGTGTTTGAGGATCAAAGGAAAATTTTCAATTGTAGGTGCTGTCAGGACATTGTAAAAGACTAAATAGACCCCCCCAAATATTAGCAGATGTCTAGATTATCTATCTATCTATCTATCTATCTATCTATCTATCTATCATCTATCTCTCTATCTACCTACCTATCTTTTTTTGGGGGGGGTCTTTTCAAGATAGGGTCTCCCTGTAATTCCAGCTGTCCTGGAACTCACTCTGTAGACTAGGCTGGTCTTGAGTTCACAAAGATCCACTTGCCTCTGCTAGGATTAAATCCAAGTGCTAGGATTAAAGGCATGCGCCACCACATGGGGTGATTATCTGTCTTTCAATGAAATCCCACCCCTGCAATATTTTTGACACTTTAAACCAACACAAAATTATTATGTTACAGTTCTAGAGACCAGAAGTCTGATGTACATTTTATTAAGCCAAAATCAAGTTATTAAGTAGACTGAGTTCCTAAGGAAACCATAGAACGAAATTCACTGACTATATTTGTTTCTAAAGGTAGATTATTCTACCATGTGCGGTCACATACATACATAGTCTGGTGATTAGAAAGTCATCTTGGGAGAAGTGAACATTTATTTTTTAATGTATTTTTTATTGAGTTTTTGTGCATTTCTTATAACAGATATTAAACAATCTAGAGCACTCCCCTATCTGTACCCCCTTCCTGTAACCTTACCCCAGTGGATTTTATGCATTCTCTTATATGTGTTAAGTCCTATCCAGTCAAACATTTTTTATTGAGGTTTTGTGCATTTCACACAACATTTCTTTTTTGTGGTTCTTAGCCTCAGCCTTTAACTGCTGCGCCATCCCTCCAGCCCGTTCATACAACATTTCTTAATCAAATTTAGACTCATTCCCCATTCTTTGCCCCCCCCACTCCACCAGAGCTTATGCATTCTGCCATACATGTCTTTCATCTTTATCTCAGTCTTTTTTATTATTTATTTATTTATTTTTTTTAATTTCCTTGATGCAGAAGTTTACTGTTTTGGGCAGAAGTTTACTGTTTCATTCAGTTCTTTGACCCAGTCTTTTTGTTGCTGTTGTTCCTTCCAATTTGTATCACTCCAAAATGTGCATATACACGTGCCACACATATATCAAAATTATGACATCTGAAAATAAACTATAGGTTAATTCCAAAACATGTTTAGGGATTCACATTGTGATAGTAGAGTTGTATGCAAGTTAAGAAAAACTATTACTTTATATTCCTACATTACATAGCAAGTTGATGAGTAACATCAGGTTTACTATTTACTAAAAAAAAGAAAGGAAAAAAAGAATTATTTAGTTTGACAACAAATAGAGATTTGGTGGTAGGATCCACAAATGAGGGACACCATATGTCATTTGTTTTTCTGGGACTATGTTGCTTAGCATAATGGCTTCTACTTCCATCCATTTACCTGCAAAGTTCATGATGTAGTCTTTCTTTATTGCTGCATAGAGTTCCATTGTGTAGATGTACCACATTTTCTTTATCTACTCATTGGTTGAGGGACATTTGGGTTGGTTCCAGCTCTTTGCTATTGTAAAGAGAGCTGAAATAAACATGGGTGTGCATGTATCTCTGTGGTAGGATGTCTTGTGGGTATATACCCAGGAGTGGTATGGCTGGGTCGGGTGGTCGGCTCATTTTGAGTCTTTTAAGGGCTCTCCACACTGCTTTTCATAGGGGTTGTATGAGTTTACATTCCCACCAGCAATGGATTAGTGTTCCCCTCAACCTCTCCAGCATTTGGTATCCTTTGTTTTCTTAATCATAGACAATCTTACCAGAGTAATATGAAATCTTAAACTCATCTTAATTTGCATTTCCTTAATTATTAGTGACGTTGAACACTTTTTAAGATGTTTCTCAGCCATCTCTTCCTTTGTGAAGTCTCTGTTCAGCTTTTTACTCCAACTTTTGAGTGGGTCATTTGTTTTCTTGCTCCTTTGTTTTTTGAGTAGTTTAAATACTCTGGATGTTAGTCAGATGTATCACTGGTGAAGGTTTCCTCCCACTCTGTGGGAGGGTTTTCTCTTTACTTCTTTGATTGTACAGAAGCTTTTGAGTTTAATAAGGTCCCACTTGTCAATTGTTGACCTTATTTCCTGTGCAGCTGCTGTCTGATTTAGAAAGTCTTTTCTTTTGCCTAAGTCTTATAGGTTACTACCAATGTTTTCTTCTATCATTTTCAGAGTTTCAGGTTTCACATTGAGGTCTTTGATCTATTTGGAGTTGATTTTTGTACTGGGTAAGAGGTAGTGGTTTGAGGTTATTCTTTTACAAGTGGTGATCCAGTTTTGCCAACACCATTTGCTGAAGATGCTGTCTTTCTTCTATTGAGTCTTCTTGGCCCCTTTGTCAAATATGGGGTGGCTGAAATTGCATGTGCTCAAGTTTGGATCTTGAATTTTGTTCTATTGGTCTGTGAGTCTGTTTTTGTGTCACTACCAGGCTGTTTTTATGACTATATCCCTGTAATATAGTTTGAATTCTGGAATGGTAATCTCTCCTGCATTGCTCATTTTGCTCAGGGTTGCTTTCGTTATCCATGGTCTTTTGTTTTTCCACATGAAATTTAGGATGTTTTTTTCTAGGTCTGTGAAGAAGCTCATGGGGATTTTAATTGGGATTGCATTGAATCTGTATATTACTTTGGGCAGGATGGTCATTTTTACTATATTAATTTTTCCAATCCATGAGCATGGGAAGTCCTTCCATCTTCTGGTGTCTTTTTCAATCTCCTTCTTCAGGGGTTTAAAATTTTTGTTGTAGAGATCTTTGGTGTGTTTGGTTAGGTTTATTCCTAGGTATTTTATTGTTTTTGAGGCTATTGTGAGTGGGAAGGTCTCCTTGTATTCCTTCTCCAGTTGCTTGTTCTTGATGTAAAAAAGTACTGATTTTTCTAGGTTAGTTTTGTTCTCTATCACTTTACTGAAACTGTTCATCATTTCTACGAGTTTTCTGGTGGACTTTTTGGCATCCCTAGGTAAACTATCATGTCATCTGCAAAAAGGGATAGTTTGACCTCCTCTTTTCCAATTAGTACTCCTTTAATTTCCTTTCCCTGTGTTATTGCTCTAGCAAGCATTTCGAGCACTATATTGAAAAGGAGTGGGGATAGGGGCCAGCTTTGCCGGGTTCCTGACTTTAAGTGGAATGCTTCTAATTTTCCCCCATTTAGAATAATGTTGGCTGTGGGTTTGTTGTATATGGCTTTAATTATGTTGAGGAATGTTCCTTTCAGTCATTAAATTTTGTTGAAGAACTTTTCTGCATCAATTGAGATGACCATGTGTTTTTTGTCTTTCAGTCTGTTTATATGTTTTATGTTTATTGATTTACGTATATTGAACCATCCCTAAGTCTCTGGTATGAATCCAACTTGGTTATGATGGATGGTCTTTTTGATGTGTGCCTGTATGTGGTTTGCAAGTATTTTGTTGAGAATTTTTGCATCTATGTTTATTAATGAAATGGGTCTATAGGTTTTTTTTGTTGTTGTTGTTGTATCTTTGCCTAGTTTTGGTATTAGGGTGATGTTGGCTTCAGAAGGAATTTGGGAGATTTCCCTCTGTTTCTATCCTTTTGAATAATTTGAGTAATAATTGCTGTAAATCCTCTTTAAATGCCGTGTAGAATTCTGCTGTGACTCTATCTGGGCCTGGGCTTTTTTTAGTTGGGAGGTTTTTTTTTTTAATTACAGTTTCAATTCCCTCATAAATTATGGGTCTGTTTAAGCTGTAGATCTCTTCTTCTTCATTAAGCTTTAGTGATTTCCATGATTTTAGATATTCATCTATATTTCTCTTGGGTTTTCAAATTTTGTAGAGTATAGGTTTTTGAAGTATTCCCATATGGTTGTCTGGATCTTTTCATTATCTGCTATGATGTTTCCTTTTTCATCTCTAATTTTATTGATTTGGAGTTGCTATTTCTTTTGGTCAACTAGGCTAGAGGTATATCTATCTTGTTTATCTTTTCAAAGAACCACCTCTTGGATTCACTGATTCTTTGTATTGTTTTCATTGATTTCTGCTCTGATTTTTGTTATTTCTTCCTGTCTGCTGGGTTTAGGATTCATTTTCATTTGTTGTTGTCTTTCAACTGTTTTTAGTTGTAATGTTAGTCATTTATTCTTTCTTTCTTTCTTTCTTTCTTTCTTTCTTTCTTTCTTTCTTTCTTTCTTTCTTTCTTTCTTTCTTTCTTTTCTGGAACTCCTTATGTAGACTAGGCTGGCCTTGAACTCACAGAAATCCACCTGCCTCTGCCTCCTGAGTGCTGGGATTAAAGGCATGTGCCACCATGTTAGGGCTATAAATTTCCCTCTTAGGATTGCTTTTAAAGTGTCCCATAGGTTTTGTTGTGTTGTATCATGCTTTTTGTTTAGTGCTAGGAATACTTTTATTTCTTTTTTATTGTTATTGAACTTATTCCATAAATCTTACATTATTTTTCAATCAACTTTAGAGTTACTTCCCTTTCCATGCCCCCCACCCCACCTGAGTCCCTGAACTCTACCCTACATATCTTGCATCTTTTTCTGAGTCTTCCCAGAGTTCTTTTGTTGTTGTTGTTCTCTCTAACTTGTATTTCTTGCTATCAATCTATATATATATATATATATCATATATATATAACTAATATATGTTATATATATAGTATATATAATGTATAATAGTGTATTATATATATGTGTATATGTATATATATATATATACATAGTTATATATGTATATAATCATATATACTATTTTTTAAATATGTTAATTGGAGATTTTTTTTTTTTTTTTTTGCTAAACGATGTCCATGTGTTTCCTTAATGGAAAGTTCTCAGAGGCTTCCTCCTTGCAAGGCCAAACAACCATCAATTCCGCCCTTGTGCTCCACACTGGGTGACTGTTCCCTCCCATGGTCCTCCAAATAAGTCCATTAACCACGCGTCCTGTCTGATCCCCCTGCACTGGCCTCCATGACACACCCTAGGTAGTCCAACAATGGCACAACAAACAGTAGTCCTATACTCTATGAGTGCTGAATTCACCCTTAGCTCTTTGTCCAAAGCTGGGTTATCTCAGTAGTCCCATCGGGCATTGAAGGTTTGGAGGGATTCTTGAGGGAGACATGAGTCTTCCGAGTCCATATGTGGAGGTTATGGTTAAAAAGCTTTTTTTGTGCTCGAGAGAATACTTTTATTTCGTTTTTTTCTCCTTGACCCATTCATGTTGTTCAGGAATATGTGTTTAATTGATTTCAATCTCCATGTTTTTTTGTAATAGTTAGGGCCTCTTTTGGTGTTGATATTAAGCTTTATGTGTGTTTTGTATTTGTTGATTGCACTGGATGTCTCGTAATTTCAATTTGGAGAATGTTCCATGGGTGCCAAGTAGAAAAAAAAAAGTACTCAGTACGTACATTTTGGTATTTCGTGGAATTCATTAGATGTCTGTAGAGTCCATTTTGGTTAGTGTATATAGTGTTTCAGTTCAGATGTCTCTCTGTTTATTCTTTGTACAGTTTGACCTGTCCAATGGGCTCAGGGGGATTGAAGTCTCCTCTATTAGTGTGCTGGGATTGATCTGTGCCTTGAAGTCCTGCAGAACTATACTTATGAAGTTTGTGCACCAGAATTTGGTGCATATTATATTATGATTGTGAAATCTTCATGGTTTTAATTGTTCCTTTGATAAGGATGTAGTAGTGACCCTCTTCATCTCCTCTGGTTCTGATTTTATTTGAAGTGTATTTTGTCTGATATTAGAATAGCAACAACTCCTGCTGGTTTTTGGTACCATTTGTTGGAATATTTTTTTTTCCCATCCTTTCACCTTAAGATGGTGCTGTCCTTGAGATGAAGATGGGTTTCTTGTAGACAACAATAACATGCATTCAACTTCTTAATCCCTTTCTCCCAGTCTGTGTCTCTTGTTTGGGGAGTTCAGACCATTGTATTTAAGGTTATTATTGAGATATTTATATTTTTCTCTTCAATTAATTACTTTCTTTGCTTCTTCGCTTTCTCTATCCTTCTGTAATTGCTTTAGTATTTTCTGAAGGTTTGGTTTTCTGGACATGTAGTCTTATCATCTTGTTTATGTCATGAAAGATTCTTCTTTTCTCCTTCAATATAATGTGACATTTTTGCTGGTTGGGCACGAAGTAACCTGGGGTTGGCATCTATAGTCATTTAGCACTGGGACATATTTTGGCCCAAGCTCTTCTGGGTTTCATCATTTGCATTGAAACAGTCAGCTGTAGCCAGGCGTGGTGGCACACGGCTCGCTTTAATCCTAGCACTTGGGAGCAGCAGACGCAGGCGGATCTCTATGACTGCAGGCCAGGTTGGTCTACGAGTCAGAGTGATTCCAGGACAGCTGGGCTACAGGGAGACCTGGTCTCAAAAAAGACCAAAAAAAAAAAAAAAAAGTCAGATGGGTTTCCCTTTATATGTAACTTGTTGTTTTTCTCTTGTGGCTTTTAGTATTCTGTCTTTGTTTTCAGCATCTAACGTTTTTAGTATGATATGGCATGGGGAATTCCTTTTCTGGTCTTGTCTATTTGCTGTTCTACGTGCTTCTTGTATTTGTGTGGGTATGTCTTTTTTGCAATTTGGAGAAATTTTCTTCTATAATTCTGTTGAGGATCTGGTCCATGCCATTATCCTGGGATTCTTCTCCTTCCTCTATACCTGTGATGTGGAGGTTTGGTCTTCATGGTGTCCCACATCTCCTGATTATTCCACTCTTGTGTTTTTAAAAAAATTTTTTCATAATCTTTGGTTGAGCATTCCAGTTCTTCCATGTTATCTTCCAGTCTTGATATTCTATTTTCTGCTTCATCCAATATATTACTGAGGCTTTCTCTCATCCTTTCCTGTTGACTGGATGAGTGTCTGTTTTCCTTTTTCATTGAAGCTTGAGATTTCTTTAGTATTTCCACTTCCTTCTGGTGTTTGTCATTCTTTACTTCTAGTTCTTTGATTCATTTGTGCGTTCTTTATATTCCTTGATTTCTACGATAGATCTGTGTGTGTGTGTGTGTGTGTGTGTGTGTGTGTGTGTGTGTTTGAAACAGGGTCTTCCTGTAGCCCCAGGCTGGCCTTGAACTCTCAGAGATCTGCCTGCCTTTGCCTCCTGAGTGCTGGGATTAAAGGTGATCTTTTAAGATCTGTGTTTTGGGTTATCTCCAGGAAGTTCTCATTGTAGGAGTCTTTTGTGCTGCTGGTAGAATTTGGCCTGGGGTTTGTTATTTGGTTTTCCCGTGTTATTGTTTTTTCAATGGGCTTTGGCATGTAGATTTGTTCGTTGTTTGTATTCTGTTATGAAGCTCAAGTTTGTGTGATCTGGTCCTGGCTCCAGCTGCCTGCTGGGGGTCACCACCCAGTACACCTGTGTGCCTGCTCAAGCAGGGCCCGGCTGCCTCTGGGTGTCTGCTGGGGGCTGCCATCTGCAGGCAGGTGTGCTGAAGCCGGACCTGCTCTGGGTGCCTGTTGGGAGCCATTGCCATCTGCCATGTGTGCTCAGGTTGAGCCCACCTGCCTCCAGGTGTCTGCTGGGGGCCACTGCACTGGTGCAGTCAGGGCCCACCTACCCCCAGGTGACTGCTGGGGGCCACCCTTTACAGGCATGAATGTACACATTGGGCTTGTCTACCCCCAACCCCACCCAACCTGCCCCCAGTGTCTGCAGGGGGCCACCACACTGATGCAAGCTGGGCCTACCTACCCCTGGGTGCCTGCTGGGGGCTGCCATAGTCCGAAAGCTTGTGTGCTCAATCAGGCCCCTGCTACCCAGATGTCCCTCAATCCAAGTTCATCCACTGGAGTCTGGTCAGACTATCAGACTTCTCTTAAAGAATATTTACCTCTCTTGTTCTGCAGTAATCAGTTTGCCAGTATTTCCTTGGCTAAAGTTGAGGCCTCCTGCCTATTTCCCCAGTTCTCTACTGGGTTTTTGTCTCATTGAGTCAGCATGGGTCTTGTGCATGCAGTCACCATTGTTGCAAGTTATTATGAGCAAGTTCCCAGAGTCATGGAAGCCTTTATGTTCATTGACCAACCCTGGCTCTTATAATCTTCCACAATGGTCCCTGAGACTTGGATGTGTGAGGTTTAATGGAGGAGTCCTAATACACTCTACAGTTTCTTATTCTCTAAAACTTGGCCAGCCGTGGGTTTCTGTGTGCATTGTACTCTGTTGTTTGTGGAATGTTTGCTGGTGAATGTTGAGGGATGCATTAGTATTCTTTCTACCCACTGTTCACCAATGTCCATGAATCTTAGGTGTATAGGTTCCACTATAGAAGTGAACCTTAGGGACCTTTGTGTGTGGTCAGTTTTAGAGCTCTGTAATAGCCTCTGTTACAGAAAGATTGTAAGAGCCAGGGGAGGAGGTGCCTGACCATATGGAAATAGAGTCTTATAGGGTCCTAGATCCCTGCTCATATGAACCTACAGCAATGGTGTCAGCATGCACAAGACCCATGCAAACTCAAGCAGACAAAAACCCAACATAGAATCATGAAAATGGGCCCCGGACCCCAATGTTAGTCAAAGAGCTATTGGCAGGTGATTATTTCTGGGTGAGGAAGAACTGATCTTAAAAAGAGGGACACTAGATAGGCTGACTGGACCTCAGTCATTGAACTTGCACTGAGGGATGTCTAGGGTTACTAACTTGACTCAATAGGGCATAGCACAAATGACAGAAGGCATGAAATCCAGTGTATGTGTGAGGGGGCTATGGGAGGGTGGTAATGGGGAAGGGGGTATAACGATGTTTAAAATGCTTTATATGAAATATATAAAATTCAATAAAAATTTACAAAAAAGAAGCTTCTTTGATGAGTAGTATATGGTATACTTGTCTGCAAATATAAGGATCTATATTTAGCATACAATAAGAAATTTCATTTGTCTAGAGATATTATAGAGTTGGATTTTTTCTAGGATCTATGTTCTCCCCAGCCTTGTGTTTTTGACTATATTCACAGTGCCACCCATGAGTTCTCTCCCATTGAGAGGGCTTTAAGTCCAATTACATAGCCATTGATTACCCCTTAGATAAAAGTTCCACTACTGTACCAATAGACATAGTTTGCTGTGCCAGTCATTGGAGTTATTTGGCTTTACAGCTGTTAACCCTCCGAACTGTAGAGTACTGTTGATAGCAATTCAAACTATTTTGTTCAGGGCAGGGAGATCACAGTCACAAAAGCAGAAGTTGGAGCAACGAAAGGGTGCTCCACAAAGCAAGGATACAGGACTCCCTGGAAGACGGAGGAAGCAAAGCAAGCCTTTCCCCTGTGCCTCCTGCGGGAAGGAGCCCAGCTCTACCAACACAGGGTCTCAGAAGGATGACAGGTTTGTGCTTTCATTTGTTGCAGCTGAAACAGGAAGCTCATACAGTAGTGAGAAGCAGGCTGCTTCCTGTGCCCCAGGCTCACTAAGAAAGGGACCAAGTCAGTCAAGTTACCTTTGACATGTAATGAGCTCAAGCACCGCTTCTGTCTCTAGCTTTCTGTGGTTGAAATTCTCCACTCAGTACTCCCTCTGCTCTGGGTTCCAGTGTCCAGGTCACCTTCTTTTTCCCTCTCACTTTCACCAAAACAACACCCACAAGGCAAGCCCTCATTTTTTTTTTTGTGCTTGGTATACTTTTTTAATTGTTATTAAACTTTTCCCATAGTCATACATCATTATTCAATCAAATCTAGAGTTGCTTCCCTTTCCATGCCCCCATCCCACCCAAGTCCCTGTACTCTGCCATACATGTCCTGCATCTTTTTCTGAGTATTTCCAGAGGTTTTTTTTTTCAGTTCTTTTGTTGTTGTTCTCTCCAACTTGTATTGCTACAGTATATATACATATATATATATAATTATATATACATAAATATATACATACATACATATACATATCACTTGAATTGGAGGATTTTTTTTTTCCTAAAATATGTCATGTTTTCCTTAACAAAGTCCTCCTTGGCAATCCCAAACAACCATCAGTCCTGCACTTTTGCTCCACATTGGGGTCTTTCCCTCCCATGGTCCCCCAAATGAAGTCCAGTAAGCACATGTCCTGTCTTGATCTCCCTGAACTGGCCTCCATGATACAGCCTAGGTAGCCCAACAATGGCAGTTTATATTCTGACAAGGCTGACATCCCCTTAGCTGCTTAGTCCACAAGCTGGGTATCTCAGTTGTCCCTATCTGGCATTGAAGGTTTGGAGGATTCTTGGAGAGACGTGAGTCTTCAGTCCATATTGGAAGGTTAAAAAACTGTCTCATGTCTTTGAGAGGTGCCAAAAGCTGTGGCAGCCACAGAGTAGATGCACTTGCCGGTAAGAATTGAAGACAGGCCAAACAACAGTGCTCTCTCTTTTTCTTTTTGTCTTTTTACTAAGATCTCAAGTTTTATGTCTGCAGTACAGTTTCTCTGGTCTTACTGATTATTTCTGGTTATACTTTCCTTTTGGATGCTTAAGGCCACACAGTTAGCCCAGATCAATCGAGGTTTTTGTTTTCTCAAGGTCAGTTGAGGATCTGGTCCTCAGGGGTCTCTCGGGTTTTTTTTTCGGGGGAGCACTTTGCTCCTTTCGGCTTTTCATTTACCAGTTCCATCCACTTGAAAGCCCTCAGTCCTTGGCAGTTCTCTGAAGCATTCTGCAGCTGGTTGGTTCTGGTTTGGTTCTGGTTTCTTTTCTGTTGCTGTGATAAAATGCCTTCACCAACAGTAACCTGAGGAGGAAAGGTTTGTCTGGCTTATACCCCTAGACCCCAAACCATGACTGAGGGAAATCAGGGCAGGAATCGAAGCAGAACCCATAAGGAACTGCTTGCTGGCTTGTTCTCTGGCTCACTCCCAGGCCCATGCCTAGCCAGCTCTCTTATATGGTCCATAACCACATTCTAGAGATGGTACCACTTATGGACTGGGTGCTCCTACATCAATTAATATGTCAAGACAATGTCTCACAGGTATACCCACAGACCAATTAATCTAGGAAATTTCTCAACTGAGGTTTCTCTCTGAGGAATCTAGGCTGTGTCAAGTTAACAGTTGAACCTAACTAGAACAATACCTTTATCTCAACCTTCTTTAATATTATTACCATTTAAAAATGAAGAAACCAAAAGACCACAGAACAAGTGACTTACTCATGGAAAGGCAGTGAGTGAGTAGGCAAGCCTCACTGGTTCTGCCAAGGAGTTCAGCAGCCCGAGATGCTGTATCAGCGTGATACACACTTCATGTTGCAAAATCCCACTTCATCTAGAACTTGACTGTTTTCTCTCCTGTCCAAAGCTAGTTATTTCTCTAACCTTTTCAAATACTAGGTGAAATTTAAAATTTTTCACTTGCAAAAGCAGCTATGGAATCACTGACTTGCTTGTCTTAGTCCATTTGGACTGATGTAACAAAATACCATAGAGTAAATAACACAGATAGCAGATATTTATTTCACAGTTCCGGAAGCGAAAAGTCTAAGATCAAAGTACTAGCTGATTTGGGTGTTCGAGAATCACCTCTTCCTCCCTCCTAGATGGTACTTGTTACAAGTCCTCACAGAGTAGAAACATAACACTGGAAACCAAGCCTCTTTTATAGGGCTAATCCCATTCACAAGTGCAACCCTCAAGACCTAATTGCCTCCTACAGTCCCCATCCCTCACCACTGCAATGGGATCAGCTTCACTGTGAATTTTTGGGATGCAAACATTCAGACTATAACCATTTAGGTCACAGGTAACTGTGCAGAGAGTGTGGATCCAGTCAGGCTAAGTGAATATCCAGGATGGGGAGGAACACCTGAAGGTTCCAAGTCTAGGCAGGAGGAAGAAAAGAACCACACTCCTGTGGTAATTTCAGTACGCAGTTTGTGAATGTGGTGGCAGTTTGGGACATCAGTGAACTTCTTCCCAAGAGGTAATGAGTAAGAGAAACTGGACTCCAGATAGCTGGAGATCAGTGGGTCCCAGGAGGGCAGGCTTCAGTGGGGTGTGGGCCTGGAAAACTTCCCTGCAGGATGAGTCAGCGGAGGCTATCTGCTCCTAATAGGAGTCCTGCAGGCAGGCCCTCTCCAGGAGAAACACAATCAGGTTCCAGTTGTATCAGCTATTGTGGCTGATTTTCAGCCAATTGCACCTAGAGTGAGCTGCAAATGAACCAATTAGCTGTTTTCATTTAGCAGCAGCCAGGAGAACAACCTGAGCCAGTGTAGCCTGCCTCCAACCTGAACTGGACATTTAGATGAGAGGGGAGAGAGCTGCAGGAAACCACACCATTCTCATCATCATGGACCCTCACCCAAAGACAGGAAGAGGCCCACACCAAGCCCTGAGTCATCAGGAGAAGCCCACCCCCACCCCCAGATATGAGGCCTGAAGGAGGATATGTTCTACATGGGAGAGGAATGCTTCTGAGAAAATATTCGTGAAACAAGTATGCTATTTATTATTTATTTATTTATTTATTTATTTATTTATTTATTTATTGTCTTTTTGAGACAGGGTCTCCCTGTAGCCCCAACTGTCCTAAAACTCACTCTGTAGACCACCCTGGCCTTCAACTCAGAGATTCATCCTGAGATTAAAGGCATGAGTCACGATACTGGGTACTAGTCTGCTTTTTTTTTTTTTTTTTTTGGTCTTTTTGAGACAGGGTCTCCCTGTAGCTCTGGCTGTCCTGGAACTCGCTATGTAGACCAGGCTGGCCTTGAACTCACAAAGATTCGCCTGCCTCTGCCTCCCAAGTGCTAGGATTAAAGGCATGCGCCACCACGCCTGGCACTAGTCTGCTTTTTAATAATGACATTAATTGAGACCTTCATTCTCCCTCATGCACACACAACATAGCATTCTACCCTCTCTCTCCATTCATAGGAACCAGAATTCATTTGATGTCCTTTTCTGATCACAGAGAACCAAGAAGTGTATCAGAAACATCATGGGCAGTAAGCCTCTCTAACGCTCCTTTGTCACAAATCTCTGTTTTACCTGCTTTTTCAAAAATTATTTTTTCTAACCAAAATCACAAATATGTAATCATAGTTGTAAAAATGAAATAATAGTGCCCAAGATTTACTAAATGCTTCCTACATGCCAGACTTCAAACTAAGAGCTTACAGGGACCATCTCACTTGACTCCACACACACTGAGCTGAGCATTGCTCTCACCATCCTCCTCTAATGATAGTAAACAGCTCGTAGAATCTCGTAGAAGTGGTACGAAAATTTGAACTCTGATTTCAGAATCAAAACACTTAACATTATGATATTTTGCTTCAAGAATGCTTATAATAAAACTTTAGCATTTAAAATATGAAAAAAGCAGGTTCCAAGATTTTATGTATGCACACACACACACACACACACACACACACACACACTTCTGTCACACTCTTCAAATGCATCTACTTTTAGTTCTATGACATGTGTCCTTGTGTATTTTACTCTATAGTTCTAATTTATCTTCCAATATTTCTTGGTCTATAATGTTGGTGTAATCTAATTTTTATTACAGTCTATGAGCACATTAGCTTTCATATTCAATTTATTTATCATGATTTTAGCTAAATCCATATTTAGTGGTTCCCTGATAGCAGCTCATTTCTAAGCCATGTGATGTGCACTGTTTACATTTCCTATTTTATGTAACCTTTTGTTTTTCCTGGAGTTAATAATTACCTTTTTTTTTTTACTTGCTTAGTTTTAAAAAATTAATCTATACCATACCATCCAATGGCCATGTATAATGATTTTCAGTTAAACCTTTCACATTTTCAAACTCATCAGGAAGTTTCAATGTCATTTTCTGGAGCATTTGTATGGCCCCACTTGGGCTGCTTGTTCTTCGTGCTTACTGCACAGCTGTTGTTTGGGGACTTCCCTTTGCCATCATCCTGGGATTTCCCTTCACCTCCTTCCTCTGTGATCTCCTGTTTCCTAAAATCTGTCTTCCTCTTCCTTGGTTTACCTCCTATTTTGGTCAATACATTCCCTAATAGTTTCCTGAAAGAGGAGGTGGGAAAGTAATTTAGTTATCCTAAAAGTACAATCTCCTGACCATGCAGGATGAGAGCTGGACCCAAGAAACCTCAGCACATTTTATGTAGCTGTTTATTCCCTCTTTCATCTTTTTCCATCTCCTAAGGCTCCTTCTTTTCATAGCTTTAAGTACTTAACATTACCAATTTAAATTCCCTTCTAGACTGCTACAGATTAATTGGCTTAATTTGGTTCTTTTATAGATCTTTGGCTTTGTCTTGTATTATTTTGCTAGGTCATTTAGTGATCTCTGCTGTCTGCTTTCATGACCTGGTACATTTTTCCAGAGTCTCTCTTGGCTTCTAGTTTCATGAAACTAGGCATTGTTGATACTTTCTGTGATTGCTATTGTTCACGGAGGTTGATTTGAGAGAGGAGTTGATTTTGCTGCCATTATTCTGCTGCTATTAAGCCTCAGGCCCCCTTTTACTGTGTAGCCTATGGATTTGGAATCATGCTAAGTCGGATCCTAAGATGGCAAATATTCTTGACTGAGTGTTAGTGCTTCACAAAGAAAGTTCATTATTATTTCTCTAATTAGCTGACATCTGAAAGGCCTGGGATTGAGATCATTTTCTGAAAGGATGCTCTTTCTCAGTCTTTGGATGGATGGTAACCAAGCTTTCAAGCACCTAATAATCATCTAGAAAAACTGCTTTATTTAAAAAGAATTGGATCAATCCCAATCAAAATTCCCATGACCTTTTTCACAGAATTAGGAAAAAAACATTCTAAAATTCACATGGAAAAACAAAACACCTTGGATAGCCAAAGCAACCCTGAGCAAAAAGAGTAATGCAGGGGGAATTACTATACCAGATTTTCATCTCTACTACAGAGCTATAGTTATAAAAACAGCATGGTACTAGCATAAAAATAGACCCATAGATCAATGGAATAAAATCCAAGACCCAAACTTGAGTATGTACAATTTCAGCCACTTGATATTTGAGAAAGGAGCCAAAAACACTCAATGGAGGAAGGGTAGCATCTCCAACAAATGGTGCTGGCAAAATTGGATCACCACTTGTAGAAGAATTAAACCCCTATCTTTCACCTTGCACAAAAGTCAACTCTAAATGGATCAAAGACCTCAATGTGAAGCTTGAACCTCTGAATATGTTAATAGATAATATAGGCAGTAACCTGTAACATGTAGGTGCAGGAAAAGACTTTCTAAATCAGAAGACACCAGTTACAGAAGAAATTAGGTCACAATCAACAAGTGGGACCATATTAAACAACAAAGCTTCTGTATAGCAAAAGAAACAAAGAAGTGAAGAGAAAACCCACAGACTTGGAGGAAATCTTCACCAGTGCTACATCTGTCAGATGTTTAACATCCAGAATATATAAACTACTCAAAAAACAAAGGTCCAAGAAAATAAATGACCCGGCTAAAAGATGGGCTAAAGATCTGAACAGAGACTTCTCAAGAAAAGAACTTAAGATGACTCAGAAACACCTTAAAAACTGTTCAACTTCATTAGTAATTAAGGAAATCCAAAGAAAAACCACATTAAGATTCCCTCTTACACCAGTTAGATAGCTATGATGAAGAAAACAAATAGCACTAATTGTTGGAGAGGGTGTAGAGAAAGAGGAACACTTATTCATTGCTGGTGGGATTGCAAACTCATGTAGTCCCTATGGAAAGCAGTATAAAGAAGACTTAAAAGACTAAAAATGAGCCTATCATTTGACCCAATTATACCACTCCTAAGTATATACCCAAAGGATGTATCCTATAGCAGAGACACATGCACAGCCATGTTTATTGCTGTTCTTTTCACAATAGCAAAGAGCTGGAAGCAGCCCACATGTCCCTCAACTGATAAGTGGATAATGAAGATGTGGTACATTTATACAATGAAGTTTTATGCAGCATTGAAAAAGGATGACTTCATGAATTTTGTAGGCAAATGGATGGAACTGTAGGCTGTTATGCTCAGTGAGATGACACAGTCTCAGGAAAACAAACAACTATCTTATCCCTTATTTGTGGTTTCTAACACCAAATCTCTATATGTAAATTAAAATGATGAGAACAGTTAAGGGATGAAACAACTTCAACAAAAGTTATTGCTACTTCTATCATAGTACACAATGTCTATATTAAAAGTAACTTATGGAATCACAAAGATATAAAATCATTTCAATGCTCTACTAACTACATATGGCCTCTTCCTACTTACTGGTTATACTCCTTTGAAACTTGAGCCAAGGTTTTTGGTAACCTACTCACTGATAAATAAATGGCCATGTACAATAAGATTGATAAATCACAACAGGCTTCTTGATCCTCAAGGATACTAGTTAATTCAAAGGAATGATTATTTCTGTTCCAGGGAGCTATTCATTTCAATATTTAGTCATGTTTTATATGTAAGACATTTGACCACTAAGTAAAACATCTTTGGATTAAATAGACAAGCTTTTTGCCAAACCCATGTAAAAACATCTCTGAATATCTGGAGAGATTTGGTCATATAGAACCTACCCCTAGACTTGCAAGGACACTTCAAAGTTTATAACTTTATAGTGGTATATTCAAAATAACTGTTCCTTCTATATATGGGTATAAATATTGAACATATCATAAATTATAATAACTAGGGACAAATCTCTCAGGATATGTTATTTAGTCTCATGGCATTAACTAAAAGCCTCTTGTATAAGATTAAAATGGATGGTTATGTCCAGAATAGAAAATAGAAACATGCTAATCTAATTAGGGATACAAAATTGTTGTTAATTTTCAATCCACTCCTGACTTATACTGGAGTCCCAGTTATAGCTATTAGATTAAATGGATACAAATGTTCTCCATGTTGCCCTGTATTATACAAATGATAATTCTGACATTTCTTTTCCACATACCAAGAAAATTTGGCTCAGGAAAAGCTGGGTTCTATCTCCTTCAACCAGTGGTATGCAGTTCAGAGGGAGACAGTCTGAAGGGGCATGGTAAACCCTTTCAGCTTGGTTCCTGCTTATAGGTATGTGATACAACTTCTGGCCACTGGAAAACTATAAATCAGGATTTAGGGAGTCTGGGAAACAAGAGAGGCTGCTCAGATTGTAGTGACAATTGCAAAAACAGAGAGGGGAAGGAATACACCTCCCTCCAGGATGCAATTTTGCCCTATAGCTAAATAAAAAGCATTGGTAGATAAAGGCTTCAGTGCCAGCTCTGGGCTGCCCTACCAGGGTTGTTGGCCAGGGAGGCTTTAAAAGCCCCCAAAACAAAGGCCATTTGCC
Source organism: Rhizomys pruinosus (assembly GCA_009823505.1). Taxonomy (NCBI): domain Eukaryota; kingdom Metazoa; phylum Chordata; class Mammalia; order Rodentia; family Spalacidae; genus Rhizomys; species Rhizomys pruinosus. The sequence continues at coordinate 634,197 of VZQC01000530.1, forward strand.
CATAACTTTGGGTGCACATAAGAAATGGACAGTTAAGCTTCTAATGCTGAAGATAGAGCATGATATGAGCATGAAAAAAAAATTATGTTGAGATCCTGCACTGCAAACCAACAACTGACCTTCTTGGTGTTAGAAAGCACTATGCAAACCAATGGAAAGAAATGGTCTCCGAAGCTTTACCACAGACTCCTTATGCTACAGTTTTACATGCCAAAGAAGATGTAGTGCAATAGTGGCACCCTGATAAATGTACACCTGGAAAGAAAAAAAAAATCCCAATTTGATCTATGGCCTGCTGCTCCCTCGTGGGATAGGACACACGGCTGACACTGTAGCCCTGGTGCCTCCTAATGTCAGGAGACTCTCTCGACTCCATTAGAAAGCTATTGCCATCCCTTTGTCAAAGAGTTATAATGCCCCAACCAAGATATCTCCAAGCATATGTGTCTGTTGCCATAGAGTAACTTGTTAGAATCTTTAATATTTGTTGCTATTTGTCTTTTATTACTAGAATTAAAAGGAAACTGCTAGACGACTCACCAATCCATTGTAAACAGAACATGGAAAGTCCCAAGAGACTGATGTGTCACCTCAGAGGAAAAAAAACCAAAACAAAACTGGATCTTCTATCTCTCCCTCTCCCTCACCCACCCCTCTAAAGCCCAGGGACTATCAAGGAAGAGGTTGGTATGTCAGATAGTAAGGACCAAAGAGGGGGAATGAATTGTGAGATCACAGCAAAAACAGACTGGATTTTTCCCCCTTTTTATTTAATCAACATGTTTGTGTAAGCAAACCTCTTCTATTGGACTTGGGGACCCTGGCTTGTACAAAAACTGGACTCAGATGTTAACTAATAGGGTTTATATGGACACTCTTTATGTTTATTGCCTATGTGTATTTACCGGTCAAATAAAAAAACTAAAAAAAATAAAAATAAAAAGAATTGGAGAATTTGGAGTAGAAGAGGGGAGAGTGAGAGAAAGAGAGGGGAGAAAGAAGAGAGAGAATAGGAGAAGAGAGAGAAAGTGAGAGGAGAGAGGAGGAGGAAAAGGAAGAGGAGGAGGAAGAGAAGAGAAAAAGCCTCCCAGGACTTCTAGATCAATAAGACCCAAGAGTTCAGATTTTAAAGTACCCAGGCACATGGTCCTCAGACTTCAGTGATAAGCACAAAGGACAACTTTACTCATTTGCAAATCAAGACTGCTGCCCCTCTCCTGACAATCCGGCCAGACTTTGCTTTTGCTCTCCTTCCCAACTGACAGAGAAGTTACAGTTCACTGCACTGTGGTACGATGCTTATAAAATAGCTACTTGTCAGTCTTGTTCTATAACTATGTTATAACTTGTTCTTGGATATCATTACTTATCATTCCCAAGTTGTGGTTTGACTCCAGTCCCTAACATTCCCATGAACACTTGAGAAGTTCCAAAAGCAATGATTAACAAATGCTGACTGGATACTTACTGTCAGGCATTATTCTAAGTGTTTTACAGTTACTTTCTTGATTTCCTAACCCTAGGAGGTGGGAATTATGATAATACTGATTTATAGATAGGGAAACCTACGGTTAGAAAGTAAAACAACTTATTCATTCACACAGCTAGTAACTAGAAAAGCCGGAAGTTATTGAACTATGGAGGCCTGCTGATCCTTTTGACAATGATCAAGGGCCTGAAGAAAGCATAGACCCAAGCAGACTCAAATTCCTCATCACCTTCTACTGCTTGACTTCTTGACCATCAGGGAGGTGTTCCTGGGCTGGGTGGTGGCCAGCACTTGAAGCAATGCTGGCAGGTGGTAGCAGCCAGAGTTGCTAGAAGTGTTTGAACAATGCACAAGATTTGAAACTGGGATGATGATGGTCGGACTCTCCCAATACTGATGTCTCTGGGTCCCTTTTAGCTGGAGCAAAAGGATTCTGACAGTTGAAGCCTTCAAAACATAAACCTACCAGTCCTCAAACGGCAGTGGAAATAGTGACAATAACTCCACAAATAGCAGCAACTCCTATAACAGTTCAGCGTCTAGTCATGGAGCCATGATGCTGCTACCGGGAAGGGCAGTCTTCTTAGGGAATGAAACATTCTCTTTCTCTCCTTGTCCATGTGTAAGCCAAAGATATTACATACCTGCTTAATTAAGGATTACATGAGGTGATATATAAATGGTATACCATAGTACCTAAATGTTTGATAGGTATTAGTTGTTTTCATTAAAAATGTCTTTCTTCATTCATATCTATGATTCTTGGGATTTTTGCATGAAAGCAAAACTATGAACAACATTCTCAAATTTTATTTTACTTGCTGTTGGTTCTCCACTTTAACCAACTGGGGGCTTGTTTTTCCTATCTAAAAATAGAAATATTTTGATTTATAACAAAACAAAGAATGAAGCCAACCTTCTGTAACATAACCACTGCGGCCCAAGGAATCTCTTTTGACCTTCAGGAGCTCACTTTATCTACATTACTCACTTGATATTTATTGAACAATCAGAGGGCACATGGTTGGCCTTCTTCCAGATGAGTGTCCCTCCTGGAGCAGTTCCCGTCCTGCTTCAAGATCCAGTTGCAAGGGTGATAAAGAGACACTTAAAGATTTCTTCTGAATATCTCTAGCATAGGGAGTTGCCAAATATTGTTCTGTGATGAATAAGAAGTGTCTCTGTGAATTCCTTTTAATACATCATATTGGTGTGTGTGTGTGTGTGTGTGTGTGTGTGTGTGTGTGTGTGTGTGTGAGCCATAAATCCATGACTGGTGTTTTCCTCTATGGCTTTCCACTTTATGTTTTGAGACAGGGTCTCTCACAAATTCAGATCTCATAAATGCAGCTGGCCTGGCTGGCCAATCAGCCCCCAGTGTCGTCCTGTCTCCGCCTCAGCAGCCCTGTGATTACAAGTGCTCGCTCACTGCCTCATTTGGCTTTTTACACGGATGTTGGGCATCCAAACTCAGATCCTCCTGTTTGCATAGTAAGCCCTGGACCAACTGAGTCCTCTCCCCAGCACCAACATATTGTTTCTATTAAGACCTTTCTAGCACTCTGGGCTAGACCTTGGGTCTTTTATTTACCTTGAGTACCAGAAGCTCCCAGGGATCAGTTAGCACCCATTAAGCAGGCCCCTCATGTCAGGTTGATACCTCAAAACACTTTCTTTACAGCTTCCGGTTCCCATCAGAATGCTATACTTGACCCCTGCTGAAGTCAAAAGCCTCAGTTCAGTTGATTTTCATGTTACAAATATTCTTTCCATCAGGCAGATGAACTGTTACCCAAAGATGCTTCCAAAAGCACCACATGTCCAAAAACATAAGCTTATTAAAAGCACAAAAACTTTTTTGGTTAAAATCTAAGCTTATTGCAGACCAAACTATGTCTCTTTTTCTACCTTCCTTTCATTTCTCCTCGGGGCCAACCTTCTTTCCAAGCCTGAAAGGCTTATTTATGGCATTCCCTGCCCTGTGAACACAACACTCTTCCTCTTGGCTTTGCTGAGGTGAGTCTCTCCAGCTGCCCCCGTCCTTCTTGCATTGAGGCTCTGGTCAGACCTCACTTCCCCCACGGGGGCTCTACTCTAACTCCAATTCCTCTGTTCTAACTCCTAAATCTTTCCTCCTTTTGTTTTCTATAGCTATAGCTTCCTATTTACTGTGTGTTTCCTTCCATTGGCAGTTAGAATTTTATGTAAAGACTTGTTTTCCTATAACTGTGACATTTGAGTGCTTGTCTGTAGGACCTGCCCTATCTGTAGGTTCCATGAACAAGGACTCAAGCACTCACAGATTGAAAATATTTAGAAAAAAATGTGTCTGTATTGAGTATAAACAGATACTTTTCTCTGATTTTTTTCTAATTACAGCAACTTCTGACCAGCATCCACGCTGTATTTGATGGTATTAGTAATGTAGAGAGGGCTTAAAGGTTACAAGAGAAATGAAAATGTTACACCCAACCACCATGCCATTTTATATGAGGGACCTGAGCATCTGTGGATTTTGTTATCCAAGGATTTTGTTATCCTATGGAAGGCCAGCCTTGGTGGAGTGTTTAGATGGATGATTCTCAAAACAAACCCATAAGAGAGGCAAGTCCTGTGATTAGCCTAAGGGAACTTTAGGGAAGCAGCATGGAGAAAGGTAAGTCATCTGAGGAAGGAAAGTGCTGGAGCTGGTAGATCCAATGTCTGTGCCCTGCACACACAGGTAAGAATATTGTTCTTCCAGTAACTGTTACTTTTCCCACTCGACTCTGGCCCAGTAGGTGAGCCAGACTTGGGAAAATGATCAAACATCTTCACTATGTTGACCTCCTTAGGAGAAAAGAGTTCTAAAAATAGTTGGAACTGTTATTTTGAGTCTGTATTTCATCACTACGGTTTGCGAATCCACTCTGAACTTCTTTGTTGCCTGAATCCCCAGAAATACTGCTTGTTGTGGAGTTTTTATTTTTGATATCAGAAGGTTGGGGATGTTTCTATTTGAAAGATTGTCTGTTTACATTCTTTAGCCCAAAATAGTCTGAGGTGTCAGTATTATGTCTTCATGTTTCTAGTAGAATTTAATGATGTTATATCAATAGCCACAAGTCCCTTTGAAGTATTTTTGCCCTCTCCAGATTTTGGGAAAATGTATTGTGATAATGACTAAGGTCATATTTGTAAAATGATACCATGATACCTTTCCCCAGCAGGAAGAAGATAATGCATGGAATTAAGTTGTTGATAACACACTGGATAACTTGCCCTCCTTAGAAAAATAGTTCTCACACTCTGTCCTCAAAACTCCCTCATGACAGTGTGACAGTTCAGCAAGCCCCTTTTGCTTTTTTTTCCTGCTCCCCTCGTCAAGGTCATTCCCATGGGCTGCAGGGTACAGGACACGTTATACTATGCACATTCCTTTATCATCATTGAGAGAAAGCTTAGTTACAGTAAATAATATCAAGGACTCTCCTTAGCAGGAATAAATAATAAGAATTCATCTTGGCAGTGTGAAAAGGGAGGAGGGTGTTTCAGCCCCAATCATTCCCCAGCTGTGATGCCCATTATTGGTATGTTCATGAATTCACAAGGAAGCTAAGAAAAGTCTAGAAAGTGGATCATTTGGTCATTAAAACTCTTTTATACTTTATTGATGTTTTGTGCATTTAATATGTCATTTTTCAGTCCAATTTAGACAAATTACCCTCTCCCTGCTCCTACCCCACCCCAATTCATGCCTTCTGCCATACATGTCTTGCATATTTCCCTCAGTCTTTCCAAAGTTTTTCTCCACAGAGGCTTGTTGTTTGGGGCAGAATTTAACTATATCAGTCAGTTCTTTGACCCAGTCCTTATGTTGTTGTTGTTCCCTCCCCTTTGTATTGCTCCAAAATATGCCTATGTATAACCATCATATATGTATCAAAATTGTGACCTCCAAGAATAAACTGTATGTTAATTCCAAGATATGTTTCAGCATTCACATTTTCCCTTTAATTTTATATTACTCTAAAATATGAATACATACCTTCCACCCATATATGGTAATTACAATGTCTGAAAATAAGTGGTAGGTCAATTCTAGAGCCTGTTAAGAGATTCATATTATAACAGCACAGTTTCAGATAAAAAGAAATATAACAGTAATGTTGCTCAGCTTGCCTTTCAACTGGGGATTTGGTATTAGCATCTACAAATGAGGGAAACCATTCACCCCCCCACCCCCAGGACTGTGTTATTTCACTTAGCATAATGGCTTTGAGTTCCATCCATTTACCTGCAAAGTTCATGATGTCATCTTTCTTTAATGCTGAATAGTACTCCATTGTGTAGATGTACCACATTTTTGTCATCCACTCATCAGTGGAGGGGCATTTGGGTTGGTTCCAGCTCTTTGCTATTGTGAAGAGAGCTGCAATAAACATAGCTGTGCATGTATCTTTGCAGTAGGATGAGTCTTGTGGGTATATATCTAGGAGTGTTATGACTGGATCAGGTAGTAGGCTCATTTTGAGTCTTTTAAAGGGTTCTCCACACTGCTTTCCATAGTGGTTGTATGAGTTTATTAAAACTTTTTTCTATCACATTTATTCCATATGTGTGCATGGATGTGGACAAGTGTGTGTGTGTGTGTGTGTGTGTGTGTGTGTGTGTGTAAGGAGAGCTTGTGGGAGTTGGTTTTCTCTTTCCACCATATAAGGTCCTGGAAATTGAGCTTAGGTCATCAGGCTTGGTGGCAAATACCTTACTAAACCTACTGAGCCATCTTGCCTACCCATGGCTGAGCATTTTTAAAAGAAGCAAAAACATGAGAACATACACTTTTGTATTAATGGGATGTCAGCAAGCTTGGAACTTCATTCCCCAATCCTGGAATTGCTTATGTGTGTTTTTACCTTCTTTTTGGAATAGTTTATCACACAAACAGAGCCACTTTAAGGAAGTTGTGGCTTTCTGTGTGCATTGCACTCTGTTTATAAAGAAGCTTCACTGGTGAGAGTTGAGGGATGCACTCATTTTCCCTCCTCCCTCGTTCTGCTGTGTTCTACGAGTCCTTGGTATAAAGGTTCAACTGTAGATGTGTCTCTCAGGATTGGAAATCTCTCAGATGCATTTTATTTTTTGTCTTTTCGAGACAAGGGTCTCCCTGTAGCCCCAGCTGTCGTGGAACTCACTCTGTAGACCAGGCTGGCCTAGAACTCACAAAAACCCAACTGCCTCTGCCTCCCAAGTGCTAGGATTAAAGGGGTGCATCATCACATCCAGTGCATTTTTTTTTCTGTGTGAAAACAGTTGTGGGACTCTGCGGTATCCTCAATCTGTTTCGATGAGTAGCTTCTTTGATGAGTGGTGTATGGCATATGTGTCTGTAAATACAAGATTCCTGGACTGCGAACTACTAGAAACTGATTACTTCTGCGGGAGGGAAAGAACACCTTACTTATGATTTCTGCATTGAGAATTTTAAGAGAGAAAAAATTTTAAGAGAGAAAAGAATTTTAAAAGAGAAAAAGATGAAAAACATTTTTGGCAGAACACATGAGCTCTGGTGGGGTGAGGGGGCGGGGGGGATGGGTCTAGATTTGATTTGTAATTTTGTATGAAATACAAAGAGCTTCAACTAAAAAAATTTCTAGATGTGCTGACTAGACTCAAATGGATGAATTTTTGCACAGAGGGACATCTGGGTTCCAAAACATGAATGGATAGGACTTAACATGGATGGTGTCATGCCTGAATTCTGATGGAGGCTTGGAGGCATGGAGAGGGGCCCTAAATTTGAATGGGAGCCATTGTATGAAATGTACAAATGCACAATAAAAAACTAAAACAAAAAGAAAGACACTTGTTAGATCACAGATGCTGCCCTTTAGAGGGTTTGAGCAATGCCTTATATCCTATCTAATATCAAATAACTTTCCCTAAAGTGCTAAACTCCTAGATTGTTCAGCCCCAAAGTAGGGTGGGACAATAGGATTCATTTCCTGAGTTAAGCCTTATGTCCTGCCTAGAACTCTCACTAAACTGCTAATGCAGAGATCCTTCTCCACTAAGCTCAGAGACCTCCTGACTAGTGTCTACATGCTTTGCTCTGTGTGTTGCTGCTGTATTTCTTATCCCAACTCTGATTCAGCAGGTGGCCAGTGTGACTAAATGACTGTTTACCTGAAATGCATCTCAGCACATCTCTCTATCAAACCTGGAAAGAATACTTATAATTTTAAACAACCATGAGTACTATTAACAATTAAATTGCAAGCCACGGGGCTGGAGAGATGGCTCAGTGGCTAAGAGCACTGGTTGCTCTTCCAGAGGACCTGGGTTCAGTTCCTCAGCACCCACATGACAGCTAACAACTGTTCATAAGTACAGTTCCAGGGGATCCAACTCCTTCTTCTGGCCCCTGTGGTCATCGGATTGCATGACACAGGTGTACTTGCATACATACAGGCAATATATTCACACACATGAAAATAAAAATAATAATAATAAAATATGTTTTAAAAAAGTAAAACCTTATCTTGGTCAGTTAAATAGGTGATTACTTTGCCCCAAGGCCACATAAACAAATCAGCTTTAGCATTTTTTTGAACCGCCCCTTCCCCCAAATTGTTAAAGCTAGTGATTGCATTTTTTTTTTCTGGGCTTTTTGAGACAGGGACTCCCTTTTAGTCCCAGCTGGGTCTATAGAACTTGTTCTATAGACCCGGCTGGTCTTGAACTCACAGAGATCCACCTGCCTCTGCTTCCCGAGTGCTAGGATTAAAGGTGTTTGCCACCACGCCTGGCTTAAAGTAATTGCATTTTAAAAATAAAATTTGTGCTTATCTTTTATTACTTCAAAATAAACATTTTGTTCATAAAATGGATACTTCCATTCTCTCATGATTGTCAAAGAATGTTCTTTGAATGTTAAGGAAATTTCCCCAAAGTGAACTCTGAAGGGGTAAGTGCCCTGGATGAACACATCTGTCACAAATGGCACACTATTAACTGGCAGGATCATCTTACCCCCAGCCACCCTTCCTGCCTGAGGCATTAGTGAATGACCTAGAGAGCTTTGTTTTAAATTCCTCTCTGGACTGTTCTGGAACCTTCTAGCCTCCCTCTCAGTTATCAGGCCCATAAACTTTCCCAAGTATAAACATGGAAGGGAATGAACTCAGGCCAAGTCTGGAAGGTGGCATTGACTCCTCCATTCCTTTGCAATGTGAATAAAGCTGGGCCCTTTGGGATCCATCTCAAGAGTAAGTAGTTGTTTCCAAAATAAAGACAAATCTGACTCCAAAAGACCTTCAGAAGCAAAGGCAGTACAGAAAGTTCCATTGTATATGTACTGTCCGAAGGACTCTCATACAAGAGCACACAGGGAAAGTTACAATATCAACTGCATCATTATTTTAGTAACTGATAGGGAAAATAATGATGACTCTGGAGATGCCTGCATCCCAATCCATAGACCTGTGAATAACTTATCATATAGCAAAAAAGAAATACATTTGCTGATGGAATAAAAGTTACTAATTAGCTGACCTTAACATAAGAAGATTGTTTGAGGAGGCCCAATGTAATCACAAGGGTTGCCAAAAGTGAGCAAGGGAAGCCAAATAAGACAGAAAAGATGTGACAATGGAATCAGTCGGAGTGGTGCTATTCTGTTGGCATTGACTATGGAGGCAGGAGGCCAAAGAATGAGAATGAGAACAGACTTAGCTGCTGGAAAAGACCAGAAAAATGAGTTCTTTCTCAGAGCTCAAAAAGAATGCAGACCCATTAATACCTTGACATTAGCCTAGGGAGAACTGGGTCAGACTTTGGAACTACAGAGCTGTAAGATAATAAGTATATGTTATTTAAGCTACTAGGATTGTGGTTATTTGTTCTTACAGTAATAGAAAACAAATGCAATTTCTTACCCCAATGGAGATAGATCGTATACATGCTAGTTATTGAAAAAATACAATATGGCAATTAAAAACAAATGAGCTAAGACACAGAGTAACATAGAGTTACCAGAGGCCAGAGCATGAAGGTAACAGAGGTTCCTGTTTTATAGGTGCAGAGTTCTGTGTAGGAAATGTAAATATTCTAGAGATAATGTTAATGGGTACTGTATTAGTCAGTTTTCTGTTGCTGTGATAAAACACCAGACCAAGGAACTTATAAAAGGAAGAGTTTATTTGAGCTTACGATTGGCGGTTCCAGGGAATTAGTCCATTGTGGCGGGAGGAGTGGTGGCAGGATCAAGAGCAGCAAACAGAGGGTCACATATCGCAAAGAGCACAGGAAACAGAGAGGAGGGCAACTGTATACCATGAGGCTTCTTAAACTCACTAAGCCTGCCCCCAGCAACGCACTTCCTCTAGCACGGCCACACCCTCCAAGACCTCCAAAAACAGCGCCACCAACTGGAGACAAATGTCTGAATACCTAGAGCCTATGGGGGACACTCATCCAAACCACCACAGGTACAAAATAGCATACTTAATGCCAATGAATCACATAATAAAAAATCTCACTTAAATCATATGATTATGTCCTTTTACCTTAATAAAAATTATATAAAGATGAGTTTGATCTGTCTTGTCTGTTTGATATAGGGTCTCCCTGTAGCCCAGCTGGTCTGTATCTCACTATGCAGACCAGTCTGGCCTCAATATCGAAGAGATCTACCTGTCTGTGCCTCCAGAGTGCTGAAGTGAAAGGGCTGCGCCACCACTCCCAGCTCTGATCTGTCTTTCAAATTTGGATACATTTAAAATTTATAAATTTTAGACTATTATTTTTAGTCTATAAGTATAAAAATTGCATAGATTTAGAACCATGAAGTGTTTTATACTATGTAGGAGCATGCATGCAGTAAAAGTGTAGAAATAGATGAGACTGACAGCAAAGCTTGACCCAACCGAGGCTGTGGCAAGTGCTTGTATTTGGGACAGGAGGACAGGGAGGAGAGTGCAGGGAACCTCAGCTTTATCAATGGTGCGGCACTGTTTGATAATCCAGGTCAGACATGGCAAGGTTGTTAAAAATTACACGTTGCAGTTGCCAGGCATGGTGGCACACGCCTTTAATCCTAGCACTCAGGAGGCAGAGGCAGAGGCAGAGGCAGGAAGATCTGTGAGTTCAAGGCCAACTTGGTCTACAGAGCGAGGTCCAGGCCAGCTGGGACTAAAGGGAGACCCTGTCTCAAAAATACCAAAAAAAAAAAAAAAAAAAAATTTACACATTACAGTTGTCAGAGTAATGTTGAATATGTTATTATTTGTAGCTATATTATTTTTTTTTTAAATCAAACAAGTGGAGACTTTACTGAGAGCCTCTTACAGAAGTCAAGAAGCATGTCCTAGTTTGCTTTTCTGTTGCTGGGACAGAATTCTGACCAAAAGCAACTTGAGAGAGGAAAAGATTTATTTCAGCTTATACTTCAGGTCATAGTCCATCATGGAGGGAAGTCAAGGCTGGTACTAAAGCAGGAGTTGGAGCAGAAATCGTGCTCCAAGCTGCTCACTGGCTCGCTCACTGGCTCCTGCTCAGCTAGCTTCCTTACACAGCCTAGGCCCATCTGCCTAGGGATGGGACAGCCTGAAGCTGGGTGGCTCCCACATCAACCATCCGATAAACCAGTCTGATGGAAAAAATGCTTCAATTGAGGTTCCTTCTTCCAAGGTGACTGTCGGTTGTATTAAGTTGACAATAAAATTTAACCAGGACAGAGGAATAGGATAGAAGTTCAGTTATAATCGTGTCTCTCGCCCGAGAGGGCTGGCGGCTGGTTTTCTCTTTTCTTTCCCTTCCTTCCTACCCTATTGTCATCTGATTGTTTCCTGTTCTGATTTGCCTCATGGAAAAGCACTGTGGACTGCTCTCGGTTTCCACTTTCAGCCACTCTGGAGTGGATGTGGAACTGTGTGGACCCCTGTCCCAGTTTCCCATTCATAAAGGGTTGGGACCAGGTAGCTGGCTAAGCAAGCAAGTGGTCTTCCTTCCTTAGGCAGAGCTTCTCAAACAGCACTACACATTAGAAGCATGTGGAGACTTGATGAAAAGGCTCCAATTCAGGAGGCCTGGGGAGTGATCCTCCGTTCTGCTGATCTCCTGTGCTCCCTGCTGTTGGCGACACTGCTGGTACACCATCCTTGCACAGACACTTTCCAAAGGGAGTATGGGATGAATACGGGGCAGGGGAGACAAAAACCAGGAGAAGCCTTAAACTTCAATAGCACTTTTCCTTCTATGGCTTGTCACATACACATTAGCCCCAACGAATACCCATAACCTCTTCTCATCTCTGTTTTTATCACTTCCTTGAAACTTATTTTACATACTCAAAGTTAAACAGAAACATGGTATTGGGGTATACATGAAAGGAAGGCAGCTGCAATCTGCAGAACATTTACAATAATAATAAATCCAGGTTATCAGAAGGTGAGATAATACACTCTGATGGCATGCTCTCCTTCAAAAGACAAGAATAGGAAAGATCAAGAGCACTGTATTAAATAGCATTTTAATTAGCATTTCTGGAACAATTAACTACCATTCATTATAGAAATTGTTAAAATAATCTGTCTTGTCCCTGTTTTTTGAAACAAAGCTCTGCAAGGAGAATTTTTTTTTTCTTATGGCCTTAGTAGTTAAAACAAAATGGGCCCAGAGAAGCCAGGAGCTCCCAGGAAACACTCCCTCTTCCTCAGCCTCTCGTCTCTAAGCAGTGCAGGTCCGTGACCTGGAGCTCTTGCTCATTTCTGTCCAAAAGATGAAATGTTTAAGGTGACAGATCCCACCTCACCCCAGGAAGAATTATGGCTTCTATAATAATCCTAGAATGTAGGTAATGTCATCTCCTCGCTTTACTGATGAAAAAGCTAAGGCACAAAGAGGTGTAAGCAATCTGCCCAGGGTCGTGTGGCCAACGCCATACACTGCATTTCAAGCCCACATTCTTCCCCATGGCAACAGAATAGATTGTATTTCAGTTTGGATTCTCCCGAAGTTAAGAGTCTGAAGTTAGGACTTGAAAGTAAGTCATTATTTTGGAGGTGATCCCAGGTCACTGGAAAGAGGGGAGTGGGGGATAGAAAAGGAAGAAGAGCCAATTCAAGTAGGCAAAACCCAGAGACTTCTGAGACTCATAGAAAACCTCCCAGACCCATCTACTTGAAGAAGGGGTATACCCTCAAAGTTGTAGCTTCATCCCACTTCCTGGCTGTCTGTCCCCAGTAAGCAGCTTGAGAGAAAGTCCTGGACAGATAGGGAAATGTGTGGGGTACTCGGTAGCTGATATGAGACATGCACAGTTTGAGGTGAGTGTGCTCTGACTTTCAGCTGAAATCAGAGGTGGCCAAGGTGCTATGATAAGGATCAGGTAGTATGTGATGCAGATGCCCTCTCACCATGGGATGGATCTCTGTGTGAAAGGCTGTAAGTGGTGTGCATTGCAGAGAAGATTTGAATAGGTACACATCAAAGTCAAGAATTCTCTACGTAGATGCTCATAAGGGTTATCGCAATTAGTCAACTAATAAATGTTTTCAACATTATAGTCATCAAGAATAATGTGAAAATCATCATGTTATGCATGCTCTAATCCTAGTACTTGGGAGGCTAGGGCAGGGAAACTAAGTTCTTGACTAGCCTGAGCTACCTTAGAGGAAACCAATCTTCAAAAACAGAAAAGGAAGGAGAGAAGAAGAGAGGGAAGGAAAGAGGGAAGGGGAGAGGCAGAAAGGAAAGAAGGAAGGAAGGAAAGAAGAAAGAAAGGAAGGGAGGAAAGGAGGAATGGAAGGGGATATATTCCTGAAGGAAATAATCTAAATAGCATTATGCCTTTTTAAGTCCACATCAGGTACTATCTAAACACAACACTTAGTAATAATTAACATGGAGAACTACATTCTTTTGGAACATATTCCAGCTTTGTTCTGTTGGGTAAAGTGTTGCCAAAAGCTTTACAGTCATTAATGGTTATTCACACAAGGAAGTGTATTTCAGTTAAGAATGGGCTTTCTGGAAAAACAACCATATCTTTCTGCGTTGTGCTTGCTGAATTCCCAAACCCGTTCCAGAAGAACCCTTGCGGAAGACTCAGCTCAGCTTTATCCACTGACTCACCATTGTGATCAAAGTTGAAGAAATTCTGGGGCTTCCCCCTTCAGACCACTGACCATTTCCAAGCTTGGAGATTCCATTTGGTCAATTTAAGGAACTCTGAGGAATCATATTATTAAGATTTGTATGGAGCCAGAGGTCAGCTTAGGTCAGATCAAAATGTGGTCCAGTCCTGCCTGGGTGCTGGTCAGAATTTGGCACCACTGATTGAAGTGTGGAGCTGAGGTCAGTGTTAGTGGTTTGACCTGCCATGAACCCATGTGTTGGTACAATTCCATGGCCACAGACAATAACCTCTTTCCAAGCAGAGGCCTCTTCTCTGGCTCCTAGAGGGAACAAATGAGAGACTATGGATGTGTCTGTACATGGTCATCATCTCTGTAGGAGAAACCCACAAAATCTTTTTCCATCGGTCAGAACTCATGTTTGGGGAATGCCAGAGGCAGATCAATACCTAGAAAGAGTATTACAGTAAAATGTTATTTTCTCTGTATTGTTTGTTTCTGTAAGGCATAATATTCATCAATATTCACTTCCTCTATTTAATTTTTGAACACTGGTGAATTTTTCCCTTTTAATAATTTGGTGGTTATATTCAAAAAGGGGCATTTTGGAGTCTCTAATTGTTGAAGGGACCTCGCTTCCTGGGATATGGGAAAGGGGAGTGAACTTATGCTTCAATGGGGAGCTGTACACAGAGTATCCAGGACTTGCCATCTCTCAGGGCAACGGATTGGGTTGAGAGCTTCAACATGAAGGGGCTTGCTTTCCATAGGAAAGAGTCTTTGAGAAGAAAAGAATATTTCCAGATTATCACCAGTCAGAAAAAAAGAGTTCTCATTTTATCATTGAGAGCAAAACACACTTTAAATTAGCCCTTCAAAACCTCACAAAAGATGTCTGATATCAAGAGGTTGGAAGGATCAAGCAGCCTTTGTATTTAAATATATTCAAGGATCAAGATGCGGCTAGCAGGATTCTTTGCCTTTATTTTTTGTAGATGCTCGCTTCTGAAAAAGCTTCTTTTTTAAATTTTATTTTTGTATGTGTATGAGTGTACTGTCTGCATGTAGGTTTATGCACCCATGTTGTGCAATACCACGGAGGTTAGAAGAGGGTCTTGGATTCCCCTGGGACTGGAGTTCTCCTGGAATTTGAGTTACAGACGGTTCTCAGCCGCCATGTGGGTGCTGGGGATCAAACCCGGGTCCTCTGCAAGAGCAGTGGGCGCTCTTAACCACTAGGCCATCTTTCCAGCCCAAAGGCTTCATTTTTGAATAGTCCTTGTCTTCATGCTATCAAGATGACCAACGGTAGTTCTGAGTTTGAAATATGTCTAGTATTTGGCAGAGTGCCAGAAAAAGGGGCACTTGAGACATCTCTGAGACATCTCAGAAAGCTCTTTTGAGCCTGGTTATGCTGTAATAATCATTAACCTCAAACCCAAGACT
This sequence comes from Rhizomys pruinosus, assembly GCA_009823505.1. Taxonomy (NCBI): domain Eukaryota; kingdom Metazoa; phylum Chordata; class Mammalia; order Rodentia; family Spalacidae; genus Rhizomys; species Rhizomys pruinosus. The sequence goes on from VZQC01000530.1 coordinate 649,248, forward strand.
TAACACAATGGTTTATTTCTTGCACACTTCATGACCAATATACGCCAGTGGTTGTTTGAGATCTGGGATGATGGACGTGCTACCATTTTGTAGCCATACCATCTAGAGCAGATCATTTTCTTTACCACTGCAGCAGAGGAAGGAAGATTCTAGGCTAAGGTATTTTTTTTTTCAGTGTTTCAACTCAGAAGTGAGCCGTAGAGCACTCTCTCATGTTGTATTGGCCAGAACTAGCCACATGGCTCTCCCTATCTGCAAGCTGACTAGGAATGTAGGGTGGTGTTAGAACGGTAGCTAAGCATCACTGTCCTGGCCCCACATGGTTGAGGTCGTATGCTTATCATTAGGTCAACACCGCCAGCCAGAGAAAGATGTAAATGCTTTGATTGCTGGTCCTACGCCCTATGCCATTCCTGGAGTTGGCAGAGGCATTCAACTTAAGCATTTCAGAGATACCAGTCACCCCAGGACCCACATAGAGTTGATATTCTGCCTTGAGCAAACTAAGTAATCAAATCAGATGTTTAGAACTTCAGAAAGACCTATTCGGCCATGTTTTCCCCAGAGTGAAATCTACATTCAAGGTAGACTTCGTTGAATGGGTCACAGGATGATTACTAAGGACACAAAGCATAGGACAGCTGAAAGGGAAAGGACACTGGGATCCCTGAAAGCCAAGTCAGACCACGTGCCTGGGAAGGCTGCCAAGGGAGACCGTTCATGAGCATTTATCAGTGACGAGGAGACAGCTCAATGGGCAAGGCTGCTCTCAGGATAGCATGACCAAGCAATCGCACAGCAGTGGTCCTGTGAAATCTCTGCCTCAAGACTAACTGTATGTGAGGGGGGAAGCGATGGCTCCCCTAATGGTGTCAAGCCCTACTACCAGAACCTGTGAACATAAGTTACGTGCAAGGAAAAGTGAATTAAGGTTACAGATGACCTGAAAGTTCCAGTGGCTGACTTTGAGCTGAAATTAGCTGTGTTCTCTGGGCAGAATCCATGTAATCTTGAGGGTCTTTGCAAGTAGAAATGAGACAGAAGAGAAGAATCAAAGCTATGGCAGCAGGGAGTGGACTCTGCACCTGCAGCCTTTGAAGATGAAGGGTGGGGACCGTGAGCAATGGACTGTAAAGCTGAAAAGGACAAAGGAAGATTTCTTTTCCTAGAGCTTATAGAAGGTCTCAAATGGCAACTTGGTTTTATTCCACTGATATCTCTTATCTATAAAACTATAAAAATAGGGCTGGAGGCCGGGCGTGGTGGCGCACGCCTTTAATCCTAGCACTTGGGAGGCAGAGGCAGGAGGATCTTTGTGAGTTCAAGGCCAGCCTAGTCTACAGAGTGAGTTCCAGGACAGCTGGGGCTACAGGGAGACCCTGTCTCGAAAAGACCAAAAAAAAAAAAAAGGCTGGAGAGGTGACTCGGTGGTTAAGAGCACTGAATGTTCTTGCAGAGGACTCAGGATCAGGTTTAGCACCCACCTGGTGGCTAACAACCATCCAGCTCCAGTTCCAGGGGACTGGACGCCCTCTTCTGACCTCTGAAGGTATTGCACAACACAGGTACACTTAACATTCAGGTAATATATTCATACACATAAAAATCTGTAAAAATAAATTTCCATTGTTTTAAACCATCAAAATTACTTTAATTCATCATAGGAACAAAAATCAACATTGAGATTCACACTTCCTAGGAAAATAGAAGATAGAAGTTTAGAGATGGGACCTGAGCCCTATAGGAAGAATTATGAGCTGTGGAAACTTCTAGGCTGACCTGTGAAGATGAAGAGTACCACAGGACAGACAAGAGCACCAAATGCCATGGTTCCTATGATGGGCATGTAGGCCAAACACAAAGAAGGTTCTAGAAAACTAGGTGCTTCTTGGCCCACTGTGTCCTTTGTAGGGTCAAGGCACTCCATCATTTGCCTTTATTACCTCAAATATAGACATTGAATTAGAAAATAGTAAAACCAATCTAGACACAACCAACTGGGTATGCTCTCAGAAGGACAAGTTGGGTGGGGCATTACAAGAACTTGAACTCCACAAGCCAAGAAGTCAGGGCCAAGCCCACAGACCTCATTAATGAGCTTGAGCTGAGAAGTACAGACACAGCCTGGACTTGAGAAAGGTAATTTTGCTAATGAGGTGACCCTGGGTGTGCCCTATAGCATAGTTACATAGAAGGAGGTGATTAGGAAACAGTATTCCTTTATAGTTTACTCAGGAACTTGCACACACACAGATGAAGCTAGTTATCAGTCTCTTCAATTACTTTATTGTCCAAGAAGAAACACTGTCAGAAAAGGTTTGCTTCCTTTGATTCAAATGGTTCTCCCCTCCCACCTCAGAGGGTTATTCCTATGTACAGGTAGAACACAAATTGAGCCCAGAGAGTGAGGCTTCAATTGGCAATGGGCCTCAGAACTCAGTGAAGCTCTCAACAGCACAGAAAGTCAGTCCTGTGATCATTTTGCAGACACTCGTAGGCTTCCTGCTGGGACCTAATGGTCCCAATCTTTTTCTTAGGCGAGCATGTATTCGCATTAAACTTGAACTTCAGTGGCTGCACATCTATTAGTTATCAACATCCAAGACATCTGGAGCAGACAAGGCACTCCAGCATTTGGATCACATTAGCACCCTTGCTGGTAATCCCTTACAGAGGGAATCCACCTCTTTACAGAGGGCAAAAGCTTCTCAGCACCCCTTCTAGGAACAGTTCTGCTTTAGTTGAGCAGAGGAAGGGAACTGCTGGCAAACTCTGCCATCCCTGCCAAGAACCCACTGTTTCTGGTTGTGGGTATGAGAAAGCTTTGTGACACTGGGGTTTTGGTTCCAGAATTGCCAAAGGCTCATTTGTCAAGTTAATGCATGAAGTAAAGGAAACCTACCATGTACGGAGCTTTTGATACTATTTGCAGGTATGCGTCTATTACCTAGTTTAGTCACAAGAGTAACACCATGATGTTTATACTGTTTTCTCAGTTCAAAAATTAGGGACCTGAGCAACTTTACCCTGGTAAAATCAACTAGCAAGCCTCAGAGTCTGGGCCTTTAAAAAAGATCCTACTCAATTTGCTGATTTTCTGTATGATAGGAATTAATTCTCTTTCAATCTCTGGCATATAGTTTCTATTAACAAGGTATGAGAAAAGATTAGATTCAGTTTTAGTAGTTGAATATGTACTTTATTTCCTTTTCTTGAGGTACCTGGGATCAAATCCAGAGCCTTGCACATGTGAGGTACTGTATCACTGACCTGCATCCCCAGCCTTTGGATATGCATTTTCATAGCACGATTTGAAGATTAATGAGAAATTCCAATGTGGATGGATAATGTGCACTCTGAATTTAATTTCAGAAGGCCGGTGTGTGTGTCCTTTATAAATTGTGAGTAAACCATCCAAAGTTGGAAATCTTCAACATCATCCTTTTTAAAAGAAGAAAATAATACCTGTCTTATGACTCAGGATTGTTATAAGGATTAGAGTGACAAGTACCAAATGGCTGACTACATGTAGTCTGTGAGTTCACAAGAGTGAGAATACAGCAACAAAACTGTATCAGTTTTGAAATCATAAAGACTGGAACTCTATGCCTTTTATACAATGGGGTTCATTTCTTATTTTAAATTTTTAAAATTTTATTTATTTCTGTATGTGTACGAATGTACTGTCTGCATGCAGGTTTGTGCACCCGTGTTGTGCAATGCCGTGGAGGTCAGAAGAGGGTGTCAGATTCCCCTGGAACTGGAGTTCTCCTGGAATTGGAGTTTCGGACGGTTCTTGGCTGCCATGTGGGTGCTGGGGATCGAACCTGGGTCCTCTGTAAGAGCAGTCGGCTCTTAGGCCATCTCTCCAGCCCCTCCTCCAGGCACATTTTTAATTTAACTTAATTTAATTTCTATGGAATTTTTGCCATTTCCATACACTCCATTTTGATAGTATCTAGCTCCCCTCCCCTCTCTGCACCTCTCATTATCGTCCACAAATTGTCTCGGCAAACCAAGGGTGAGATGTTAAGTTTCTCCCTTCAGCAAGTGGCAGAAGGAAGACCAGAAGCCCCCTGGTTAATGGAGACTTCTGAGTCTTGAATTTGGTAGGGAAAAAAAGCTAAAATGTTGTGGATTATGTTGATTGTTTATAAACTTGCTAATTTATATGCCCATGAGTTTATTCTATAAAACTTGCACCTTAATTACTCCCATATTAACTGCTGAGGCTTCAGTTCTGATCTGTCGTTACGGCATTGATCAGATCCTGCCAAAATCAACATATCCATGAGGTGGTCCAAGCTTGTATTTCTACTGACCCTTGCCCTGCTGGTCCCCGACAAGGGGCTACCTACTCCCCTGAGGTCAGGTTGGAGTGCAGAGCAAAGGGCAGATTTCATGGCAAAAAAGGACTCCGTTAGTAACTGTCAGCTACCATCCTCCCACCAGACTTTCTTCATAGCTTTTATTTTAGTTTTTTAAACAATGTTTAGAAAAGATGCCAGGTAGACACAAGATAGACACACAGTGCTGGTAAAGGACAGAATGACTTCAAGGAGAAGTTTGCTTAACTCCAGACCCAGGAGGTTTAGATGGGAGAAAACACAGCAGAGTGGAAAGATGGGACGATTGTTAACATGGGTGGTGAAACATATCCAAACTCGGTTATGAACATTCTATATCTAGATGAATTTCTTAACCTCTCTGACCTCAGTGTTATCATCTCTAATCGAAGACAACCTCAAAGAGTTACTGGGATCATTAACTGACCCACATGAAGCAACCCAGCACAGTGGCTGACAAACAGAAAGCATGTGGTAATGTCGCCATTAGATGGCAGATGGAGTGGTTGGGTGGAGGAGATGTATACATTCTCGCCTTCAACTGAAGCATGCCTGGAGTGGTCCAGGTTCAAGCACCGTGACTTTGGGATGGACTCAAAGCCTCATACTACCCCAGGTAGAATGGTCCCAGTGTCAATCATAAATACCTTGTTTGCTTACCACAATGTGACAAGCCTGAACATGGCTCAGATTCAAAGTTTCCTCAGGAATGGTACTACCACCCTGTGTGTGATTTCTGTTAACACACCATTGTCTTAAACTGCACTTTGGGAGCCAACCAGTCACATCTACCTTGGATACTTTTAAAATATGTAGAACTGAGTTTCATTCAGTCTACAGAGCCAGTGCCTCTTAGATAAGGGCCAGGTAAGAATCTGTATCCTTGAACCTCTCAAATCTAAATTTTGAGATCTAAATGGAATTAATCAATCTGAGACCTGCAAGAGAATGGTACTCCGGGGAAGTAGGTAACTGAGCATTCCTTTGGGAGCCTCTTCTGCCAGCCCAGGACCAGACCCTGCCACTGAAGTCCTAAGAACAGAATACAATCTACATCCAAAACCTTATTTTCTCATAGAAGAAAATTCTGGTTGACATTTTCTGACAAAAAGTAATTCTTCAGGCTTTTTCTTAATGCCTCTGTGCTGTTCTGATAGGTGTTATCAAACCTGTGCTTTTCTGTTACCTTAATGGAACCACAAGGAAGAGGAAAACACAATCACACATCAGGAATACTTAATGAATAATCGGTTACCAAGACACAGTAATCCTTACTAAATTGTTTCATGAGAACATAGACTTTGACAAAAATGGTGACTTGCAAAATGATTTTAACACAAAATATAATATGGTCCCTGTGAGGCTCACAAGAGATAGCCTGATAATTTTCATTTTTTACTTTTAAAACTGAGAACTGAGGATGGCTAAGCAAAGATCAAGTCCTTGTGACAAAGGAGATGTGGGGTTTGTGGACATTGCTTGTTTTGCTATTTGATGGGGGTTCTTGAAAGTCATAGGCTTTGCACTAGAGGAGTCTTCCCCTTTGAGAACAAGGGGCCATTGAAGAGAAAGAAAAAATATCCAGACGCATGTACCAGGACAAGGCACTGGCAAGGGGGGTTCTTCCTTTCCTTATTAACGCCAAAGAAGCTCAGGGGGCTCTAGGTCCTTTGATGAACAAAATGTGAATTCCTTAATCTAAAATCCAAATTCTAGATACCTAAATCCTAGATACCTTTTTAATTTGGAAAATTATCTACCTTTCTGAGATCTGTTATTGTCAACTACAAAATGCAGGTTTTTTAACCCCATAATTAGTTGAGAGTAATCACATATATGAAAGACCCACATAAACTCCACTGTGCTGTTTATATTTACTCTGAACATGATCACAAACTGCTACCATTAAATGTCTCTCTCATACACTGATGACTTTAGACTGGGACACCTGGTGAGCAGTAACTGCAAGGAGAACATTCCTCTGAGCTCTCTTGATCTGCTTGGAGCTGCTGAAAACAGCTCATTGGCCATGAATCACTCCTGGCAATCTCATCAGCTGAAGAAGAGGAACACACATCACAGGGACAAAGCTGGAGGTGGACACCGGGGACAAGTAGACTGGGGCAGGCATCATTTCTTCTGAGGGTCCAGTTTTTCCCTCACATCACTTATTGAGGTCCAACTTGCTTTTATATACCTCTGCCCCCCTCCCTTATGAAGAGAGTATATATGCTTGTAGATGCAACTGGGCTTTGGGGTATTATTCACTTTAATTTCCTGTGACAACCCTGTGGACATAATAAATCTATCTTGTTAATCTATTTGCTGTCAGTTTATTTCATAGACTCAGATAATTGTGAGAAAGTCTCCTTTCCCCTATAGTTTCTATTATGGAGAAATCTATCAGATAATAAGCCTGAACACACAGCTCCTCTTCCACAACAGATGACAAAGATTTAAAGTATAGCTTTTGTTATTTCTCATAACTCATAACACAACAATGTCACACCCTAAGGAAGCCTCTAAGTTTGCTGCCAGTCAACACTAATGATTTTCTCATATATTATACCCTTCAACTTCCCAAAGAAATACTTCTGGTATTATTAGTTTCTATCAGGATCTTGGTGTTTTAGAATACTTTCCGACAGAGCAAACATGTCAAAAGACCTGAAAGCATGAAAAGCCATCTTTACTCATTTGGTCTTGGTTTCTTTGGTCCATAGGAGCTCTCCCTTAGAAAACAAACCTGTATGAGCTAGAATGGACAAGACAGGAGATGGAAACAGAGGAGAATGAGAAAAAGAAAAAGGAGAAAGGGAGAGGAGGGAAAGATTTCACCTGGGAAATGTCAAGGACTTTGGTTCCCATAGAGAACTCACACTGGGACTCTGGTACATAGGGCCAGTCCTGAGGGACTTGGAGTGTATTGATTTTAGAATGTGGATTCTCTCTCACTTGGATGCACAGGAAGCATCCTAGAAAGAAGGGACTGTACCTGGATGAGGAGAATCCCTTCTCCACAACCTGTACTCCTCTCATAGTAGCTGGAGGGCTAAGGACCTGTGGTAACCAGGACTGGTTTTCCTGTCCACAATGGCCACTCTAGGAGTATAGCATGGTCCTTTGTGCCACCGGCCTTGGTTTATGGGTCTCAGCTGGCTCCTTTGAATCCGGAAGCTCTTTGAAGAAAAGCTTATAGGGAAGTTTTTCTTCACTAGGCAAGGAGGAGGGAGGACTGGCTGCCTGAGGAGAGCTGGGGAGAACGCTTGGCAACTACGGCGGCCAATGAGTCAACAGAGCAGTTTCCAGTTGGTTCTTCTACTCGTAGCACAGCAGTGGTTGCTTATCTGTATCAGCACACCTCTATTTTTGGCAGTTTTTCTTGGTGTCAGGGTTTCCTGTCATGTGCCTTAAGCTCTTGGACTCTTTTGACTTCAGCTGTTCTCAGATTTGGTATTTTGAGCCTGTTGAGTTACCTTAGCAACGCTAACCAGTTTATGGTGTTAGAAAGGGGAGGACTCACAAACCGAAGTTTTTCACAAGAAAGCCCGATTCCTTTCTTACTCAAGTTGCTAAGATTCTCACCTGTAGATACATGGACTACATTCTGTCACTGAGGCCTCATGCCTGAGCATCCATGGTGGTTTCATTTTTCTCCTTCGGTAGTGAGTCACGAGTAAGAGAAACCCAGAGGTGCATGCTGCTCTGTTCTCCCACCTCCTAATGACAGAGGCAAAATGGGTGTTCTGGTTATTCAAAGTATAAGAAGAGCTTGGAATAGCAGCATGGGTTAGGAATACAGGATCCTCAGCCCCACCCAACCGACTGAGTCCAATTTTGCATTTCGACAAGCCCCAGGGTGATGTGTTTGAATAGAGTTTTGGATCACCAAGCTAAGCTACTGCCTAAAGCTTTGGGTGAGCCTAATCACACAGCTCCCAAAAGAGAAACCCAGACTCCCTGAGCTGGAGTTACCTCAATGCTAACACTGTACTTCCACTATTACACAGAGCAGAGAAAGAAAATATTCTTAAAGCAATACTCCATCATTCAAATAATTTGTCATTAGACAAATAATTTAATACAATGCTTCTGTAGACACTCCTTTGTTTACCTGATGAGATTTAATGGCCTCCCAACCAGAGCTCTGTCAGGTGCTGTGGATATCCCATAGGCTCTGTGTAAGAACATAGGGGATAAAGTTTGGGTTTACTGAGTCATCATAGATGCTGGATATCATGTCCTTATTTAAATGACACACCTACAGAAGCCACACAGGTGTTTGAAATGGTATCAACTCTGTTCAGAAGCTCTGAAGAGTGTCCAAAAAAGATAAAAAGATGTGTGGTTTAGGAGCAAAGAACAAAAAAAAGGAAGAAAATGTTGCTAAGGAAGATTGCCTTTCCTTTCTAAAAAGTGAAGATTTCATTCCCTTTTCCATTTCTTTTTTTTTTTTAAATTTAAAGAATATGTATATTTGGTTTTTTAACATTTTAAACATTATACCACTACATTAAATTTTTTGCGTGCTTTTATTGATGTTTTGTGTATTTCAGACATCATTTTTCAGTTCAGTTTAGTCATATTCCCTTTTCCCTTCCCCTCACCCCACCCCAGCTCGTGCATTCTGCCATAACTGTCCTGCATCTTTCTCTCAGTCTTTTTTTATGCTTAGAAATTCACATTTTCCTCCATTAATTTTATATTACTCTAAAATATGGATACATACTCTTCACACATATACGGTAATTACAGAGTCTGAAAATAAGTGTTGGGTGGATTCTAGAGCCCCTTGAGAGATTTACATTATAACAACATAGTTGCTTTCAGATAAACAGAAATATAACAATAATGTTGTTCAGCTTGCCTTTCATCTGGGGGTTTTGGTGTTAGCATCCACAAATGAGGGAGACAATTCCCCGTTTGTTTTTCTGGGACTGTGTTACTTCACTTAACATAATAGCTTCAAGCACCATCCATTTACCTGCAAAGTTCATAATGTCATCTTTCTTTACCACTGAATTGTACTCCATTGTGTAGATGTGCCACATTTTTGTTATCCACTCATCTGTATATTTGTTTGTTTGTTTTTTTAAGTGTTTTTGTCTTTTTTCTTGCTCTGAGCCCTTTTCCATTTCTATTGCCTTTAGTTTGTAGGACATTACTTTCATTTTCTCAGTCTTCATTCTGCTCTTGAGATGCTTCCTCATCTGTACACAGAAGCTCAGCCAGCACTGCACCGGGGAGGGCACTGATGATGTCATTATGCTCTCTTAAGGTAACACTGGGAAGAAGGCCTTACTATTGTTCAGATGTGCTAAGATTTCTCCATGTTGGCTAACTGGCTATCTGACAGGAGGACAGAGAATAGACTGTCTACTGTGGAACACTCTTAGACAGTGAAAGAAAGTAGACCATGAAGTGCAATGATGCTGTTGTAAGAAGGCAGATAGGTTCATGTGTTATTCTTCCTGGGGACCTGCCCGTTACCAGTGGTAGTGACCTAAGATTGCATGGATACTGATGCTGAATGAAGGTGAGACTAGGGCTTCTGTATCTCAATGGGGGATGGACAGAGACCCACCAACTCATCCCTTTGACATCTATATAAAGATAAAGGCAAGACATGTTCTGTTACAAGTGACTGGACAATAACATTTGACTGAATTCTTCTTCCTCTCCCATCATTATTGTGGCCCGTACTACTACATGGTCCACATTTTTCAAGGGTTGACTATGCAGATGGAGTTCTCATCCTTGAAGAGCTTATATTCCTGAGATCTAGAATAATATATTCCCTTTGTTATTACACTACATTTGGCAAAACACCAACAGGAAGCATAGAGTGATCCTTAACGAGTGGCACAGTCTACTTTTTGACAGCACAATCTTGGCTGGGCCATGTTTTGTTTATGAAATTATAAGCCTACCTGTAATCAAAAGTCAATTGGCCTTGTATCATGTGTCCTCTTCTCTGTCAATCCAAAAGCAGCCCAGGGAATGGAAGCCTATGCAGAGCATGCTAGCAGCAGACACAGAGATGGGAAGGATGAAGGAAGAAGGAGGACAGAGGCTGTGTTAATTCTTTTCTTTCTGTGACAAAATGTCTGAGAAAAGCAAATTAAAAGAGGACAGATTTGAGGCTGGAAAGATGTTCAGTGGTTAAGACCACTGGCTCCCCTTGCAGAAGAGCCATTTCAGTTCCCAGCACACACATGGTGGCTAACAACTGTCCAGTTCTAGAGGGTCCGAGGTCTTCTTCTGGCCTCCATGGGCATTGCATGCACACAGGGTACTCACATACACATAGGCAAAACACTGATATAAACAATAAAATAAAAATAAAATCTTTTTTTTTTTTTTTAAAGAGGAAGGATTTCTTTTGGCTCACTGTTCCAGAGGAAGTTGCAGCACATGGAAAAGAATTTATAAATCAGACAGCAGCTGAGCAGGAAAAAGGTCAACAGCTGACAAGTGGGACCTTATTAAATTCAAAAGCTTCTGCACAGCTAAGGACATAAAGAAGTGAAGAGAAAACTCACAGAGTGGGAGGAAACCTTCACCTATGATACATCTGACAGAGCATTAACATCCAGAGTATACAAACTACTCAAAAAGCAAAGGAGCAAGAAAACAAATGACCCACTCAAAAGATGGAGTAAAGAGATGAACAGAGACTTCACAAATGAAGAAGTAAAGATGGCTGAGAAACATCTTAAGAAGTGTTCAATGTTGCTAATAATTAAGGAAATGGAAATTCAAACCACTTTAAGATTTCATCTTACTCTGGTAAGGCTGACTATGATCAAGAAAACAAAGGATACCAAATGTTCGAGAGGCTGTGGTGGGAATGAAAACTCATGCAACCCCTATGGAAAGCAATGTGGAGAACTCTTAAAATGAATTTACCACCTGACCCAGTTATACCAATCCTGGGTATACCCAGAAGACTCACTCTATTGCAGAGATACATGCACATCTATATTTATTGAAGCTCTCTTCACAATAGCGGAGAGCTGGAACCAACCCAAGTGTCCCTCAACCAACGAGTAGATTAGGAAAATGTGGTACATCTACACAATGGAGTTCTATGCAGCAGTAAAGGAGACTGTACTTTTAAGGTTTCATGTCTGGATTTTCACAAAATATTGGTCACTCGAACAGAGAGTGGTTTTCCTCATGTTTTGAGAAATAGTGAGACTTCCACAATAGGAATTTGAAGTTAAGTAGCTTCAGGTCTTGGCAGATGCTTTGTCACTATTCTTCAAGTGAAAATAGAAGATGTAATAGCAGCCTAAGGGGGTAATTGCTCAGCTCTAGGTCAGTGGTCCCAGTCGCATGTGGTCAGTACTAGAAAATGTTGAACAAATTCAAAGATGCTATCTTTAACCATTGTTGCAAGCAATGTATAGTTTAACTTACCAATTCTTAACATTTTTAAAAATGGCCCTCTCAAGGCATGTTGTATTATTTTATCTTATGATCACCCTCTCTACGTCAACATCTCTTTTTTCTCAAAGCCAAATTTTATTGAAGCCTTGTGCATTTCATATAAAATTTCCAATCAAATCTAGACCCATGCCCCCTCCTTGCCCCCCCACCCCACCAGAGCTCGTGCATTCTGCCAAACATGTCTTTCATCTTTTTCTCAGTCTCTTTTAAAATTTTTCATGCAGAAGTTTACTGTTTAGAGCAGAAGTTCACCTTTTCAGTCAGTTCTTTGACCCAGTCTTCTCATTGTTGTTGTTGTTATTCCTTCCATTTTGCATCACTCCAAAATATGCACATATGCATGCCACATATATCATAGGTTTTAGTATCTTCAGCTTGTGATTTTTTTCTTTATTAGGCTGAAAGATGTCATGTTTGAAGCCTCCTCCTTGGCAAGCCCAAACCACCATCAGTTCTGCCCTTGTGCTCCACATTGGGGTTTTCCCTTCCCATGGTCACCAAATGAGGTCCAGTAAGCACCATGTCCTATCTTAATCCTCCTGGACTGGTCTCCATGATACAGCCTGGGTAGTCCAACAATGGCAATCAATACTCTGAAGAGGTAGAAATCCCAGTAGTAGCTCAGTCCACAAGCTGGATGTCTCAGCAGTCCCCATCTGGCACTGAAGGTTTGGAGGATTCTTGGAGAGACATGAGTCTTCAGTCCATATTGGAAGGTTGAAAAGCTGTGCCTCATGTCTTTGAAGGATGGCGCAAAAGCAGCCACAGGGTAGCTGCACTTGCCAGTAAGACAGGCAAAACAACTGTGTTTTTGTTGTTGTTGGTTTTTTTTTTTTACTTTTTGTCTTTTTACTAAGATCTCAAGTTTTATACCAGAAGTACAATTTTTCAGTACTTACTATTTATTTATTTCTGGTTATACTTTCCTTTTGGTTGTTTAAGGCCACACAATTAGCCCAATTAGGTTTTTGTTTTCTCAAGGTCAGTTGAGGGTCTGGTCCTCAGGAGTCTCTCAGGTTTTGAAGGGGGACAAGGGAGCCCCTGGCTCCTTTTGGCTTTTCATTTACCAGTTCCATCCACTTGAGGACAAAGTCAGGTCTTGCTAGACCAGGCTTCCCTTTTTGAAGCATGAGCAGACTTTCCTCTTTATAGACTGGACACTGGCTGAAGTCCCATTAGTGGATCTCCAAGACCTCCCTACACAGGAAGACTGGTGACTCATTTGCAGGACATTTCAAGAGATGCCCCCATGCATAGTCCCCTGGGACTTAGTAGACCTCTGAGGGCAAGGAACAAAGTTATCCCTTAAGTCTCTTGGCCAAATTGGACATCTCTTTTTTTAATGGGAGTAAGATTCTACCAGACATTTTATATGAGTTCACACCCTAGCTGCAATTGGCTTGCACTAGGAACAGACATGAATAAAGTTGAATCAATTAGACACAAAGGAAAGATTCAGTCATGTTGAGTTTAACTACATTTGGAACAATTAAAATTTCATGCTAGTCCAGACCACAGTTTGTACGCTGGATGTGAAAGAAAGTCTGTCTTTACAATATGAGAAATAAAATAAATGCATATCGGGAGGGAACAGAGTCTTATCTTTCCTGAATCCAGGTTCTAAGTGTAAGCTGGCCTGACCTCAAAATTTCAGCAATCTTCCTCCCCCCATCTCCTAAGAGCTATTATTAAAGCTACCATATCAACTAATATTTTCTTTCTTCTTTTGGAAGCTGGTTCCATTTTCACGCTGGTATCTATAGCTACTCCCAAAGTCCTTGAAGATGAACAGCTGACTAGAGACTAGGTTTAACACACTCCCATCCGCTGGCTGCAGGGGTTGGTCCAGAGATAGACAGAGGCACTGAAACTGGGTAAGACAGCTGTAGAGGATTCAAAGGTCTCCTCAGGAAGGAAGATCTTTGATGTTTCTGGAAGAAGCATCATCCCAGAGAAGGATGAAAAAATTAGACTCAGTTTAAGTGCTGCTGCCTTTCTTTGATTTTCATGAAAAGGTTTCATGGCTCCCAAGATGAAAGAACCAGGTTACCACTGCCACCATTGTTGTGACCAAAGGCAGAGACTTTATCAGAGAAATCATTGCACCTACGTGCTGGTTCCAGTGCCCCTGTGAAGGCTCTGGGTCCTGAGAGCTACCTCGAGAGGTCTGGGGACCTCCATGGGAATGACTATGATAATTTAGAACCCAGAGATAGGATTCTACAAACTCTTCTCCACTCCTTTACCTTCAGAGACAGTCCCTAGACACAGTTGGTTCTATATAAGTTTTGAAGCCTCCCCATTGCATTTCTTCTCTCTTCTTTCTACCTCTACCTCATTCTATTTCTCTGTGTTGTGTATGCTTATATGTGTGTGCATGTGTGTGTATATGCACATGTGTGCACATGTGCTTGGAGCCCAGACGATAACCTTAGGAGTCATTCCTCAGGGGCTATCCACTTTGTTCTTTGACACAAGGTCTCTCCCTGGGACTGGAGACTCACTGATTTGGCCATATTGGCTGGTCTGTGAGCTCCAGGGATCTGCTTGTATCCTCCTCCCCAGTGTTGGAATCATAAATGTGGAGTACCATTTGGTTTTGCATGAGTGTTGGAGATTGAACTCAGGGCTTCAAACTCATGGGACAAGCATTTTGCCAATTGAACTGTCTCCCTAGCTCCTCATTGTCCTATTTCTTTTTACATTCCAAGTCACATTCCAATCCTGAGTAGTGTTATCATATCAAAGTTTGCCTTAGAATCTGAGAACATAGGCTAAACTAGATGGGAGTATATAATCTCATGAATCAATGGTAGCTCTCTTGTGACTAGAGAAGTAACACAAAGATTAAGCAGGCATTGTGAAAATTAGGCAAATACAAAAAGACATCTAAGGACATCAAATGATCCTTACCTCTGGACTTCAATTTCCTGGAATGAGGGAGATTCTCTGATTGGCAGATGAATACATTATAACTGATCTCTAATACTGTCACTTGTGCTAGCAAATTCTGGGAAACTGCCCCAACTCTCCCCATAGCCTTATAATAAATTGCCTCTCTGCTCTTAAGGTAGCAAGTTTTCTAGTACCTGCTATCAGTCAAATCCTAACTGATACACCTGCCTACCCTTTCAGCCACGATGAAGTACCTTTACAGACTGCTATTAGAATTCTTGTGTTTTTCATGATTAAAACATTCAAAATCAAGCCCGGTGTGGTGGCACCCAGCAATTGGGAGACAGAGGCAGGAGGATCTCTCTGAGTTCAAGGCCAGACTGGTCTACAAAGTGAGTTCCAGGCCAGTTGAGACTACAGGGAGACACTATATCAAAAAGACCAAAAAAAAAACAAAACCCTCAAAATCAGTACAAAAGTATAGAGTATATCTACAGCTATGTTTAAAATGGAGCTTATTTCTATTTTAATTTAAAAAGTGTACACTCATACAATGTTCTTTAATAATTCTGGAAGTTTGCCCAAATAAAAACCAAACAATGCCCCCCAATAAGAATAGTTTAAGAATTAATCTCTGCCAAGCCAGCTTTCCTCTAGATGATGGATTTGTTAGTTAATCATTCTGAAGCCAGGATTAGAGCACAGTCAACAGTTTAATAAACCATTCGTTTCCTACAGTGCTGAGCACTTTCATGGTCTTTTTACTCTTGTACCATAAACAGGACTATAAATTGTATTAGTAATTGTTTTTGAAAAGGATGTTAAGACTTCCACTCTAAGATGGAGATTTGAGCCTGCACGTTAACTGCTCTCCTTTCCCCAAGTTCCTATGGAAATGACCAAAACATGTTTTAAAATATGATAAAAATTATTCTGAAAATTGGTGAAGATTTCTTTTCATGGGAGAGTACTAGCAGGAATTGGCAAAAAATAATATACATATTTGGTGACAAGTGAGGTATGTGTGTTTAGGGACAAATTTTTAAACTCACCTACTTCAAAGTCTCTTTTCCTTTTGTTTCATCCAAAAGGTTTTGGGCAAAAGCTCTGAGCATTCCCAGAATTCCTGTCTATCAAGGGAATGTTTTGAACATATGCTCCATAAGTTATAGCTCAGCACACCCATAATTGTGTCCATTATCTTTTATTTGAACTACCATTTTAAACTGAGTATGCTCAGGAATATTCTCCTTAAACTGAGCATGCTCAACAATGTGTCATCCCTAAAGTGTTTTTCTATCTGAATATATCCAGGCTCCCTGAATAAAATCCTCACACATCTTTTGTTCTGGGAAGGCATTGCACTGCAAATGACTAGTGCTTCCCTTATCTTTTGCAGAGATGAATCTTTCCTCACTCTAGGTTGTGCTCTTTTGGGGCTTTGCATTCACCAAGAAGTAAACCCATTGTGATTATCTGTAGTGAGAGCAGACAGACTAGGCGCTGGAGAGATGGCCTAGTGGTTAGGAGTGCCAACTGCTCTTTCAGAGGACCCGGGTTCGATCCCCAGCACCCACATGGTGGCTGAGAACCGTCTTTAACTCCAGTTCCAGGGGAATCCAACACCCTCTTCTGACCTCTGCGACATTGCATGACACAGGTGCACAAAACTACATGCAGACAGTACATTCATACACATAAAAAAAAGAGCAGACAGACTGAAGGACTGACTGTCCTAAAAGTTAACTAGTGTTAACTAGTTAACTTAGGAAGCTCACTTAAACTTGAGGAGGACTTTGAGCTGAATCACAAAGTCTTCTAGCGCAGCAGGGTCCAGGGGCAATAGTCTTTCATGTCTCCTAAGCAAAGTCTTTGCCAGACCTGGATCCTGTTTGGGGTGATTCTATACCTTGGAGGAGGAGATAGTGGCCCACATAACCTTGTCACCACAGTAAGCACAGGAAAAATAAAAATAATGAAATCAGGATAAAGAAGAAAAGAACAGCCAAGCCTGTAGAGATGCTGAGAGCCTGACCTTCTCCAACTGCATTCACTTCCCCTGGCCATTGTTGGAAACTGGAAAATAATTTCCAGTCATTTGCCAAGGGCTGCTGAGCAATTTTCTTCCATCAGGAAACAGTTCAAGCTTTGCTGATTGTATGGGAAAGGCAAAACCATACTAGATCTGCAGTTGTTAAGAACAGAAAGGTCCCTTTTGCCATCCAAAGGTTAAGGCAGTAGGTTCTAGGGCACTGATTGAAGTTTATTGATTTTCAATTGATGAAGTACTGACAATGATAATGGATGATAAAATTATACCCCTCAGCTCAGAGAATATTGTTTCTCATTCCAGATTCATTGTTGAAGTTGACAAGTAAATGGGTTTCTGGTAAACATTTGTTCCATTTTTCAATCTGGACACTAAATTGGTATGTAGCAATAATATGAGGGTAATTATAGGAGTTCAAGGGACCTTCTTGCAAAAATCTGGACATGTTAGAAAGGAGGCTGCTTTCTTTTACTTGTGAATTAGCATTAGTTCACTCAAGAGGAAAGTGTATACAAGAACTGGATTCAATTCAATTAAAAGAATGTGGATGTGAGTTTTCTGTGAGGCAAGGTACAGTGCAGAAGGTCACAAGAATGGCTCCCTTTTCTCACCCTCCTTCTCCTCCTATTTAAATGCCTCTTCATTAATTCTGTAAAATCCACCAGAGAGTTCTCTGCTCCCCGGGGTCTAGCCTTTCTCACATCAGTTGAACATAGAGCTTCCCAACAGATAATTCAGTTTTATTCCCCCTTGCTGCTGGGGGTGGAGGTGAGGAAGTAGGAATTATTACTCTCAACTGGTTTCTCAGCCTCCCACATCATCTTCCTCCATATGCATGAGCCAACTTCCCCCCATTTCTCCTCAAGATGTTCTATAGCAGAACACTCATTAAAATGTGCTTTTTATAAAAAGCCTGAACCTTCAACTTCTGGGGCCCAGTGTCCTTATCTATAGAATGGGGTTAATAATTCATCTACTATGGGGTTATAAAAAGAATTGATAAGATAATGAAAATGAAAA
This sequence comes from Rhizomys pruinosus, assembly GCA_009823505.1. Lineage (NCBI taxonomy): Eukaryota > Metazoa > Chordata > Mammalia > Rodentia > Spalacidae > Rhizomys > Rhizomys pruinosus. The sequence continues at coordinate 667,011 of VZQC01000530.1, forward strand.
TGTCTTTTAAAGTTAGAGGATCTTTGGGGTACAGAGGCAGAATGCACTAGTGGCAGAGCTCAGACTGAGAGTCCAGCAGCACCATGTACAGGATGGTGCTGTTCGGGTATTTTAAACCTTCTTCTTTAAAGGCTTTTCTATTGGTAAATGTGGGTATAAAGAGCATGGAGATTTAATGGAGACACCAATACTGGAGATATTGTTGTTATCAGCTCAGCATACTCTTGTCATACAGAAGACATATTCTGTGTCCTCCATAAAGTAACCGTTAATATGTGCAATAGTCCACTAGTCCACGTGGGAGGGTTATGGTCTGTGGGAGGAAACACAGGCCAGTGTAGACTCTGGTCAGGTTTCAATAGGGGCCTGCAGTGAGAGGGCTCCGGTGAAGTTCAAGTACTCAGAAAAAACTGGAGGTTAGAACGGACTGGAAATAACCACAGCACCAGGCCTGGCAGTAGGGAGGTGCGCCCCATTTCCTGCCCCCCATTTTGGGCCATTCTGAGCTCCTGTGGGGCTCAGTCCCTAATCTCTTATCTTGATAACTATTGTATTTGCTATCATACCCCCAACCAAGGTTAATTATAGACTATTATCCTAGAGGAATTAGTAAAAGTTCTTACATTTCCAAGAAGGTTTTTTGTTTGTTTGTTTGTTTGTTTGTTTGTTTTTGTCTTTTTGAGACAGGGTCTCCTTGTAGCCCCAGCTAACCTGGAACTTGCTCTGTAGACCGGGCTGGCCTTGAACTCACAGAGATCCACCTGCCTCTCCCTCATGAGTGCTAGGATTAAAGGTGTATACCACCACACCTGGCACCAAGAAGGTTTCTCTTTTTTTCTTTGTTTTGGTGTTTTTGAGAGAGGATCTCCCTGTAGCCCCAGCTGTCCTAGAACTCACTATGTAGACCAGGCTGGCCTTGAACTCACAGAGATCCACCTGCCTCTGCCTCTCACGTGCTGGGATTAAAGGTGTACACAACCACGTCCGGCACCCAAGAAGGTTTCTTAATTGCTGAACTTTAGGTTCATCAACTCATCAGTGGGATTTGTGTTGAGCTGAATGAAGAATTGTTACAAAGAGCCACTAGGTGCTCTGGTCAGATCCAGAATGTCTGAAGTGTTAAGGACTAATAAGATTTTGATACCTACTGTATCCTGCCATTCGTAATGAACATTATACAAGACTATAAAACTGATGGCAACACACATCTGCAGCCCCAGCACTTGGGAGATAGAGGAAGGAAGATCATAAGTTCAAGGCTAGTCTGGGTTATATAGAGGACGCTATCTAAAAAAAAGTAATAAAACCCATAAGTATAATAAGTAGCTAAACTGAACTAGAATGAATTTATTTTAGATTTCCTGACTTCAGAGTTCCGCGGTGAGCTCCCCAAAGATGGATCCAGTACAGTCTGCCTCTGACTCTGTTTCCATGTCTTCAGTATATCTCCAGGCTGTCTGGAGGGCATCTAACTAGTGCCACTCACACCCTTCTGCCATGGCCACTGATCCAAGCCAGTTCCCCGGCTCTGGGAGAAGGTCTCTCAGCATCTCCTCAGGAGCCTCTACTGCCAGTAAATAACTCCCATATTGGTTTTGCTTCAACTCCTTGAAGCCTGTGTCAGGACAGATTACCTCCCTCTCCAGTGTCTAGTCTGGAGTATGTTCTGCATTGGGGGATACAACAGCGTGGATACTATTGGGAACTATGCTGAGGCCTCAGGACAGTATGAGAGGATTAACCCTGCCAGCCTAGATTCTCCTCCAGTGAAGGCGAGGAGCCCAGGCATTAGAGACCCAAACACTTGGGTTTGCCTCCTGGCTACTTCACTTTTCAGAGTCTCAGTTTTCCCCATGCAAATGGGTATGATAGGAATATGTATAGAGAATAATTGCAAGGAAGGAAGGTGGTACAACACAGGCTCAGAGCAAGCCTGGGATACGTGGCAGCTTTGTTTTTATTTATTTATTTTTATTTTTTATTTTTTATTTTTTTAATTAATTTTATTTATTTTTGTGTGTATGAATGTACTTTCTGCATGTAGGTTTGTGCACCCGTGTAGTGCAATGCCGCGGAGGTCAGAAGAGGGTGTCAGATTCCCCTGGAACTGGAGTTCTCCTGGAATTGGAGTTTCAAACGGTTCTCGGCCGCCATGTGGGTGCTGGGGATTGAACCCGGGTCCTCTGTGAGAGCGGTTGGCACTCTTAACTGCTAGGCCATCTCTCCAGCCCTTTTATTTTTTTTAATTTTAATTTTATTTATTTTTGTATGTGTATGAATGTACTGTCTGCATGTAGGTTTGTGCACCCGTGTCATGCAATGCCCACAGAGGTCAGAAGAGGGTCTCGGATTCCCCTGGAACTGGAGTTCTCCTGGGATTGGAGTTTCAGATGGTTCTTAGCCGCCATGTGGGTGCTGGGGATAAACCTGGATCCTCTGCAAAAGCAGTCGGTGCTCTTAACCACTAGGCTATCTCTCCAGCCCTGGCAGCTTTGTTTTATAACAGGCTAGTTCCTGTGATGCTCCTGGCTTACATTGTCCTATGACTCTGATTTCCCTCATAGCAAATCCAAGATTGACTGAGCATGTGTCCTCACTACCACAGAGGGTGCCCCTCATGTTATTATCTATGTTTTTATAAGCTGCCACCAATTATATTATTAGGCAGGGTTCCCCCAGAGATACAGACCTATAGGCCAGATGAGACGGAATTCATTAAAGAAGTTGGTTTACAGGATCATGGAGGCTCAGAAGTCCCATGACAAGGATCCACAAATTGGAGAAACAGAGAATCCAGTAGAGCAGCTCAGCACAAGAATGGGAACTACAGAACCAGGAAGCCCCAGTACAGCCCCCAGTCCGAGAACAGAGACCCAGGAGAGAAAGGGAAAGACCTTACCTCCACCCTCTCAGTTCTCCTCTTGGGCCCCCAGTGGATTAGGTGGCGTTGGCCTACGCTGACAGAGGGTCTTCCCTCCAAATTAACCATTACACCAAGTCAGGATCACACATTGGGCAAGGCTGGTCTTCAGATTAGAAGGAAGCACAGCACTGACCTGCCGTGAGCTTCTGGAGACCACCTTCGCTTTCCCCAGTCAGATCATGAAGAAGGGAGATAAAAACAGCCTCTAGGTTTTCAAGCAAGATTTTCTATTGGAATACACTGTATGCAGAGAATTTCCTAAAAGTAACTAGTTTGACCTTTCTAGAAAAAGGACCATTTTTGCATCAGTAGCTTTTGCTTAATAATTAAAAAATACGGAAAGATTTCAGAACTCAAACAATGTTTAACGTTTAGATTACTGAATCATGAAACGTGCCAGTCCCAAGGCCCCCTAAAGAATCCATATAAATGGATTCTAGAATAGTGTATATCCAACATAGAGACCAATATGGTTCTTACTTGATCCCTTGAGGCCAGAAACTTTACAAGCAGAACCCCAGAGTGGGGCTATGATCAATGTGGTAGGAGGGACCCTGGACTTGGAATGGTCCTGCATGTTCTTCAATGTACTGCTGTCCCTGGACTTGGAATGGTCCTGCATGTACTTCAATGTACTGTTGTCCCTGGACTTGGAATGGTCCTGCGTGTACTTCAATGTACTGCTGTCCCTGGACTTGGAATGGTCCTACATGTTCTTCAATGTACTGCTGCCCCTGGACTTGGAATGGTCCTGCATGTACTTTACTGTAGTGCTGTCCCTGGCTTGAGAGTCATAATTGGTTCAAAAAGGAAGCCTGAATTCTCATTTTGTGCCAGGCACTGGAAATGATATAGCTGGTTCTAGTCCCAGTTCTCAGCCCAGGATCTGTTATAGAGTAGATGGTTATTTATCATTGGAGAACTATTAGTTCTCAATTACACACACACACACACACACACACACACAAACACACACACACACATTCTTCATTAACAGGATGTTTAAATCATTCTTAGCATCCTAAATATTATACTTAAAAATTAGAAAGCTAATTTGATCCACTTGATCCAGCTTCTAGCTGATACATGCCCTCCCCAAAGGAGAGCAATTTACAAATCTCTCTGTAGCCTGATAGTGACAGCTTCAACTATAGAAAAATCTCACAGGAGTAACAGGTCAAACTGTTGGGTACAGATTGCTGCCAAGGCAGAGTACTGAGGTTAATACTATTTCATGCTGAAAAATTAATATTCATATCTCATTCAAATGAAGTTCTCAAGGGAAATTGCTCCATATATAACAATTGATTTTTCTGATGTGCACTACTAGTTACAGGATATTTACTCCAGTTTGTAGTTTGGGGATCTGGGGATGTGTCTGAACTATATTTAGGGAGAGAGAGAGAAAGAGAGAGAGAGAGAGAGAGAGAGAGAGAGAGAGAGAGAGAGAGAGAGAAACTGAAAAACAGGGTAACATGAAGAATTGTAATCAAGAAGTTGATATCATTAAAAAGAAAGAGAACAGAATCCTGCTATAGGTACAAAAGAAAAATCCTGAGAAGTGGAATCCTGAAGCAAGGAACACAGTGGGACCGGTTACAAGGATGATAGATTGCACGGAACTTCATCTTCCACTCACAAGATTGAGTTAGCAACAATACCTTTAGAGTAGCTTAAACAACACACTCCTGTTGGGAAAAAAAAGCAACTTAATGATTGTTGGTGATGTGTTATAGTGATATTTTACAATAAAGGATGGTAGGGAAAAAAAGATGTAGCATTCTGAGTACCACTTCTTGCATCTCTCTGTGGGCTTTCATCATTGATACTTCCCAGCATCCTCCCTGGGATCCAGGCAGCAGATGAAAGACATGCTAAGACTTACCAGAAACCACATCTGTAGTGACTATAACATAAACACAACCAGGAATAGAAAAGTCCAGACAGGAAAGGAAAGGAGTTTACATTGTAGTAGCTAATTAAAGAATTACTTTGGGGGGCTGGAGAGATGGCCTAGCGGTTAAGAGCGCCGACCGCTCTTACAGAGGACCTGGATTCGATCCCCAGCACCCACATGGCAGCCGAGAACCATCTGAAACTCCAATTCCAGGAGAACTCCAGTTCCAGGGGAGTCCGACACCCTCTTCTGACCTCCGTGGCATTGCACGACATGGGTGCACAAACTTGCATGCAGACAGTACATTCATACATATACAGAAATAAATAAAATAAAAAAAAAAGAATTACTTTGGTATAAAATGGGCTGTGTGGTCACAGGATTTGCACCAAAGATTGCAGTTAGGGGAATACTTGATTGTGCTGCATCAGAAATATTCATTAACTCCTTAAGGAGACTTCTGAGGGGTGTGGGTTTAAGGTGAAAGGTGTTCTCTCTAGCCAAAAGCACAGGATTGAATTCCTCTCTTAGTAAAACATAAACACAGATAAGAAAAAAGAAATAACAGAACATAAACAGCAAAATACTGCATGCCAAGGAGTTTGACCAGTCAGCAGTTACAAGGCAGGTTTCACTGTGACTGGAATTAAAATCTTTAAATAGGGAAATGTTCATGAGTCCATAATGAATACAAATATGGGCTGGAGAGATGTCTCAGCAGTTAAGAGTACTGACTGCTCTTGCAGAAGGCTTGGATTTGAATCTCAGCACCCACATGGCAGCTAACTGTAACTTCAGTTCCAGGGTACCCAACACCTCTTCTGACCTCCATGGGCATTTTACACCACAGGTGCACTACATACCCACAGTTACAGCACATTAAATAAAGAAAGAAAAAGTTTTTTAAAAAGTTTTAAACATAATACAAATATGGAGCTGGAAAGATGGCTCAGCAGCTGAGAGTACTGGTTGTTTTTGCAGAGGACTTCCATTTGGTTCCCAGCACCAACATGGCAGCCAACAACCATCCATATCTCCAGCACCAGGGGATTTGATACCACTTCTGACATCTGCAGGCATTCTATTACGTGAGTGTACTTACATATATGCAGGCAATACACTCATACACATAAAATAAAAATAATAAACAAAATATTTTAAGAATACATATACATGGCGGCCGAGAACTGTCTGAAACTCCAATTCCAGAAGAACTCCAGTTCCGAGGGAATCGACACCTTCTTCTGACCTCCGCAGCATTGCACGACAAGGGTGCCACAAACTTGCATGCAGACAATACATTCATACACATACATAAGTAAATAAAATTAAAAAAAATTAAAAAAAGAATACATATACATTATCCAATCCCAAGTGGTCAGCCCTAAACCCACATATATATCTAGGTAAACACTAACTGTACTTAATACTATACATACATATACATACAGACATTTGTATAATATATAACTATAAAAGTCCTGTCTTTGAGAGTAAGGGAGCATGGGAAGAGTTGGGGAGAGGGGTGAAAATGAGTAAGTGCTGCGTACTCATGTATGAAATCCTCAAAAATTTAAAATTATGAAAAAGAATACAAACAGGCTGGGAAAGAGGGTCAGCCAATGAGAAGAAGGAGAGGACAGGTCAGGCCACACCAGAGCTGAGACAACTTTTGAAGTTACAGCTTGCCTGGAGTTTTCATCAATTCAATTGGTGGAAGAGAATAAGAGTTAAACCTCAGAACTACATTCTTCTGTTAGTAGCTTGTTGGTGATACTTAGATTAACAGTTGTACAAACTGCATGTGGTTCTCATACCAGCACAGAAAACAACAGAAAATTTAATATTAGACATTTGTGTTCTAAAGTTTCTTGGCCACTCCCACCATAGGAAATTTATACTGGCCAACTTTTCCCCCGGCCCCACCTGTTCCTTGGAGCTTGCTCTGCCACCCACCCAAACCCCCTCTGTTCTTCTTGTGTTCTTCAACCCCCCGCCCCCCGCCCCGCTACTGCTAAGGAGCTGCCAGGCCCACTCCCAAATTCCACTGCTTTTTTTTTTTGGTCTTTTCAAGACAGGGTCTCCCTGTAGCCCCAGCTGTCCTGGAACTCACTCTGTAGACCAGACTGGCCTTGCAGTCACAGAGATCCGCCTGCCTCTGCCTCCCAAGTGCTAGGATTAAAGACGTGCGCCACCACGCCTGGCTCCACTGCTTTTTAAACTTATTTTTATTTTCTGTGTATAAGCGCATTGCTGCATGTGTGTATGCATTGCTGCAGCTGTGTCATTCAATGTGTACATGCATTGCTGCACCCGTGTCATGCAGTGTCCATGGAGTCAGAAGACAGCATCAGATCCCTGGAACTGGAGTTAGGGACAGTTGTTAGCTGCCATGTAGGTGCTGGGAATTGAACCCAGGTCCTCTGCAAGAGCAATCAGTGCTCTTAATCACTTACCTATTTCTCCAGCCCCATCCCTGTTTTTTAAAGCAATGGGACAGAACTCTTCCTTGTCTAAGTGTTTTTCCTTTAATCTAGGAGGAAGGCCACAGCAGTTAAAGGGAGACAAGGCTGTGAGGCATTTCTCCAAACCAATAGCAAAGCCTCCTTCCAAAAGAAAGTATGTCTTTGTCCTGGTCCAACAATTCAAACAGAAGGTAGCTCTTTAACAGGAGTATTTTCTGTTTCACAAACTACTGTCACTAAATAGTCTTCTAAAAGAATGGTTTTCAATGGTGGCCTATCATTCAATCCCACTGAGGTAATACTTTAATAGTGCAGTGTCCACTATTCTGTACATTCAGCCACTCTGGATTGTAGAGTTTTTATGTTTTCGGTGACTATGTAGTGAAAAACCTAGCCATAGATTATTAAATATTATCACGATAGATAATCAGTTATAAGTTAATGATCTTAGCTAATAGCAAAGGTTTGAAATATAAAAGAAAAATTTAAATGTGATAAAAGAGTTTTGCTAGGCTTTTTCTTTTTATTTATTTATTTTCTATGTATATGAATGTACTGTCTGCATGTAGGTTTGTGCACCCGTGTCGTGCAATGCCATGGAGGTCAGAAGAGGGTGTCGGATTCCCCGAATCCGATTCCCCTGGAACTGGAGTTCTCCTGGAATTGGAGTTACAAACGGTTCTCAGCCTACATGTGGGTGCTGGGGTTTGAACCTGGGTCCTCTGCAAGAGCAGTCAGTGCTTTTAACTGGTAGGCTATCTCTCCAGCCCAGGCTTTTTCAATAAAATAATTCCAAGTCCATTCCTTGCTATTGTTATCTCCACCTCAAAGAAACTGTGATTTGACACATTTTATAAGAGTTTGATGGAATTATTCAAGACTTTAAAGGACAATAGTGTTGACAGGGTTTTATTATTTAAAAGGCTTCAGTTGAGCTGACAGTTTCATTCATTTGCATCAAGGTAAGAAGATGATTTCGAAGGGGTAAAATCAATTGCCAATATTTTTGGCAATATAGCATATCTAAAAGGCACACTTCCCACTACTTCCCCATCCCAACCGTTTCATCCATGTTTGGCTATTTCCCATCTAATCTAGGAAGAAGGCCACAGCAGTCAAAGGGAGACAAACTACACTTACAAAATATTTTCCATTTCGTTAATTCACAAAAATATGTAAATCTTTTAAAAAGATTAAAATGTTATTAAAAATAGAAAAGTTTTGTGTCCAGTTACAGTAAAATAGTATATACAAGATTAATCTGGGGGCTAGAGAGATGGCTCAGCAGTTAAGAGCACCGACTGCTCTTGCAAAGGACCTGGGTTCAATTCCCAGCACCCACGTGGTGGCTAAGAACTGTCTTTGACTCCATTTCCAGGGGAATCTGACACCCTCTTTTGACCTCTGCAGCATTGAATGACACGGATACACCAACCTACATGCAGAAAGTACATTCATACACATAAAAAATAATAAAAAAACTTAAAAAAGATTAATCTGGCCTTGACAATATATAATAATTACATGCAATTTAGGACCCTAAAGTAGAGAAGTTTAGGGGAATCAAAAAGAAAACAAGGCAGCTTAGATGTCAACAATCACATTCTTTAAGAAAGAGGAAAATGGGGCTGGAGAGATAGCCTAGCAGTTAAGAGCACCGACTGCTCTTGCAGAGGACCCGGGTTCGATCCCCAGCACCCACATGGCGGCTAAGAACCGTCTGTAACTCCAATTCCAGGAAAACTCCAGTTCCAGGGGAATCCGAGACCCTCTTCTGACCTCCATGGCATTGCACGACACGGGTGCACAAACCTGCATGCAGACAATACATTCATACACATACAAAAATAAATAAAATTTAAAAAAAAAAGAAAGAGGAAAATGGACTGGCAGAAGTCACTGACAAGGGTCCTTCTTTCACATTTCCTCTCAGGATATCTGCTGAAGAGCAAGTACTGTGCATCAGTCTCACTGGGATGGAGAGAGAACAATTTGGAGTTCAGAGCAACCAAGAGGTCTCAGGAATGGCAGACAGAAGTGAGAATACTTTTCACTCACTCTCTTACTGAAACATTTGCTGATTTTAAGTACACTTCTGGGCAAGGGCTAAGAATCCAAGCCTGGGCTACCTTCCAAGGCACAAAAGCTAAGCAGAAAAATGGAGACTCACAGCAGGGTAAATGAAAACTGTTGTTGAAATCCACGGGGGTGGTGGGGGGGGGGTGGTGGCTCCAGTGATACCATACACTGAGTGGAGATCCTTAATGGGCCAAGCCAAAAGTCACCCAGACTACATTAGCCAGTCTCCAAATAGCCAGAAGCTGGACACTGACTGGATTTGCGTGGGCTTTCTGGACTGTGCCTGGCTACCAGAGGAGAAATAAATTCTCACCAAGACCATCCACAATTTTTATATTCAAATTTCAGAATGCTATAAAATAGATGTACCAGTAAAATTCATTAGACATGCTACAAAGAACAGGGAAGATGCTTAAAGGAAAACGTCACAGTGGATATGGACTTACTGGTGATTCAGCTCTTGGAGTTATTAGACAGATGTTAAAATAAGCATTCAGAAACATCCAAAGGCATGGATTAAAAGGTGGAGAGAACTAAAACCTGTAAAGTTATCCAGCTATAAAAGATGATAATTAGGGGCTGGAGAGATGGACTAGCAGTTAAGAGAACCGACTGCTCTTGCAGAGGACCTGGGTTAGATCCCCAGCACCCACATGGAGGCTGAGAACCATCTGTAATTCCAATTCCGGGAGGACTCCAGTTCCAGGGGAATATGACACCCTCTTCTGACCTCCATGGCATTGCACAACATGGGTGCACAGACCTGCATGCAGACAGTACATTCATACACATAAAAAATAAATTAAAAAATATAAAAAAAGATGATAATTAAAATTTGATAAATGGTTATTAACATCAAATAGAGAACAGAAGATAATATTACTGACCTGAAAGAAAATCCAGTACAAAATATATCAATTGATATACTAAAGGATTTTTCCCCCCATGGTTAAGAGCACTGACTACTCTTTTTTTTTCACAATGTTTATTGATAGATACAAGTATATAAAATCAGGGCATGAACATGATTTGATAGATTAAGTAGACTTAATTTCAATACAATAATAAGGGAACAATTCAAATTCTCACCATTTGTTTCACACCCACAAAAACCACTGCAAGGGCATTAACAATCTCTCAAATCTGATCAGTTTTGTGCAAGTAAACCATGTTTCTTTTTAAAAAGGCTTGTGCACTTGCCCAGGCTCAAGGATATTGAAATATAGCACATAAAGCCCATTACTACAGGTAGAAATACAGGCAATATACTATTACAGCAACAACCATCAATTACAGTTAAGGATTTTCTGTAACAATCAAATGGTAATCTAATATTGCAACAACTCAAGTATTACTGACCAAAGTGCATTTCTACAGTATTTGGTGTTACTATTCAATTTTCTAATTTTAAATAGCCTATGATAACCGACAGCAAAGAAGATCCTCGCAATAGACTGCCTCTGCTTGAGAATCTATGATGTAATTATTGCATGCTGCTAATATACTATCTAAACATTAAAGACATTCCTAAAATATTTGATGGTAGAATATGATTAAGACATTAGACTACAAAAAAACCTTATGCAGAAGGAAACCCTTACTGACATGCTTCTGCTTTAAATATTGTGCCCCCAAATGAAGTCCAGTAAGCACACGTCCTGTCATGATCCCCCTGCATTGGCCTCCATGATACTGCCAAGGTAATCCAACAATGTCAGTCCATCTTCTGAGGAGGCTGAATTTCCATTAGCTGCTTAGTTCACAAGCTGAGTATCTCAGCAGTCCTCAGTCCACATTGGAAGGCTAAAAAGTAAAAAAGCTGTATCTCATGTCTTTGAGGAGTGCCTAAAACAGTGGCATCTACAGAGCATATGCACCTGCCCGTAATGATTGAAGACAAGCCAAACAATAGTGCTCTTTTTTTCTTTTTACTAAGATCTCAAGTTTTGTGTCTGCATTACAGTTTCTCTGTTTATTGATTATTTATATCTGGTTGTACTTTCCTTCTGGATGCTTAAGGCCATACAGATAGCCCAGATTAACCAAGGTTTTGTTTTGTTGAGGTCAGTTGAGGATCTGGTCCTCAGGGGTCTCTCAGGGTTTTTTTTAGTGGGGGGAGCCCCTTACTTCTTTCAGCTCCTCATCCACAAGTTCCATCCACATGAGGACAAAATCAGGTCTCGCTAGACCAGGCTTCCTAAAGGATTTTAAAAGAAATACAGGGAAAAAATTACAAAAGAGATAGATGGTGCACAATAAAAAGGTATAACATGGGAGGCAGAGGCAGGCAGATCTTTGTGAGTTCAAGGCCAGCCTGGTCTACAGAGTGAGTTCCAGGCCAGCTGGGGCTACAGGGAGACCTTGTCTTGAAAAGACCAAAAAAAAAAAAAAAANAGACATGAGCAGGGCAAAGTGTGTGCTCCAGGAATGCTCCCACTGCACTACCCCCTCCAAGGTCCCACTTCCTGCCTTTCACTACCTCTCTATAAAGCCGCCATACTAATGAACCTATCAAGAGATAATCCTGTCATTATGCCTGCAATTGTATATTTATCTGTATATTATTCTCAGCATTGATGATTACACAAATATTAATCAACTCTGAAAAATGTCCCAACATTTTTGTTGGTCTATGTAATGGGCAGTTCACCTTTGACACTCATTTTCTTCATTTTACTTATTGATTTTACTCTATATTCTTTTAAGTTATTTTTCCCATTTGTGTGTGTGTGTGTGTGTGTGTGTGTGTGTGTACATACATACATACATATATACAAACATATCTTTTTGTAGCTCCAGCTGGCCTATAACTAGCTATGTAAACCAGGCTGGCCTGGATTTCAGAAATCAGCCTGCCTCTGCTTCTCCAGTGCTGGTATTAAAGGGGTACACCACCATAGCTGGCTCCATTTGTATTTTCTATTAATAATTTTTTTTTGGCCTTTTTGAGACAGGGTCTCCCTTTCGACCCAGCTGGCCTGGCTGGGAACTCACTATGTAGACCAGGCTGGCCTTGAACTCACAGAGGTCTGCCTCCCACGTGATGGGTCTTATTGAAAGTCTCAAAATACGATACCTGGCAAAAATATTCTTCAAAATTTAGATAATATAAAGACAAAATTTAGGCAGAAAAATAAGACGTTTATTCACTAGGCTATACACATCAAAAGATATACAAAAAAGAATTTTCCAGATAGAAGAAAATGGATGGATGAATATAAGAAGGAATGAAGAACACTCTGAAACATGAAACATAGGTCAATGTAAATGAATATTGGCTGAGCAAAATTCCATCACCATTGACTTGTGTTATTTAAATGGTAGAATTAAAATGCATGGGGTGCCGGGCATGGTGGCGCACGCCTTTAATCCTAGCACTCGGGAGGCAGAGGCAGGCAGATCTTTGTGAGTTCGAGGCCAGCCTGGTCTACAAAGTGAGTTCCAGGACAGCTGGGAGTACAGGGAGACCCTGTCTCAAAAACACCAAAAAAAATAAATAAATAAATAAAATAAATAAATAAAAATAAATAAATAAAATAAAATAAAATGCATGGGGAAATAACACATCCAATAAATGGAGAATAAGTAGGAAGAATGTGTTGGAATTTCTTTACATTGTCCAGGAAGTAGTGAAAGTGTGAGTTTATTTTACTTTGAAGTGATTATAAAACCTTGCTTCAATCTCCAGGGCAATGATTTTAAAAGAAAACAATAAAGAAAAATGGTTAAAAATATTTTCAACTGTAAAATAACAAAGGACAGCATAGAAGAATAGAAATAATTCAAAAGAGACAATAATGCAAACTTAAATAAGATAAATAGAAAGAGAGAAAGGAAAGAATAGAGGGTGACAGACATAGACACATACAGACAGAATCTTTAAGGTAGCAGGAGGAAAAATTTTAATAAAATTATACTAATACTTATATCACAACATGAAGAAATATTCCAGTTAACTGGCAATGAATGTGGGTAACAAAACAATTAAATTTTGCTTACAAAAACACTATTTATGCTGGGAGTGGTGGGCACAGATCTTTAATAGCATTCAGGAGGCAGAGGCAAGAGGATCTCTGTGAGTTAAAGACCAGCGTAGTCTACATAGCAAGTTCTAGGCCAGCTGGGACTATAGGAAGATGCTGTCTCAAAAAGACCAAAAAAATTTTATAAGGACAGAAAAAGATTGAAAGTAAGGCAAGTAATCTATTTAATATAAACCACACACACTGGAAACTATTACATCAAATACACTACATTTTAAAAGAAGAAATATTACTGATCACAACATAAATCCATAAGCTCTTATGTCATGCATACTTATATATCCATACATATGGAAATCTGATAGAACTAAAAGTAGAAATACACAAATACTCAACTCTTTAAAATATTTTCATTGATGTGAGGATTTCATAAAATGTATTTCAATCACATTCAGACACCTTCTGCATCGACCTCCACCTTTCTATCCTCTCCAGCTTTATGTCCTCTACAATTATTTGCCTTTTCTAAAGGCCTTTTGGGTCTAATCTGTGCTTCCTACATGCTTTTAGGGTGGGTTTATCCTTTGGAGTTTGGTTAACCTACAAGGTGTCAAATCAGTAAGGAAAACCAACTTTGCCTTTCCCAGAATCTATCAATTGCCAACAGAGCCTCAGCTGGGGGTCCGGCTGAACTCCCACATCCTTGCCTAGCCAACATCTGGCTTGGATTTGCACAGGCCTTGTGCATTCTGGGTAAGTGCTTTGGGTTCACAGAGCATGGACATCCAGTGGTGTCCAGACAATCAACTCTTACAATGAAAGACAGAGCAAGTGGTTTAAGATATCACTAAAATTATACAGTAGATTCTAAGAACAAGTTAGCAATTTGAACCTAATTGAAGAAGAAACCCTATTACTTACAATTACAGAATGAATACTCTTGTCAAATAATTCTATAGTAGTTACTAAACTTGACTATATGCCTGTCCTAGTGGAAATATCAACACAATCCAAACACCTGGCAAGACATATGTAGTAGAAGGTGGTAAAGGAAACAATCCTCATGCCCTTGCCAGCAGAGGTCAGGAACATGACCCCTAGTTAAACATCTGGGTGTGCTGTCTGTGACCCAGCTGGTCTGCTCTTTGCAGTCTTTCCCGTTCATTCTACATCACCCTATGTCTCTTTCTTAGCTTATATTTATTTGCTCCTCTTTAGCGCCACTCAGTTTAGAGTTCACACTGTAGGCGGCTCTCAATTTCTGTCCTGCCTGTTGTTCCTGGAAGTTTTTCCTCAGTAGATCATTATTTCATACTCTCGTTTCGGTAGCACCTGAGTTAGCACTAGGTGCATAATAGGTCTCAGTTAGCCACTGGGAACTCAAGTCGTCTCAAGTCTCTGAATGTTTTCTCTGCTCTTTGGCCTTCCTATGACTGTGCTCCAGCACTGCCGTTCATCCAAGCACTAAGTCTGTTCTGTTTCCTGAAAGCATATCGCTATGCTGGATACCATGTATAGCTGTGTAAGTCTAACCTTATGCCCTAAAAGTGCTAACAATCTCTCATGGAAGACATGGGGCAACACAATCATTTATTTATTTTATATATTTTTCTTTTTTAAATTATATTTATAGTACGAGATTATGTTACTAATCAAATCTAGACCTCTGTGCCCCACCCTACCCCCCCACCCCACCAGAGCTCATGCATTCTGCCAAACATGCTTTTCATCTCTTTCTCAGTCTTTCTCAAAATTATCCATGTGGAAGTTGACTGTTTTGAGCAGAAGTTCACCATTTCAGTCAGTTCTTTGATGCAGTCCTTTCTGTTGTTGTTGTTGTTGTTTCCAATATGTATCACTCCCAATTACTTGGACAAAAGCTCAAGGGGCCGTGCACAAGGAATACTTACAACTAGGTAATTGGCACTAGCATCCACAGATGAGGGATACCATTCATCATTTGTTTTTCTGGGACTGTGTTACTTCACTCAACATGATGTCTTCTAGCTCTAGCCATTTTCCTGCAAAGCTCATGATGTCATCTTTCTTTACTGCTGCATAGAACTCCATTGTGTAGATGTACCACATTTTCTCTATCCACTCATCAGTTGAGGGGCATTTGGGTTGGTTCCAGCTCCTTGCTATTGTGAAGAGAGCTGAAATAAACATGGCCGTGCATGTATCTCTGCGGTGGGGTAAGTCTTGAGGGTACATGCCCAGGAGTGGTATGGCTGGGTCGGGTGGCAAGTTCATTCCAAGTCTTCCAAGGGTTCTCCACACTGCTTTCCATAGTGGCTGTACAAGTTTACATTCCCACCAGCAGTGGATGAGTGTTCCCCTTTCCCCACAACCTCTCCAGCACTTGGTATCATTTGTTTTCTTGATCCTAGCCAGTCTTATTGGAGTAAGATGATATCTTAAAGTGGTTTTGATTTGCATTTCCTTAATGATTAGTGATGTTGAGCAGTTCTTGAGGTGTTTCTCAGACATCTCTAATTCCTCGCTTGTGAAGTCTCTGTTCAGTTCTTTGCTCCATCTATTGAGCGGGTCGTTTGTTTTCTTTTTTCTTTGTTTTTTGAGTAGTTTATATATTCTGGAAATCAATGCTTTGTCAGATGTATCTGCAGTGAAGGTTTCCTCCCACTCTGTGGGATTTCTCTTCACTTCCGTGATTGTTTCTTTTGATGTACAGAAGCTTTTGAGTTTAATGAGGTCCCATTTGTCAATTGTCGACCTTAATTCTTGCACAGCTGCTGTCTGATTTAGGAAGTCTTTTCCTACACCTATGTCTTGTAGTCTGCTGCCAACTTTTTCTTCTATCGCCTTCAGAGTTTGGGTTAACTTTTGTACATGGTGAGAGGTAGGGGTTTAATTTCATTCTTCTACAAGTGGTGATTCAGTTTTGCCAACAACACTTGCTGAAGATGCTGTCTTTTCTCCATTGTGTCTTCTTGGCCCCCTTGTCAAATATGAGATGGCTGAAATTGTATGTGCTCAAGTTTGGATCTTCAGTTTTGTTCCATTGGTCATCAGGTCTGTTTTTGTGCCAGTACCAAGCTGTTTTTATGACTATAGTCCTGTAGTATAGTTTGACGTCTGGTATAGAGATCCCCCCCCCTATATTGCTCTTTTCACTCAGGGTTGTTTTGGCTATTTGGGGTCTTTTGTTTTTCCAAATGAAATTAAGGACTTTTTTTTCCAAGGCTTTGCTTCAGGTGGTCTTGGGAGATCCTGCATTTATTTTATATTTTTATAAGAAATATGTGTCATAGAAGTAGCCATAGTATAAATTCTGAGAAAAGAAAGGATTATTTCTGCCCAGGCTAGTCAGAGGCATTTTGAATAAATGGCATTTGAGATGAGCCTTAGTGATTACAGCACAGTGTTCCTGGTGGAGCAGAAACCTGTGCACACTTCTTGACTTGTTGCATTCATTGTTTCCTGAATAACTGGCCAAGTGGGTTTCTCCTGAAATAGACTGACTTTCTATAACCAGAGAGGTGAGCTTGTTAAGACTACACAGCAGGTGCTCCTGAAAGAACAGACAGTGTTTGCAAGTAAATTCTGTGGCTCCGGGTAAGTACTCTACCATTGACCTACTTCCCCAGCCCAATTCTGTGACTCTAAATGTACCAAGCATTACCATGAGCAGAAGTACTTATTTTCCATGTATATGAAAGGCCTCTTTTAAAGACTGTTGGGCTCTGCCAGCTCAAGGGAAGAAGCCACTGTAACATGTCTACTTAGGTGCTTTATTATTAAATCTTAACTGCCTTTGCAAAATTGAACAAAGAAGTCACATTATGCTTTTTAGAAAAATTGAAAGATAAAGGTGGAATGATAAGAAATTCAAGCTAACTTTAAGATTCTTTTCAGCAGAAATAGAAGGTCCTGAACTCCTTGGAGTTTGTACAACACAGTATCTGGGTTACAGGCTCAAATATCCACAGGCAACAGGAAGGGAAAAGAAGCAGGTGGGTGAGCTAAATGTAAGAATAGTGACAGCACTGATACAGCAAGAAATGGTGACTGACACTCAAACTGTTACAAGGCAAAGTTTCAGACCCTCCCCAGACATACTGAATCAGAAACTCTGGAGAGACCCCAGCCGTCTCCAGATGGTTCTGATCGATGGTAACATCTGGAAACTACTGTCCTGAGGAGCAGTGAAGAAAGGCAGACTGGAGTGCTCACGCCCCTGGAAAGGGGAGGCATTTCTTAGCTTATTTGATTTGTCACTTGTAAGATATATAAATTACATGGTCAGATGTGCCAATTTTGTATACACTTGCCTCAAATCCAAATTTTTATGTGACGTCTTCTGATTTTTAGTAATTGGCCATCATAATAAAAAACAGAAATCAAAATCAAACAAAGAAACCTCTAGTCACTGAATATAGCCATGGCTAGCATTTTGCCATGAGCAATAATTTTGAAATCTCTAGAACATGGATGGCAATCTTTGAGTAGTGACAAGCTAGACTCAGCAAGTGTTAGTTCAGCTTCTAGCTCCTCACAGTATGTAGGTGACTTCAGAGCAGATCATTTTAGTTCTCTACGCCTGGAGATTTCTTCCCATGTAGCAAGAGCATAATAAAGACATCTGCTTCCACCGGTCCTATAAAAGTGAAGCAGAGTAACATGTATAAAACACTTATTCAAGGGCTGGAGAGATGGCCTAGCGGTTAAGAGCGTTGCCCGCTCTTACAGAGGACCCGGGTTCGATCCCCAGCACCCACATGGCGGCCGAGAACCGTCTGAAACTCCAATTCCAGGAGAACTCCAGCTCCAGGGGAATCCAACACCCTCTTCTGACCTCCACGGCATTGCTCGACACGGGTGCACAGACTTGCAAGCAGACAGTGTATCATACACATACAGAAATAAAAAAAAATTTTTAAAAACACTTATTCAAGACCCTAGCACACTGCAAGTGCTGCAATGGTATCATTGCATTATTCAGCTTAAGTGTAGGGCATTCTGGATTAGGGGGAAATAATAGATTCTAAGTTAGTGGAGTACAGAAATATTTTGGCTCTCCAGGCTGAAATTAATGGTTCTACACACAGAGTTGAGACAACATGGCCATCTCATACAGGACAGGGCATTCTAATAATAGAAGGGAATCAGTTTCATGTGTGGCCCACAAATAGAGGATTTCCAAGATCCTCATGCAATTCTAGGCAATCTGCTCATCTATGGACTGAACCTATCCTGGGAGGAAAAATAAAGAAGTTCTGTTCATTCCACAAACATTGAAGCAGACAGGTAACCTCAGGCAGCCAGTGTGTCTCAGTAAGTGGGGAAGGAGAGGCAGATAAAAGATAAGAGGTGACATGGGCAGGAGGTTCAACTGACACTCTGGGCTCACATGAGGCAGAGCACATGCTATGTCTGTGGACAGCCAAGATAAACTCGAGGCCCCACCTCTGAAGGGGTTGAGGTAGCTGATGGACTTCCTATCTTAATCTGGACAAGCTCAGCTCCTAAGCATGAATAAGCCTAGAGATGGAAGGTATTGGAGGCTCCCACTGCAAGTGGCAAAATCTTTTATGCTCAATGCATGCAGCATAGGCAGCAGAGTGCCATCTATTTTTCTAGAAGGCAAGATGTCAAAGAGCTACGTTGCCAACTTTGGGTTAGTCGATAAGATACACTGAATGAGGAATAAAGGAAAACCTGACTACTACATCCATCTTACTCTGAAGTAGCAGAATCTCAGCACCAGAACCACAACTCTACTCTCCTATACCCCCAACAGATACCTCTAACCAATTAGAAGAACTTCTCTTGATTTCCAAAAAGGTTTAGAATCTTTTCAAAATACTGCTTTGCCCAGACAGACATTCTTTTTTTTTTCTTCTTTTTAACATTTGTTTTATTGATGCTTTGTGCATTTCATACATCATTTTCCAATTCAGTTCAGGCATATCTCCCCTTCTCTTCCCCCCCACCCCCACCCCAACCGAGATCATGCATTCTGTCATGACTGTCCTGCATATCTCTCTCAGTTTTTTTTTTCCGTTTTTTAGCTATAAGTGATAATCCATGAGTACAAGCATCCTTCATGTAAAACCAATTTGCAGGCTGTTGTGCCCAAACCCCCACAGCCCCATCTTCCAGCGGGGAGTGAGGGGTTGTATGTTCAATCAGGTTAATCAAATGAGGGTCCAGACTACATTGCTGTAGTTTCACCATTCACCCCAATCGCAGCCCTTACATTCTACCATGCCCCCTCTTCCGCAGATTATTCCTAGGGTTAGCAAAGGGGCACAGGTGGATGGAGAACAGCACAGTCCACTCTCTCGGAGCTGTGTCTGTGATTTCTGGTCATTTTTCCTGGGCTGTTTCCTTTCAGGTTGTGTGCTGACAGGTCTGTTCAGGATATAAAACCCTTTCGGATCCTATAATGAAAAAAGGCAACACAGCAATTAGTATTATATAGGTACTTAAACAGCACTATAGTTGGATGGTTAGGTTTACTTTGGTTTTTATAGAACACCTATATGTTTAGATGATCTTATGTTTGATCCACGAAACTACATTTTTTCCTCCATTAATGACGAGGGGGTCGTATACTGTGGCTTATGACAATCTCCTAAACCTGTAGAGGTTTTGTAAGTTGTGGCATCAGCCAGGGCTCATCCTCCAAGGAGAGAGGCCAGTGTTATAGCCAATTTAGATTTGGGATACTAAGGGCATTAATGGCTTGCCTCTGGCTTCACAAGTATTTTCCAGGGCAGGTGAGGGTAGGGCTGGTTGCTGACGGTGGGGATGTCTGCTTGGACCAAGGAGAACCGTATTTTGCTTTGATTGGTTTAAGGTGGCCCTTGGAAACCACTCTTCTTGGGTCTCCAGAGGGCCATCTTACACTTGCCAGTGTGTGGTCTCAATGCATCTTTCCCATGTTAACGTTCAGGTCTTCAGGCACAGGGGGCCTTATTTCCGCCTCTCTTCTTTGCAGGTATTCCCCGTTAAGCAGGGGCTATATTATTAGAGGCTATATATTAACGACATTGGTTTACAGATCTGAAAAAAAAATAAAAAAAAGAAGCACCAGTTAAATGGGAAAATAATATCCCACTGTTGTCCAATTTGTTTTATCACATAAAATTTTGGGTTAGAGCAATAATCTGGTGATTGGCACCCTACAAATTTCTCTATAGTTTCTCTGTTTTTTTACAGTATCACCTGTCGCAATTCTCTTTTAAGGATGATTTCACATAAAAAATTAAGTTTGCTCCCCAAGGTTAATAAAAAACATTCATATATAGTCACCCCAAAACAACATGGTAAATTTTGATGAAATCTGAGCCTAGATTCCCCTTATAGTATGTATTAATCCAACTGTCTTCTGGAGATTCATGGGTTAAAAAAAAAAGGGGGGGGGGGAGTACAGATTAGGGGACATGGAAACCCTTCTTGTACAACAAACCTTGCAATTCAAATCTTTAAAACTAACTAGGAGAAAAGATTTTGTTGTTGTTGGCCCACAGGGACAAAAGGGGTCACCCAAAACTTAAGGCTGGAGACGAAAGAAAAAGATACGCTTTGCATTGCAGTAGGATGTACCGAAAAGTGCCAACTGAAATGGTTGGCCTGTCTGAACATGAAAGGAAAGAAAAGCCTCAGTTGCCATAAACATCGAACCCCTCTGTGGCCCCTACATGTAACAAACTATTTAAAATGAGTCCTAATGAAACTTACCATTCTAGGTGCGCAAAGGTTTTGATTATGAGAGACTTTCTTGCCTCCCCCCCAGAAACAAGGAGAAATATGCGATGATGAGGTCGCTCCCCCAACTGTAAATTGGAGACAACTATTATAGAGGTAATCTCTTATAAAACTGGTAAAACTGCCTTCTTTAATTGACTAATAGACATAGAACTGTGAAAAGGATTATTCTCTGTTCAGAACCAAATATAACACTAAAGTCCTTAAACTATGCGCTTAAGCAAAATATATCAATACAGGAGCTCTGACATCAGTAATGGATTATTCCACCAGGGAGATGTTGGCCAGGGGATCTAAGGCCCCACAAAAGGTAAAGGCTCCTTGCCTCTAAACTCAGACA
Organism: Rhizomys pruinosus; assembly: GCA_009823505.1. Taxonomy (NCBI): domain Eukaryota; kingdom Metazoa; phylum Chordata; class Mammalia; order Rodentia; family Spalacidae; genus Rhizomys; species Rhizomys pruinosus. The sequence goes on from VZQC01000530.1 coordinate 688,432, forward strand.
GACATTCTTAACGATGGAAACTGGCATGTAAAACCTGTGGTCTAGGTGTTAGTTACTGGGGGGGAAATGACTATGGGCATTAAACAAGAGAAGAGTAATGACTATCTTGTGAAAATAATCTCTGTAAGTCAAGACTTAGAGTTTTGGCAGGAATATTAAAGTCAAATGTAAAGAAACAAAGGATCACTGGTCCCAGGAAGGCCTTCAGTCTGAGTAAATAGAACAGTGTTTCTATAGATGGAAGGTACTGGAAGATGGCACTGCAAGTAGCAAGAGCACTGATGTTCAATGTACACGCAGTGTAGACAGCACAGCTCCAAAGCCAACCTAATTTAGGCACCTGTCCCACCCTTCAGATGTACCAGGCACATGTACCCAAATTTTTACCACTTTTCATGCTATATTATAATAACTTTGTAGGTATCCTGTTCACAAGTCTACAAATCTCTTGAAAACAAAGACTTTTTGACAATTAACATAATACCATTAAGAAAAGTTTTCTGGAAGCAAAAATATTACAAACAACTACCATTTAAAGAACTCAGGAGAATGAGCCGGTTAATGGAGAAAAGATGGCGAGTGACTGTTCTGGAAAGCTCACAGGTGGAGGGAGATGCCAACTTGCAACATGTAACCACACCTCAAGCGTTAGTAGCTTAGGAACTCGGTGTCTCTCTGTGATGCCACCACACCTCAAGCGTTAGTAGCTTGGGAACTGGGTGTCTCTCTGTGATTGATGGTTTGAAAAGAAAGGAGGAATGTGTTGGAGAGTTTGTCCTTGAGCAGTTTAGAAGAAGATAATGGAGGCAGCATGAACACCCACATATGACTAATAAGGACACTTATAACCCAAACAAATCAAAAGAAACACACACACACACACACACACACACACACACACACATTTAGGGGAAGGATGAGTGATTGCTGAAATGATGGAAGTTACAGAAACTGAGAGTGGTGTTCAACGATGTCTGGACAGGAACATAGCACTGTAGCCAGAATAGAATGTGAGCTATGCCATGTGAGTGCAAAAGTAATCACCAATGACATCATTGTATGACATTTATTTATTAAGCATCAGCCATATACTAGACATTGATTTGGTAGCCAAAAACTTCACCCTTAAGGAACTCACAGACTTGATGGACTTAGAAGATAGCATGAGAAGTGCTAAGATGGAAGTTATGTGCAGAACTGTACAGATGCAAATAGCAGTGTCTAACCCAGCTTGAGAGAGGCAGGCAGGGATCCTAGAGATGAGGCTGAAACTACTTGAAGCATAGGTAGATCCACGTACCAGCTTTCCCAGTCTTCCTAGACATCCCAGTAACAACAGAGATGTATATAGGAGTGGAGCTTGGCTCTGGGTGTGTTCTTTCCTGCGGTTCCTCTGCCTTGATCCTGGAAAGAGGCCAGAGAATTCTGAATCACCTTTTATTAATTTGTCATCCATCCATTTTTGAGAGAGAGAGAAGCATAACTACATTTGTAGCTAAACTAATGCAATTCTTATATGATGGCAAACTTCCAGAGGAACTTGACTGAATAGACTTACCATCTTTCACAGCAAACACTCAAAAAATTCTGGTAGATTAGTATTTCCAAAGTCTTTTCTTTCAGGAAAATGAAAGAGACATAGATACAATTTGTAAAGGTCAAGGCTTTGTTGTTGATGATAATATTTGTTTGCTTGATCACTGTTTTGTTTTCCTTTGTACCTTTGTAAAATTTAATATTTTGTAATATTTTAAACTCAGTTAAAAATCTACAGGTCAAAAATTAGCATCTTAGTTATTTTCAGTGTGTGGTTGAATAGTGACAAATCGTGCTGGCCTACAATCCTAGCACTTATGAGATGGAAGCAAAATGATTGAAAACTGAGGCTAGCTAGGGCTACATAGCGAGCTTCAGATCGCTTAAGCTGCTTAAAGAGACTCTGTAGATGTAGATGCCTATATCTGCGTGCACGCACGCGCGCACACACACACACACACACACAGAGTTGTGAAACCAATCTTCTTAACTTTTTCATCTGCACCCATTAAACAACTCTCCATTCCTCCTTCCTGTAGCCCCTGGGAACTACTGCTCTACTTTCTGTTTCTATGTATTCGACACTTTCACTACCTTGAATAAGTAGAAGTATAAGAATTATATGTGTTCTTCATCTTTTGGGGACTAGCTTATTTCATGTAACATGCTTTCAAAGTTTATTCATGTAGTAGCCATGCTCAAATTTCTTTCCCTTTGAAGTGGAGTAAAATGCTCTGCTCTGTGTATTTCACATCTTGTTTATCTAGTTTTCTGTTGGTAGAGATCTGAATTCCTTCTACTTCTTGACTATTGCAGCTAACATTGCTAAGAACATGGGAAGTGCTGCTATGTCCTCAATCAAGGCTCAGTTCTTTGACCTATGTACCCAGAATCGGAATTAATGGATCATTTTATGGACCCCCAGGGTGTTCCCTGTTTTTCACCTAGGTCTCCCATCTTTATATGGCAGAAACCCACAACCTCTGATGCCCTTAAGGCATAGCAGACAACTCAAGCTTCAGAAACCCCTTCACCTCCTGACCAGGTAGGAGCCTGTGCTTCCGCAAATATCCTCACATGCTCACACCACTGGCCAATGAGGAGCAGCCCTGCAGAGCAAGTGGATCAGTGGGAGGCCCAGGCAGCGAGTGTCATGTTCTACTGCTGGACTGCCAGCTGATTTCAGGTTCTGCTGGAGAGCGTCCCTCCCTCCACGGGCCTGAGGACTTTGCTTCATTTGGAACCTATGTTGGCTGATGTGAGATCTTTAGCCCTGGTGCTTTTAGGACCCTTGATTTCCAGAAGAACCCCATTAGATTGCTTTTGGGGATCCTTTTTCCTGGCCCTCTTCAGCTGATCTCTGCCTGTCTTTACTCCTGAGAAGCTCATGTGATGCCACTGGTGTTTCTAGAAGGAAGTTCCTCTGTGACTTAGATGTGCAGACCAGAAGCCTACAGGTTCCCCTCTTGAAAATAGCAGTTAGCTCCACCATCAGGATAAATTAGGTCTCTTTCCCTTTCACTTGGAGGTAAGTTAGAAGATAAGGGGACATCAAATATTAATTCTTCCACAACAAATACCAAGATGCTGAGACTTTCATAATGACTATATATATATATATATATATATATATATATAGATAGATAGATAGATAGAGAGAGAGAAAGAGAGAGAGAGAGAGAGAGATTAAGGAGTTAAAGATAAATACTTAATCTGACAAGTTTATTTGCACACAAGAGACTTTCCAGCAAAATCCAAAGTTCAGGAACCTTTGGAAACCGCACATTTGCCCACATAATCTGACAAAGGCAAGAAGGTGTGGACTTTTTTTTTGTTCTGCTAAATGTACAGAGAATCTTGTTACAAAGACTGTTGAAAAACACTGTTTCCTAAGCTAGTACACTATTCTATTCAGCAGACCTGATGGCTCCCAAGATGTAGGAGCTTCTCTTGCTAAGAGCAGGCACTGCTTAATGCACTCCTGCTAAGGGAAGAGGAGCACAGTAGCTGACCGTGGTCACTGTGGGGAACTGACCCCTTAGTGTAGAGGTCAGTTGATCACTCATAATTTACTTCACAGGGTGGTGATCTGATAGGTCTCTGTCCAACCCCACATCAGTTTACCAGGCTGGTGTCTGATGGACCTCTGTCCAACCCACTGGCCACAGCTGGTGACCTGCCTGATAAGTCTCCGTGCAGTTCCACAGTACTGTCCGCCCTCATGCTAGCTTACCAGGCTGGTGGTCTGATAGACCCACTAGCTATGACACTCAAATTCCAGGCCTGCTTCAGCCTGTGTGTGTGCAAAATAACAACCAGGAATTCTGTGTAATTATGGTAATGGAGAATTCAGTTTATTGCCTGCTGCAACTCACTTTCATAAGCAAAAATGGCGTCAGCTCCCAGAGTCAATCACAGACCCCCAGTTTCCAGCCACTGTATACTGCTGCTCCGCCCAGCATTATGTGCCTGGGCCACTTTGCTTGCTCCCTCTTGGGGTGGGGTCAGAGGAGCCCCATGACTCCAACTCGGTGCCCTGAGGGGTGCTAGCTGAGTACTAGCCCTTAATTCAAACTGGATCTTCCCATACCAAGACACCTAGTTTTTGAGTCAAAGTCATTAAATTAGGTGGGAAACTACATCTTGTACAAATTTTTAAGACCCACAGCAGAAAATTTGAAAGAGACAATTTGTTGTATTTCCCATGGTTCTGAGATCTCTGTCCACTGTTTTATGATGACTGGAAATCTCACAGAATAATTTTCTGTCCCTGCATGGTTCAAGTGCTAGCATAAATTCTTACATTAGGGATGTGTATCCATCAATCTTCAGTTTGAGTTCCCAAGGGCCTCTGATAGAGTGGCATCTCCCTATATCAAGTGTAGTTTTCACATTTGAAGACAATTAAAGATGTGCATACTTTTTTTGAAAATAAATATTTTTATTGATGCTTTGTGTATTTCATACACCATTTTCCAATTCAGTTCAGGCATATTTCCCTTTCCCTTCCCCCCACCCCACCCCACCCCATCCCAGATCATGCATTCTGCCATAACTATCCTGCATCTTTCTCTCAGTTTTTTTTCATTTTTTAGCAATAAGTGATAATTTATGAGTACAAGCATCCTTCATGTAAAACCAAGTTGCAAGCAGCTGTGCCCAAACCCACACAGCCCCTTGGTCCCACCATCCAGCAGGGGGGGCTTGTATGTTCAATCAAGTTGATCAAATGAGTGTCCAGGCTGTATAGCTGTAGTTTCACCATTCACCCCAATTGCAGCCCTTACATTACCATGCCCCCTCTTCAGCAGATTGTTCCCTAGGCTTAGAAAAGGGGCACAGGTGGATGAGAAGCAAAACAGTCTTCTTTCTCTGGAGCTGTTGTCTTGGACTCTGGTCAATTCTGGCTGTTTCCTTTCATGGGCTGACAGTTTGTCCAGGAATAACCTTTCAATCCTACTAATGAAGCACAATCAATTAGATATATAGGTATTTAAACAGTACTAATTGTTATTGTAGGTTACATTGGTATAGACACAGATGTTTGGATGGTATGTTAATCCATGAATTACATTTTTTTCTGTTAAATATGACAGGGTCTTACTGTGGCTTATAACATCTTCTAACCATTAGAGGATGTAAGCTTGTGGCATTAGCCGTGGGTTATTCCTCCAAGGAGAGAGCCAATAGCCAATTAGATTTGGGATATACAGGCATATGGCTGCCTCTGCTGCACTGTATTTCCAGGCAGGTGAGGTGTAGCTGGTGCTGACGGAGGAGTCTTGCTTGACTCAAGGAGACCCATATTTACTTTATTGGTTTAATGGCCTTTGGTAACACTCTCTGGTATTCCAGAGGCCATCTGTACACTTGCATGTGTGGTCTCAATACAAAAGACATGCGTATTTTAATTTAACCTAGACCCTGAAATGCACCAGAGAGAGTCATCTATTCCAGTACCATGGGAAAAGCTACTGAGTTGAAGGGTTTTCTTGTGTAATACTTTTATTGATATTTTGTGTATTTCAGACATCATTTCTCAGTTCAACATAGTCACATTTCCCCTTCCCTTCCCCCCACCCCACCCCACCCCAGATCATGCATTCTGCCATACATGTCCTTCATATTTCTCTCAGTTTTTCAAAGTTTTTCTCTGCAAAGGTCCATTGTTTTGGGCAGAGTCTAATTATATCAGCCCATTCTTTGACCCAGTCCCTATGTTGTTGTGGTCCCCTCCCCATTGTACTGTTCTAAAATATACCTACACGAACGTCACAATTGTACCAGAGCTATGTCCTCCAGGAATAAACTGCATGCCAACTCCAATACATACTTAGGAGTTCACATCCTTTCCCACCATTTCTACATTACTTAAAAATATGGATACATACCTTTCACCCATATAGATCAATTACTATGTCTGAAAATATGTGGCAAGTTAATTCTAGGGCTCATTAAGAGATTCACCTTATAACATCACAGTTGCTTTCAGATAGAGTTACAACAGTAATGTTGCTCAGCTTTGTCTTTCAATTGGGGTATTTGGTATTAGCATCCACAATTGAGAGAAACCATTCCCCGTTTGTTTCTTTGGGACTGTGTTACTTCACTTAGCATAATGGCTTCGAGTTCCATTCATTTACCTGTAAAGTTCATGATGTCATCTTTCTTTACCACTGCATAAAACTCCATTGTGTAGATGTACCACATTTTTGTTATCCACTCATCAGTTGAGGGGCATGTGGGTTGCTTCCAGCTTCTTGCTATTGTGAAGAGGGCTGCAATAAACATAGATGTGCATGTATCTTGGCAGTAGGATGAGTCTTGTGGGTATATACCCAGGAGTGGTATGGCTGGGTCAGGTGGTAGGCTCATTTTGAGTCTTTTAAGGGTTCTCCACTGTGCTTTCCATAATGGTTATAATGAGTTTACATTCCTACCAGCAGTGGATGAGTGTTCCCTTTTCCCCACAACCTCTCCAGCATTTGGTATCTTTTGATTTCTTGATCTTAGCCAGTCTTATCAGAGTGAGACGATACTTTAGTGTGGTTTTAATTTGCATTTCCTTAATTATTATTGATGTTGAACACTTTTTGATATGTTTTTCAGCCATCTTTACTTCCTCACTGGTGAAGTCTCTGTTCAGCTCTTTACTCCATCTTTTGAGTGAGTCTTTTGTTTTCTAACTTCTTTGTTTTTTGAGGCACTTGTATATTCTGGAATGCTGTCAGATGTATCACTGGTGAAGGTTTCTTCCCACCCTGTGGGTTTTCTCTTCACTTCCCTGATTGTTTCTTTAGCTGTACAGAAGCTTTTGAGTTTAATGAGATTCCACTTGTCAGTTGTAGACCACTGTCTGATTTAGAAAGTCTTTTCCTATGCCTATGTCTTGTAGGATGCTGCCAACTTTTTCTGCTATCACCTTCAGAGTTTTGGGTTTCACATTGAGGTCTTTGATCCAGTCGGAGTTGATTTTTGTACAGGATGAGAGGTAGGGGTTTAATTTTGTTCTTCTACATATGGTGATCCAGTTTTGCCAGCACAATTTGCTGAAGATGCTATCTTTCCTCTAATGAGCCTCTTTGGACCCTTTATTGAATATGAGTTGGCTGAAATTGTATGAGCTCAAGTTTGGATCTTCAATTTTGTTCCATTGGCCAGTGGGTCTGTTTTTGTGCCAGTACCAGGCTGTCTTTATGACTATAGCCCTGTAGTATAGCTTGAAATCTGGTAAGGTGATTCCCCCCTGTATTGCATTTTTCACTCAGGGTTGCTTTAGTTATTTGGGGTCTTTTGTTTTCCCATATGAATTTAAAGATTTTTTTCCAAGTCTGTGAAGAAACTCATGGGGATTTTAATTGGGATTGTATTGAATCTGTATATTAAATTGGGTAGAATGGCCATTTTTGCCATATTAATTTTTCTAATCCATGAGCATGGGAGGTTTCTCCATTTTTTGATGTCTTATTCAAGAAAGCCTGCACCAAAATTCAGCAGGGAGCCCTCATAAGGGGACATCAGGACAGGTTTTGTGTCACTTTTCTCATTGATTGGACTTTAGAACCTGCCAATTCTGCTGAAATCATCTCTGTAGCTCCATATCCCTCAGTCCTTCTGAAATTCAAATTTCTGATGGAGGTGGTGTAGGGCAAGGAGAAGCAGATGATCTCAAATGTGCAAATGTGTCTTTAAGAATTGTGATTACGGGGCTCTGGGTCTGGCTCAGGTGCCATAGTGAGGTCGTGCGTTGGGGGCTCAGGCTCCGGACTTGCTGGCTAGGATCACCTGGAGCGTGGAGAGGAGCCCGGTGCCGCTCCAGACAGGTAAAATTTAGAACAAATTGACTCTCGGGGTGCTGGACAAATGATTTGCTGGTTTGTAGCAGAGGGGCTGGTGGCCGGTGGGCCTAGGTCTGAGCCCTAAGCCCTTGCAGGGTGTGGCTGCCCAGGCGGGGTCGCCCTTCCCCCTTGCAGCCAGAAGCAGCTCTGGCTCAGGTGCCATAGTGAGGTCGTGTGTTGGGGGCTCAGGTTCTGGACTTGCTGGCTAGGATCACCTGGAGCTCGGAGATGAGCCCAGTGCCGCTCCAGACAGGTACCAGGTCACAGGCTGTCAGGCATCCCCCTCCCCAACTAGAATTGAGGAGAGAGTATCCAAGTGGATTTTTTTTGGAGAACCCTCAGAACAGGAAAGGAAGAGTGACTTAGACTTCCAATATATAAACAAAAGTGAAAGCCTAAAACCTAGACAAGTCAACACTCCACAAGCAAAGAAGGGAAAAAAAGCATTGGAAGGAGGTAAGCAAAACAAAATAAGCCTTCAGCCTTCAACACAATGAAAAGGCATTTGTGATTTGAATCACAAAAGGAAACCCACATGCAAGGGAAAACATGGGAAAGGTGCAGGATAATTCTGCACCAAGCACTAACAACCCTGTAGGAGATAGCTACAATGGGATCCCCCTGGAGGTGACCCCAGAAACAGATCTTAGAGGAATAATTGCAGACCTATGCAGAGAAATTAAAGAAAATAAAGAAGAATTCAGAGAACTAAAGAGAGAGAATGAAAAACTCAAAAAGGACCTAGAAGGATACAATGACAAACTTTGGAAAGAACTAAAGGAAGGAATTGACAAACTCCAGAAAGACCTAGAGGGAGAAAAAAACAAACTCATAAAAGAAGTAGAAACACTGAAAAAGGAAGCCAACCAACGAAGTAAGGAGCACCAAGAAGAGATTGAGAAACTCAAAAAGGAAAAGGATATACTAAAGAAATCACAGGATGAAATGAAAAGGGAAATAGAACACTCATCCAATCAAGAAGAAAGGAAAGGAAAAAGCCTCAGAAGTAGAATGGAGGAAGCAGAACAAAGAATATCAGATCTGGAAGATAACACGGAGCAACTAAAAAGCTCAAATAAAGAATTTGAAAAATTTTAAAATACACAAAAGTGGAACAACCAGGAAATATGGGACACTATGAAAAGATCAAACCTCAGCATCATAGGAATAGAGGAAGGAGAAGAAGCTCAAGACAATAGTATTGATCAGATCTTCAACAGAATAATAGATGAAAATTTTCCCAAACTAAAAATAGACAAACCCATACAAATACAAGAAGCACATAGGACTCCAAATAGACAGGATCAGAAAAGAAACTCCCCACACCATATCATAGTTAAAATGCTAGACGCCCAAAACAAAGACAAAATTCTGAAGGCTACAAAAGAAAAAGAAGTCACATACAAAGGGAAACCCATCAGAATCACAAATGACTTCTCGGCGCAAACCATGAAAGCAAGAAGAACATGGAGCAAAGCATTTCCAGTGTTAAAGGACTATGGATGCCAACCCAGAATACTTTACCCAGCAAAAATGTCGATTACACTTGAAGGAGAGAGAAAAATCTTCCATGACATAAGCAAGATGATAGAATACATTTCCGGAAAACCAACTCTCCAGAAAATACTTGAAGCAATTCAAAGGGCAGAAGAGAAGAGCAACTATCCTCAAGCACCTAGGGAAAGAAACTAATAAAAACATAATCATAGGAGCTGAAACAGAGACTAAAAGTCCAAATGGATAATAAGGTGAAAGGAAGCAACATCCATCTTTCAATTATAACCTTAAATATTAATGGGCTGAACTCCCCAATCAAAAGGCATAGACTGGGAGAATGGATTAGGAAACAAAATCCATCTATATGCTGTCTACAAGAAACCCATCTCAATTTCAAGGACAGGCACCAACTTAAAGTGAAGGGATGGAAGAAAATATTCCAAGCAAATGGTACCAAAAAGAAAGCAGGAGTTGCTATTCTAGTATCAGATAAAATAGACTTCAAAGCAAAAGAAATCAAAAGAGACAAAGAGGGCCACTACATCCTTATTAAAGGAACAATTAACGATGAAGACCTCACAATCATGAATATATATGCACCAAACGCCAGCGCACCAAACTTTGTAAAGACAACTCTTCAGGACTTCAAGGCTCAAATTAACCCCAGCACAGTAATAGTAGGGGACTTTAATACCCCACTAAGTCCTTTAGACAGATCAACAGGACAAAAGATAAACAAAGAGACATCTGAACTGAATGATACAATACACCAACTGGATCTCACAGACATCTATCGAATATTTCACCCAAACACCAGAGAATACACTTTCTACTCAGCACCCCATGGAACATTCTCCAAAATAGACCATATACTGGGACACAGGGAAAAACTCAAAAAATACAAAAAGATTGAAATAATTTCATGCATTCTATCAGACCACAGTGCAATAAAGCTCAATATCAATACCAGGATAAGCCCTACACCGTACAAGAACACATGGAGACTAAACAACACTCTACTGAATAATGAATGGGTCAGGGATGAAATAAAGAAAGAAATAAAAACATTCCTGGAACTGAATGACAATGATAATACAACACAGCAAAACCTATGGGACACTTTAAAGGCAGTCCTAAGAGGGAAGTTTATAGCTCTAAGTGCCTACATTAAAAAAACAGAAAGAGCACAAGTGAATGATCTAACACAGAGGCTTAAAGTACTTGAGAGAGAACAACAAATGAACCCTAAACGCAGCAGACAAGAAGAAATAACAAAAATCAGAGCAGAAATCAATGAAATAGAAACAAAGAAAACCATACAAAAAATCAATCAATCAAAAAGTTGGTTCTTTGAGAGAATAAATAAGATAGACAGACCTCTAGCCCAGTTAACTAAAAGAAAAAAAGAACAACTCCAAATCAATAGAATCTGTGATGAAAGGGGAAATATCACAACAGACAATGAAAAGATCCAGACAACCATAAGAGATTACTTCAAAAACCTATACTCTACTAAATTTGAAAACCTAGAAGAAATGGATGAATATCTGAAAACCTGGGAACCACCAAAGCTGAACCAAGAAGAGATCGACAGCTTAAACAGTCCAATAATATATGAGGAAATTGATGATGTAATAAGCAGCCTCCCAAACAAAAAATGCCCAGGCCCAGATGGTTTCACAGCAGAATTCTATAAAATATTTCAAAAAGACCTACAACCATTACTACTCAAGCTGTTTAGAAGGATACAATTGGAGGGAGTTCTCCCAGATTCCTTCTATGAAGCCAGCATCACACTAATACCAAAACCAGGCAAAGATGCAACCAAAAAGGAGAACTATAGACCCATCTCCCTAATGAACACAGATGCCAAAATTCTAAACAGGATACTGGCAAATCGCATACAGACACACATCAAGAAGATCATCCATCATGACCAAGTTGGATTTATACCAGAGATGCAGGGATGGTTCAACATACGAAAATCAATAAACATCATCAAGCATATAAATGGACTGAAAGACAAAAACCACACCATCATCTCAATTGATGCGGAGAAAGCCTTTGACAAAATTCAACATCCCTACATGTTTAAAGTCCTGGAAAGAATTGGATTGGAGGGATCATTCCTTAATGTAATCAAAGCCATATACAGGAAACCCACAGCCAATATCATCCTAAATGGGGAAACGACAGCGGCATTCCCTTTAAGGGTAGGAACTAGGCAAGGCTGCCCTTTGTCACCACTCCTCTTCAATATAGTGCTTGAAACCCTTGCTAGGGCAATAAGGCAAGAAAAGGAAATTAAAGGAGTTCTAATAGGAAAAGAGGAAGTTAAACTATCCCTTTTTGCTGATGATATGATTGTATACTTAAGGGATGCTAAGAACTCCACCAGTAAACTCCTAGAAATGATTAAGAACTTCAGTAAAGTGGCAGGATACAAAATAAATCTAGAAAAATCAGTAGCCTTTCTTTACACCAACAATAAGCAACTGAAGAAGGACTACAAGGAGACCTTCCCACTTAAAATAGCCTCAAAAACAATAAAATACCTAGGAACAAACCTAACCAAACACACCAAGGATCTCTACAACAAAAACTTTAAACCTCTGAAGAAGGAAATTGAACAAGACATCAGAAGATGGACAAACCTCCCATGCTCATGGATTGGGAAAATAAATATAGTAAAAATGTCCATTCTACCTAAACTCATATACAGATTTAATGCAATCCCAATCAAAATCCCCAAGAGCTTCTTCACAGGTTTGGAAAAAAAAATCCTCAATTTCATTTGGAAAAACAAAAGACCCCGAATAGCCAGAGCAACCCTGAGCGAAAAGAGCAATACAGGGGGGATCTCTATACCAGATTTAAAACTATACTACAGGGCTATAGTCATAAAAACAGCTTGGTACTGGCACAAAAACAGACCAGTTGACCAATGGAATAAAACTGAAGATCCAAACCTGAGCACATACAACTTCAGCCACCTCATATTTGATAAAGGGGCCAAGAAGACACAATGGAGGAAAGACAGCATCTTCAACAAGTGGTGCTGGCAAAACTGGATCACCACTTGTAGAAGAATGAAATTAAACCCCTACCTCTCGCCTTGCACAAAAGTCAATTCCAGATGGATTAAAGACCTCAACGTGAAACCCAAAACTCTGGAGGTAATAGAAGAAAAACTTGGCAGCAGACTACAAGACATAGGTGTAGGAAAAGACTTCCTAAATCAGACAGCAGCTGCACAAGAAATAAGATCGACAATTGACAAATGGGACCTCATTAAACTCAAAAGCTTCTGTACATCAAAAGAAACAATAAAGGAAGTAAAGAGAAAACCCACTGAGTGGGAAGAAACCTTTACTGCAGATACATCTGACAAAGCATTAATTTCCAGAGTATACAAACTACTCAAAAAACAAAGAAAAAAGAAAACAAATGAATCACTCAAAAGATGGAGCAAAGAGCTGAATAGAGACTTCACAGAGGAGGAACTAGAGATGGCTGAGAAACATCTTAAAAACTGTTCAACGTCACTAATAATTAGGGAAATGCAAATTAAGACCACTCTAAGATATCACCTCACTCCGATAAGACTGGCCAGGATCAAGAAAACAAATGATACCAAGTGCTGGAGAGGTTGTGGGGAAAGGGGAACACTCATCCATTGCTGGTGGGAATGTAAACTTGTACAGCCACTATGGAAAGCAGTGTGGAGAACCCTTGGAAGACTCAAAATGAGCTTGCCATTTGACCCAGTCATACCACTCCTAGGTATATACCCACAAGACTCATCTTACTGCAGAAATACATGCACAGCTATATTTATTGCAGCTCTGTTCACAATAGCAAAAAGCTGGAACCAACCCAAATGCCCCTCAACTGATGAGTGGATAGAAAAAATGTGGTACATGTACACAATGGAGTTCTATGCAGCAATAAAGAAAGATGATATCATGAACTTTGCAGGTAAATGGATGGAGCTGGAGGATATTATATTAAGTGAAGTAACACAATCACAGAAAAACAAACGACGAATGGTATCCCTCATCTGTGGATGCTAGCATCAATAACCCAGTTGTTAATATTTCTTGTGGAGAGGGATGCATATTAAAAGAACAACAACAGAAAGACTGCATCAGAAAACTGACTGAAATGGTGAACCGGGAGGGGTGGGGGGGGCGGGAGAGGGACACAGGTCTATATTCTATTAATGTATATTTAATTTAAAATTACATGGTATTTTACTTAAAATTTATATAACAATAACTTTGAGATTAACAAATACAAATGTTCTCTATAATTTTTGTGTTATACAGTATCATCTTGTAACATTCTCTTTTACCTGTAGGATAATTTAGCCTAAGGAATTAGGTTTGCTTCCCAAATTAACAACATACAGTCACCCAAGAAAGCTTGGATAAATTAATGAAATTTACACCTTGATTCCTGCCTATAGGTATGCGTATTACAACTGCCTTTTTGAGACACATGGGTCAAAAATTAAAAATGCTAAAATAAAAAAAGGGGGGATACAGTTACATATTAAACCTTTTTGTCAAAAACTTTCAATTTAATCTTAAGATTAGCTATGGGAAAAGATTTGTATGTTCCCACAGGTCAAAACGTCACCAACTCAATGGCTGAGAAAGAAAGGATACAGCCTTCCATCATGTAGGTTGTACCAAGAAATACCAGCAGAGAAGTTTACCCATCTTAACACTAAAAGTTAGAAAGGCCTCAGACTGCTACAGGCATCAAACATCTCTGAGGACTATAGGTGTAACAAGTGTTTATAGTTAGTCCTAATGAACCTTACCTTCTAGGTGCAGCACAGTTTCAATATGAGAGACCTCCTTACCTCTTTTTCATAGAACAAAGAAAAACATGGTGGTAATGAAGTCATCCTCTAACTGTAAATTAGAGCTGACTGTTATAGAAGTAATCTCTTATATAACTGGTAAAATTGCTTTCTTTAATTGACTAATGGACATAGGAACTGTGAAGAGGATTATTGTCTATTCAGAACCAAATATAATACTAAAGTCTCTTTAAGTGGTGCATATAAGCAAAATATATTAATACAGGAGAGCACTGATAGAAGCAATGGATTGTTCTGCCAGGGAGATGATCCAAGCCCCCACACACACAAAAGGTAAAGGCTTCTTGCCTGTAAACCCGGATACTTGCAGGAGGAGAGGCAGTAGGGCCCTGCTGTCAGTGACCTGATGTAGGCATGGGAAGGTTGTATGGAGACCGCATTTGCAAGTATACAGTTGGTCTCTGGAATACCAGAGAGTGTTACCAAAGGCCACTGAACCAATAAAGCAAATGTTGGAGTCCTTGAGTCAAGCAAGACTCCTCCACCAACATCAGTTACTCCTCACCTGCTTGGAGATACTGTGCAGCAGTGGCAGCCATGTGTCTGTATATCCTAAATCTATTTGGCTATTGGCTCTCTCCTTGGAGGAATAACTCATGGATGTTGCCACAAGCTTATATTCTCTAGTGATTAGGAGATGTTATAAGCCACAGTAAGACCTTGTCATCTTTCACAGGAAAAAAAGTAATCCATGGATTAACACACCATCCAAACATCTGTGTCTATACCAAAGTAACCTACCATAGTAATTAGCAATGTTTAAATACCTATATATCTAATTGCTTGTGCTTCATTAGTAGGATTTCATGGGTCAGCCCATGAAAGGAAACAGCCAGAACTGATCAGAGTCAAAACGACATCTCCAGACAAAGTAGACTGTTCTGCTTCTTGTCCACCTGTGCCCCTTTTCTAAGCCTAAGGAACAATCTGAGGAAGAGGGGGAGTGGTAGGATGTAAGAGCTGTGATTGGGGTGAACGGTAAAACTACAACAATATAGTCTGGTCTCTTATTTGATCAACTTGATTGAACATTCAAGCCCCTCCAGCTGGATAATGGGAGCCTTGGGCTATGTGGGTTTGGGCACAACTGCTTGCAAATTGGTTTTATATGAAGGATGCTTGTAAAAAAAAAAAAGGAGCTAGATACTGAAAAGTCTTTAAAGCAGGTTTTCATGCCAGGCCTGAAGAAGGCCAAGAGCTTGGATGAAGATAGTCATTAAAATCCACTCTCTAAGATTTGCAGTTTAAAAGGGAATACTTAAAAATAACATATATTCAGGCTGGAGAGATGGCCTAGCAGTTAAGAGTGCCGACTGCTCTTGCAGAGGACCCAGGTTCAATCCCCAGCAACCACATGGTGGCTGAGAACCGTCTGAAATTCCAATTCCAGGAGAACTCCTGTTCCAGGGGAATCCAACACCCTCTTCTGACCTCTGTGGCATTGCACGACAAAGGTGCACAGACCTGTATGGAGACAGTACATTCATACACATAGAGAAAAATAAATTAAAAAAAATTTTAAATAACATATATTTATATAGAGAGGTATTTCAGTAGAGATTTACACAGAAATACAAAATAAATCATATAAGTTAATGGACTTGATTTCTCTGAAGTCATAGTCTAGTCATATAGCTTTAAAGAGCAAAGTGTATATTGGGTAAAATTTATTTGGCAGGTACTCAACTCTGACCAAGCTTTGTCCACATATTATAGGATATTTTAAGGCTTAGTGAAATGTTTAGATTAGTTCAATTTGGTTGTAGGTTTTGGTGGAAATGGTAATACATTTGAACTAATTGGGAATATAAAATGTTAATTGTTTTATTTATAATTTGTATTGAATTTCCAAAAATAACTTTGGGGTTAAGGTACATAAATGGTCTCTATATTTTTCTGAGTTACACAATATCACATTGTAACACTTTCTTTTACTTGTAGGACAATTTAAAGGGATTAAGTTTAAATTTACTTCCCAAATAAGTAGCATACAGTCAATTAGAAACAGTTTGAGTAAATTTAATGAAAACTTATTCCTTGGCTCCTGTTTATGGGTATGTGTAATACAACTTAGGCATCTATAGGTCAAAACATAAAAATTTAAAAAACAAAAAGAGGGAGGTGGGAGGTGGGAGGTGGGGTAGTATCCCATCTGGGATACAAATGGAAAACTCTGTGTTCCAAACTTTTTGATAAATTTTCAATTTTGAAATCTTGAAACTAACAATGGGAGGAGATTTGTATGTTCCCACAGGTAAAAACACCAATCTAAATGCCTGAAAATGTACAAGTTTTGGGTGTGCAGGATGGACTGGGAAATGTCAGCAGAGAGGCTGACCCATCTGAACATTAAAGAAAGAGGAACCTCAGACTGCGTGAGTCACAGACACTGAGCCTCTCTCTGAATTCTATTGGGGTTAACTGCTTATAATGGGCCCTAATGAAGTTTACCTTCTGGATGCTGAGAAACCTTCCTACCTCTCCCCTTTATAGGAAAAAGAAAAACATGATGGTACTGAAGTCATTCCCTAACTGTAAACTAGAGCCAACTGTTATAGTGGTAATTTCATATAAAAAAGGTATAACTACACTTTTTTTTTTATTTCAGTATGTGTATCAATGTACTGTCTGCATGCAGGTTTGTGCACCCGTGTCATGCAATGCCGCGGAGGTCAGAAGAGGGTCTCGGATTCCCCTGGAACTGGAGTTCTCCTGGAATTGGAGTTTCAGACGGCTCTCGGCCGCCATGTGGGTGCTGGGGATCGAACCCGGGTCCTCTGTAAGAGCGGTCAGCGCTCTTAACCGCTAGGCCATCTCTCCAGCCCCATAACTACAAACTAACTTTTTTAAATTGGCTGATAGGCATAGGAACTGTGAAAAGGATATTCTCTATTTAGAGCCAAATTCAATAGTAAAGTCTTTATAAGCTTCTATTAAGCAAATATATTAGTACAGGAAAGCTCTGATATCAGCAATGAATTATTCTGCCTAGGAGATGTTGGCTAGGGGATTCAGCCCCCCCCCAAATTATAAAGGCCTTTTGCCTATAAGTGGGATATGCAAGGAGAAAGGCAGTAAGTCCCTGTTGTTAAGACCTGGTGGTAGCATGAAAAAATGTTTTTGAGACCACTTGCTAATTAGACTGGCCTCTGATGCCAGAGAGCATTACCAAAGGCCACTAAAGCAATACAGCAAAATATTGGTCTCCTAGCGTCCAGCAAGACTCCTCCGTCAGTATCAGCTACACCTAACTGCCTGGAGATACGTGTCAAACAGTGGCAGCCATGTGTCTATATATATTCCACAAAATCTAATTGGCTATTAGCTCTCCCTCCTTGGAGGAATAACTCACAGCAGATGCCACAAGCTTGTCCTCTAGTGGTTAGGAGATGCTATAAGCCACAATAAGAACTTGTCACCCTTTATAGAGAAACACAGTTTGTGGATTAGCATACCATCCAAGCATCTGTGTCTATGCTCACAGCTTAGCTTGCCATATAAATTAGTACTGCTTAAATGTCTGTACATCCAATTGCTTGTGCTTTGTTAGCAGGATTAAAAAGGTATCACTGGATAAGCTTAACCCATGAAGGGGAACAACCTAACAGACTAAAGTCCAAAAGCATCTCCAGAGAAATAGATGGTTTTTGCTTCTCACCCACTTGTGCCCATTACCAAAGCCTAGGGAACAACTTGCAGAAGAGGAGGGCATGGTAGAATGTAAGGTCACAGAGAGATTGGGGTGAATCATGAGACTACAGAAAATATAGACTGGACTCCTATTTGATCAACATGCTGTGCATACAAGCTTCTCCAACTGGACATGGGAACCTTGGGTTGTTCAAAATTGGACATAGATACTTGCAATTGGTTTTACATGAATGTTACTTACATTCATTGCTTATGCTTAATAATTTGGCTCACTTCAAAAAAAAATGCACCAATTCCTAATTGTACAGCAAAACTGAGTAATGTCAATTTATCTGAAACAACTGTACTATATATTTGTAGAATCCCTTAAAATAAAACAAACAAAAGAGAGAAAAAAAGAATTGTGATTAGGGGCTGGAGACACGGCCTAAGCAGTTAAGAGCACCAAAACTGCTCTTGCGAGAGGTTAAGAGCGCCAACTGTCTCTTGCAAGGACCCGGTTCGATCCCCAGCACCCACATGGTGGCTGAACCATATTAACATAACTCCAATTCCAGGGGAATCTGACACCCCTTCTGACCTCCAGGCATTGCACAATGCACAACGGTGCACAACCTACATGCAGACAGTACATTCATACACATTAAAAAAAATAAATAAAAATTATAATAAAAAAAATTGCGATTCCTTTAATCTAGCACTTGGAGCAGAGGCAGGCAGCTCTTTTGAGTTTCAAGTGCAGCCTGGTCTACAAGAGGAGACCTGTCTCAAAAAGACAAAAAAAAAAAAAAAAAAAAAAAAGAATTGATGATTCCACTTGAGTAGAAGGAGGAGCTTCAATTGTGAGCTGACGCAGAAGAGCTCCGGGAAGGCTGCTGCTCTACCTTTGGTCTTGGTTTTGTTTTTTATTCCCTCCTTACAGGTATCTTTTAGACAAGTAAGAGACAAGAGTCCCAAGTGAGAACACACACGCAATGCAATAGCTTTAAAAAGTGGAGTCCCGGAGCATCTGCATGACAGTCCCCAAGGCACAAGCTCATTCTTGAATTGACCCATCTTTTTTTCTGTTAGAAAAGGTCTACTTGACATTAAGGTTGACTTGCCTCTCTACACCTTTCATTTACTAATTCAAACCCTCTGCACCAGGGCTGCATGGAACAGCCTTGCTTGCTTAGTGTGCACAGTGGTAAGTGTTCTGGTACAGTGCCTGTGTGTAAACACACAGATGCTTTCATTCTGGTTGCTGTAGCTGTGGGTGGCCTATTGTGAGGTCAGTCTCAGTGGCCTGGTATGTTTTATGACACCAGACAGACTGACATCCTAAGTGCAGCCAATGTAATTTGGTGAACTATGAATTATTCAAACTATTTACAGGTCAGATAGGGGAATAAAAGAAATAGCTAACAGCAGCATTCATCCTTTTTCAGTGAATTATAATCAACAAAGCATTTATTACAAATGTCGGTTTTCTTCATATAGAAAAATGACCCCTCAACTTTATCTCCCTCTTTTCTTTTTTTTTTTTTTTCTTGCATTTCTTGTTTTCAGATTAGACTTGGGTTCAAAGCTGGTCTTTTCCCTGCTACTAACTTGCTGTGTGGCCCTAAAAACACTCTCTTATTCTCAACTGTCTTATCTGTGATTAAAGAATCATGCCCTCTTCTCCAAAGATGTTGCATCCTAATCCCTGGAAACTGAGTGGGTGGTTCACATGGTAAAGTGGAGCTGGAGTTGAAATCAGCTGTGGCGAGGTGGGGAGATTATGCTAGACTCCACATGGGCCACTGCAGTGCCATCATCAAGGTTCTTATAAATGGAAAGGAAGACAGAAGAGATCAGAGTGATATGATGGGGTAAAAAACTCAACCAAGGTTTTTGGGCTCCCAAGATGGATGAGGGAGCATGAGCTACGGACTATTAGTGAGCTCTGGAAGCTGGAGAAAGAAAACAATTCTTTGTGACTGCCTCCACAAAGGAAAGTAACCCTTCTTGTGCCTTCATCTCAGCTTAGGAAAACCAGTGCCAGACCTACACAAATGTAGAATGCTTATGTTGTTTTAAGTCACTAACTTTGTAGTGATTTCTTACGCCAGCAATGAAGGTGATGTGTATAAGGTCTAGTTCATAACAGCGTCTTTTATAAAAATTAGCAAGACAATGCAAGTAACATGGATTACTTAGTGTTTATCAAATCTTTGTCCTTACAGTCTTCCTACCTTCCTCTCAGAGTTGTGAGTGCTGGTCCATTGGTGAGTGCTGCAAATCCCTCCGCGAGTGGGCCTGCCAACAGCAAGTCTCCCAGAGCCAGTTGACAGCAGGAGAAATCACAATCTTTTCAAATCCATTTGGCCAGGGCTGAATGGCTGCCAGTTTTCTGAAGGGATTTTCATTTTTAAATTAAAGTGATAGATCTACCTGTCTGTATCTTTATGGCTGTGGGAGCAAGCTTCTGGCCCAAAAGCCGACTTTGCTTTCCCTATGTATTCATTCCTGTTTGAATTTGTATATTATAAGAATAAAACCATGCATATCTCAGCTTCAGTGCAATGTCCTGTCTGTAAGCTTTTAAGGCTTTACTTTGGAAGGATAATTGCTCAGATCATGGACACATTCAATGAAGAGATGATATTTCCAGCAGGGTGGAGAATGGATCCAGTAGTCTCTGGGAACTTTCTTTCTTGGCTCTTTGCCTAACCACCAGGCCCTCCTCCTACCCCCTTGTACTAACCCCAATATTCCAAGAAATTGCTCAATTTTATAGGCTTTCAAAACTTTAAGTCAAAACCTAGTTTCATGTGACCTAGGTATAAGCCACAAAAGGACAAAGTTCTTAGAAGAGTAACTTGTATCTCATGGGTTATGCAAGAAGATGTTAATTTAACATTTATAATTTAGGCCATACAGGCATAAAAGTCAGATGAGCTTTATTTACGGCCTGCGCAGCTGTTGGAAGGTACTTGCCTTTCTCTGGTTCTTTGGAGATTATCACATAGGCAGTTAACCTTAATGCTAGGTTAGCTCTTATTTGGGCTCTTCTAATCCCAGTTACATCTCGCCATTTGCATTTGTTGTCTTTGACAGAGGCAATAAAAAGAGAAAGAGCAGCATTTTTGATTGCACATTCAAATGAATCCAGCATTCACCTGGCCGGGGTGGATGGCAGAAGGACGCTAAGGAGCCAGGGTTAGTGATGGGCTGGATAGAAAGGGTGCAGGCTCATCCATAATGGGGATTGTTTTTTCTTTTTGGATGGGTCAAATGTTTCAGTTCACTTCACCCTGTCAGTTCATGAAAGATCAGTATTTCAGAGAAGGGTGTGATTTTCACATATCATTTGTTATTAGTTTTATTAAGAAGCAGCCATGTAAAAGTCTTCATCTGATATTCCTTCCTTGCCCCATAAGAGAGGTAGGGGACTCCTCACAGCTATTTTCAGTCTATTAAAATGCTATGAACTTCCTGGGTTCCATGTCTGAGACCCACGGAGAAAGTGGGACAGAGCCAACTGGATGAGAAGGAGCAGAGGTGAGGAAAGATTTTGGAAGTGAGCCATACCTGGAAGGAATGTGGGAATGGCTTGGAGCAGAGCAGAAAAGAGAAGAGCTTTTGTAAAGAGGACTTAGTTACAAGGTAGAGGGAAGAAGGCAGAGCGCACACTCATACCCAGCCCCTTCCAGGAGACCCAGCCCTTGGGAAAGGACTGTCACGGTAGGTGGAGTGCAGCCCTGACATGATGATTGAGAAGACTGGCTTCCATTCTTCTTCCAGGCAATTCCTATACATTTTAGATGGAGATTTCATTCCACTTTGTCATAACGCAACTCAAACTAGATATACGGAATGAGTTAGGACCGCTCAGTAACCCTTTCAAACATTTCAACCAGAGCATGAATTCCATAAGAAGGTTAACATATATCACACACAGGAAAGGAGGGTGTTTTACCAACACAGGATGTAGAATATTTTATCTTCAAGACAATGAAAAAACCTGAAATCTAAAAAGCCGACTATCCATAAGATATAAACAAAGTAAAATCTATTTTGCAGTTGGAGTTTTGCTGGCTGAGGATTATCAATTAGTTACTCTGAATTTGACCTCTTAAAAATGAAACTTAAACTATAGCTTAAAATTTGAAGTGGCTTTACATGAGTCTTTCTTAGTTATCATGATCTCTGTGTTGAATTGTTTTTGCTAAAAATGAGTAATACCAAGGCAATCTCATAGATAACCATTTCCTCTTTACTAAGATAAACCACAAAACCTGAGTGGCAAAAGTGACTGACTCTGGAGGGGTGTAGGATAAGGGTACATTCTGAGATGGAGGAAAGGCTGCTAAAACATGGAGGTGGTCAGAAAAGTGCTTATTATTGCTGTTATAAAGGGTTTGTTTGTAAAAATGGCTGCACTTACAATCAAGGCTACAGAATCAGGCCAGACTTTACTAGTTAAGTCCCTATTGCGTATCTTTAAAAATTACCTGATGTCACTATGGTTATCACAAAACTCATTCTGGAAACAACTGGAGGCCCAGGATGCAATCCTGCACAGTTGGCAGAAAGACCTCTTCCCTCCTCTCCACACTCACAGATCCAGTGTTACAACATCATATGGATTTGCCTTCGCATTGTGAAAATTGGAATGCATTGGCCCTTGGCTTACAAAATAGATATGCATGCGCTTAGTTTCCTAGCATTCCCAGGTTCTTTCCCAGGTTCGTTCCAGGAGCTCCATGTTGAACAAGATTAAACAGGCAGGCAGCTAACATCAAACTGGGTCAGTTCCTGCAGACAGTCTAGTTCATCCCACAGCAAATGTTTCCTACAGCTGCTGCTCTTCTGGTAAACAGAAGAGAGAAGAAAGAAGTGTCACCTGTCTTATAAATTGTCTCAAACTAGGGACCCAAGGGTTAGTAGGCATGCAGCATAAGATTTTTTAAATTATATTTATTTAGTTTTATTTCTGTTTGTTTTTTATTTTTTTTTACTGTATAAAATTTTCATACAGTGTGATATATTTTGGTCATAGTCAACCCCTCTCCCTTATCTCTTCTCAGATCCACCCCCACCTTCTTACCTCTTTGCTTCCTGTCTTCTCTCTATATTTCTTAAGGCCTATTGAATCCAATTTATGTACCCTAGGGTGTAGGTCCACTCTGTGGGGCATGGTCAGTATACCCCCTCATCATACCCTTAAAGAAAATTGACTTCTTGGGAGGCAGAGGCAGAGGCAGGTGGATCTTCATGAGTTCAAGGCCAGCCTGGTCTACAGAGTGAGTTCCAGGACAGCTGGGGCTACAGGGAGATGCTGTCTTGAAAAAGACCAAAAAAATAAATAAATAAAAAAGAAAGAAAGAAAAAAAAAGAAAATCGACTGTTCCTGTCCTAGTAGCCATCACTTGCCAACAGTTCCTCAGCTTGGGCTGTGATTCCTTGCCCATCTCTCCCCTCCATGCTGGAGTTTTGTCTGGCTTGGGTTTGCACAGATCTTAAGCATGCTGTCACAGTGCTGTGGGTTTATACGTCTGCTGCCCTGTCATGTCTGGAAAACACTGATTCCTTATAGTTGTCTACCACCTCTGGCTCTCAGAGTCTTTCTGCCCCCTCCTCCACCATGATCCCTGCACCCATGGGGAGGGGTGTGTTATAGGTGTCCTTCTTATATCTCAGGATTCTGCAGTCTCCTATTCTTTGCATTTTGACCAGTTGTAGGTCTCTGTGTTAATGGCCATCTGATACAAGAAGAAGCTTCTCTTATGAGAGATGAGAGCTGTGCTAATCGATGGGTATAATAATAAGTCATTAGGGGTTGGTTTAACATGATATTCATTTAGCAGAGTAATAGCAGTAGATATTCTGCTATAATCTGTGACCTAATTATAGATAATTTTATTTATTTATTTATTTATTTATTTATTTGGTTGTTTGCTTAGTTATTTTTTTTAGGATATATGCTGGTTTGTATTTTAGTTTTATCTAATTGGATCTAACAGCTATTGGGGAGCTCTAAGTGCTAAATGAAAATACTTTCACTTATTAAGAATCTAAGTTTCTTCTACTTTGGATATACCTAGGTCAGAAAAAGGATCAGAATCAGTCTTTCTACTGCCAGAATTCCCTGTTCAATAAGATTCCCTAGATTAGTGAGCAGCGATCCACAAGAACTATTTGTATGCCTCACAAGCCTTCTCTGTCATCTTTAAGGGTAGGATTGATTTCAGAGAGAAGAGATCCAAACAGTGCGCAGTTGGGAAATTATTATTACCCTTGGAGTCGTGGTTGTCTAAGCCTTGGAAAGATGACTGATGGCCTGATCTCAGCTCAAAATACACATTTTCAAGATGCATTTGGCAGAGAGCACAGCTGACTTTAGCCTCATTGTTGTTATAAATGAGGAAACTGTACAGGGGAACGTTATAGTCTTCCTGGATTTTCCTAGGGGTTGGATTTAGTTTTGTTTTCTGCCATGGGACTTAAATGACTCAAGAACTTTGAAAACAGATGTGCCCATGTAAGAAACTCATGAACATCATAGTGACCAGCACTGAGAGCAAAACCAAAGCAGGTGGGTTGGGTAATTACTGCTGAATTCAGACTTGAGGTCACACAAAGGGCAATCTTTTGGCATCAATTGCTACAGGAAAGTGGCAGCTACAAAATTAGAATTCACTACTCCCTTGCGGGCTATTTTTAAGGGCCCCATGAAGACTATCCCATAACTTAGGAACAAGGCTAAACTGAGAAATACTCCTATTTCAAGATGCCCTCAGGAGTTTGATGAGAGTCTATCCTTGATCTCCAGTCTGTGGGTTCTAGACGAATTTCCTAAGCAAACTTTGGTTCACTGACATGAGAGCTACCATCATCTTGTGTGAGTCATAGCTATCTTTCCTTTGGGACCTGGGGTTCAAGCACTGTTACTCTAGTCCAGGCTGACAGAAGAGCAGAAATACAGTCAAGAAAGCCTACCGCTGAGTCAGCAGGAAGCCACCGAGTCCAAGGGAGTAAGTCCAACCGGCTTTGCTGCTCGTGGCATCTTGTTGGCTCCGCGTGTAGCCACTGCCTCTTCTACTGACCTGTGATAGGCAGAACCTGCATTTCAGCAAGGTCTTCAGGTGGTTCTCATAGCTTTGCCTGGTCCCACTTCATTAGCTTGGGTTCATGGTCTTCCACAGAGGCTGTGGAAGGTTCCCTGGGTGATTGTCAAGTGCAGCCATTGCTGAGAAACACTGGTCTACCCCCAGATGTGAGCAATGCCCTGGATAAAAGAGAGCTCTGGGGCCGGGCGTGGTGGCGCACGCCTTTAATCCTAGCACTTGGGAAGCAGAGGCAGGCGGGTCTTTGTGAGTTCAAGGCCAGTCTGGTCTACAGAGTGAGTTCCAGGACAGCTGGGGCTACAGGGAGACCCTGTCTCAAAAAGACAAAAAATAAAAAAAAAAAAAAAAAAGAGAGACGAGAGAGAGAGCTCTGGGTAGAAGGACTTAACCTGAGCATTCCAGCATATTTTAAATTCTTTTTTTTTTCTGTATGTGAATGTACTGTCTGCATGTAGGTTTGTGCACCTGTGTCGTGCAATGCCGTGGGGGTCAGAAGAAGGTGTCAGATTCCTCTGGAACTGGAGTTAAAGATGGTTCTCAGCTGCCATGTGGGTGCTGGGAATCAAACCCGGGTCCTCCGCAAGAGCAGTTGGTGTTCTTAACCGTTGAGTTATCTCTCCAGCCCCTTATTTTAAATTCTTTGAATGCAGAAATCCCCATGGAAATCTGAAAAAAGGCGTTTTTCAGAAGGAAGGGCAGATTCAAGAAGAGCTGGGGAAAGAAGAAAAGATCACTCTATATAATGGCAGCTAGGATTCAAGGAGCGTATACAAAGCTGTTGCAGTCTGGATCCCACATAGCACGAACTTCATAAATAGATGCTGTTGTTATGCATGGAGAATCTGAACCTAAATGGAGGGAGAAGCTAGCATAGGTATTCTTTATTTAGTGTTGCCGAAATGTCTAGCCTTTTTATTTATTTATTTATTTATTTATTTATTTATTTATTTATTTATTTATTTATGATGTGTGTGAATGTACTGTCTGCATGTAGGTTTGGGCACCCGTGTCGTGCAATGCCGCGTAGGTCAGAAGAGGGTCTCGGATTCCCCGGGAACTGGAGTTCTCTTGGAATTGGAGTTACACACGGTCCTTAGCTGCCATGTGGGTGGTGGGGATCTAACCCGGGTCCTCTGTAAGAGCACTCGGTGCTCTTAACCGCTAGGCCATCTCTCCAGCCCCTAACCTTTTGTATTCATTATTTCATGTAATCTTTGTAGTCCTTCCAAGAAATCATTATTATCCCTTTTTGGCAAGTAAGGAAACTGAGGCTTAGAAAGGTGAAGAGTACTGAGTTCAAAACCAAACCTTGGCTCCAAAACAGCACTCAATTTCAGCCTAGGGAAGGATTATTACAGTCATGAGAAATGTGGAAGAGTGAGGTAGGGAAAGACAAGAGAATGAGAAAGATCTCAACACATTCCGAATGCTATCAATTTACCAAGTTGGCCACAGTTCTCAGACCCTCACTCTGTACACTTCCAAGTTCTTATCTTTGGGAATGCAGCAAAACTTGGCCATTCTGGCAAAGCTCATGACTCCATTCAAGAAAGAGATGTTGCTTCATACCCTAGGGCTTGCAGCTAATGAGCCTCCCAGATGATTACTGAGAAGGAAAGAAAGGCCAAGAATTAAGAAGGAACAAACACTGAACCCAGCACATTTTATTAGCAAACTGTTAGAATTAGAAGAACCTGCATATCAGATTGGCTGAAGAAATACAGCAGCCAGCTGGCTGTGGAATTGCAAAAGGCTCTGCGGGAACGGAGTCTGATAAGATGTAGTCATGGTAGATGTGTGAGGACAGGCCTAGCTAGAGAGAACTCGTTGAGTTTGTTTTGCTTTTATTTCTTGATATAATTATTAGAGGAATTACTGTTGCAGGGGGACAAAAGGGAGGCAAACCTAAGATTACATTCACTAAAATTTCAAAAATCATTCGGTTGGACACTAAAGTAAATTGATCTAGGCAAGAAATCACGATAGGCAGTAAAATACCTTCGTGTGAAGATGAAAACTTCCCAAACAAGAAACAAAAGAGAGGGCAATAAAAGTCATATCTTTAGCTGGGAATGGAGTTATTTGTGAGCTGCTTTGATCTTTTCTCATTCATATTATATGGAGAAACAAGGGCTTTGCTTTTATTGAGGTAGAAGAAAAGAAGCTAGGATAACAGGCTATCCACAGCCACACAGAGTAAAAATCCAAACTTTCTTCTTTCCGATTCTTCCTTTGGTAGCTTTGGGTAGTCTTATGGGGAGGGGGGAGCTTTGCTGAGCCATGCAAAATGTTGTAGGTACTGTGACGATCAGTGAACCCAAGAGACAGAGCCTCTGCCTCTTAGAGTTTACATGGAAATGGCCATGCAATATCTGTGTCCTTAGCTGTTTAGTTAGGGCATGAGCATCTGTGTCATAAAAATAACACAGTTCCTGGATTATGGCCAAAGCTCATTTTGAAGTATTTGTCAGAAAAGTCATCTTTGCCACCAGAGGCCATATGGCAAGGCTTCTTAACTTCTTTTCCAGGTTAAGATAAGGGGCACTTACAGGTGTTCAGTCTGTGATGTAAGTATATTTATTCATGCATCTTTGACCTAGCAGAACAGAAAGATCCCTGAAAACAAGAATCATGACATCTCTGAATGGCTTCAGGAAATAGAGTCTCTTCCTTGCAAAACTCCTTGACATGCTTCCTATACACTATAAGAGACCACAGAAACAGTCATAATAGTACCTCAAAAGTACATGGAAGGTTGTTACTGATGAGATGATTATAAACAGTTCTCTGCTTCCACAGGAGCCAGGAGTAGAAGACATTGATGTGGATGTAAGTTGACCAGTGCCTGAAGAAGGTATAAAGAAATCTGTAGAGTTTATTCTTTTAATCTGTTAGGTTTGGGGAATGCATGTTTCTAAACTATAGATGGTGATTATATCTGAAATGCCTGATGCCAATAGTGGGAAGTTAAATTTTTAGCAGGTTGTTTGAGGACAGAAACCTCTGGTGAGGAGCATTGTCCATGAGGCAGACACAACATCTGTATGGGAGATAGAGCTTGCTGTGTTATAAACCAGGTAGTTGAGTTGCCCTTTTGGTAGATGGAACGGACTTTGACAAACTACATTGAGTCTCAAGCCCTGTAAGTCTTAAATGGTCAACACTGGATATTATTGAAGCCATCTTCAAAGAGTTCACCATGGAAAAGATGTCAAAGAAGGTAGACATGATCCATTACTTCTCTAGAAAAGTAGGCAACAGTACGTGCTGTATTAGCTTAAAGCAGAGATGAATGTTTCTATAGACAGGCCAGATTTCTACCTATCATTCATTCAAGCAACACTTCTCAGCCTTGAGCCTTGGTAGAACTGTGTGTTCAAAGGCATGATGGTCATATGTGTTCCTCACCCCTCTCCTCTCTGTGTGTTCCTCGTCCAAACACACACATACACACACACACAGATAGGTAGGTAGGTAGATAGATAGATAGATAGATAGATAGATAGATAGATAGAGAGAGAGAGGTAGAGTAAAATCCTTGGGAAATTGAGATATCTTTGCTCTCTTCACAAAGGTAGATTTCCTGGATATATATGACTCTAGCAATATGTGTATCATATTTCAAAATGGAAAATCCATTACAATGATGTCATCTTGAAATTACTGTTTAGTTATTGCTTACTATTTTTTTGACTACTTTTAAATACTGAAAACTTCCAGTACATATCAAAAGTAATTCTGCTATGAAATATACAATATTACAGTTACAATTGGTGACTTTGTCTAGATTCCAAGTGTAGAAGTTATTTTGAAAGCCTTGTTGTGGTCTTTCATACAATCAGAAGAGAAAACAAGCCCAAGTCCAACAACTCGGTGCCCAGTGTTCTTTCTACCATACCATGGTGCTTAGAAAATGAGCGCCATTCTTTTTGTAGAATTAGAGCAATTCTTAGCTCCTCTTTTTGAACCTAGCTTTCTCTTTCCTCTCTAGTCTCTCATTGATAAGCCTGCCTTTAGGCCTCAGCCCACAGATCTGGGAGCCCAAGGGCTTTGAGCATTCACAGGATTTTTTCTTGTGTTGTACCTTTCTAGACGAGAAGTATTACCATTCTGAACTTTTTTTGGTGAAATCGCAGACTACCTGGGCTAATCACCTCCTCAGGACACCATACTAAATGCCCTATTTTATGGGCTGCAGAATGGGGGCCTTGTGACTCAAGGAGCCCTTTTCACTTTCCTAGCTGTCTGCTACAGCTCCTGTCTTAACTCAGAATCATCTAAAGTACATTCTTTTTTCTCCACTTGCCATAGAGTTAATGTGTGCATAGAAAAAGTCTGGCTGGTGCATTTTCTTAATCATGCATCATTACTCTGAGGTCCCCGTAACAACATGTGAAAGGCACTACTTCATAGAGGAATACTTCATTATTATACAAATGGTAGTTCTGGGTCCTGAGTGGGTAGGAGGGGCCCCATGTGTTCAGACCTTCTTACCTGGCAGAGACCTGATGGAGTCCCTTGAAGCCAGAATGCTCAAGTTATTCCTCTCAAGATTCAGAGAAAGTATGGTATTCTAGTAAAGTGCATGAGCCCAAGGGCCCAAGTTTCTCTTTTGCCATAGGTTCTGTATGAATTTTAAACATGGCTCTTCATCTCTCTGACTGGTTTCTTGGACCGTTTAATCCTGGGAAGTTCTAGTTTATGATGTTATGATTTATGATGAACACAATCAGGATTTGCAGACTCAGACATTCAGTGGGTCAGGGTGGTCATGAGATGAGGTGATTATAACTTGAGCACTTCACTTGCTATTCGATGAACTGTGCTTGCTCGGTGTTGCTAGATCTCCATTTCTTTTAAAAAAGAAAAGCCTTAAATCCAAACTTACATGTAAAAAATGTATTTTAAATTTTATTTATTATTTATTTTTATTTTTTTACTTACTTTTTTATTTATTTTTTTGTGTATGAATGAACTGTCTGCATGTAGGTTTGCGCACCCGTGTTGTGCAATGCTGCGGAGGTCAGAAGAGGGTGTCGGATTCCCATGGAACTGGAGCCAAAGACGGTTCTCAGCCACGATGTGGGACCCGAACCTGGGTCCTCTGCAAGAGCAGTCAGCGCTCTTAATTGCATGTCAGCATCTCAAATTTCTACATCAACAGAACTAGTAGGGACACAAAGTCTATCTCCTGATCCCAGGCTATGGGCAGCCGCAGCTGCTGCTGGGAGCCCACTCCAGAAGATCACACGGAGTCCTGTGTTCAAGGATACTTATGGGTGCTCAGAGCTATTACAGAAAGTCTATGTGTACCTTGGAAGTACATTTCTGGGCAGGAACAAAGAAGCACTGTGCCACAATTTCCCCTGTAGAGGCTAGGGACTCCTGGGAAGGCTAAAGAACTACAATTCCTTACCTGGGTGGTCCAAAGATCCCAGACAGGTTAGGCTCTGCTGTGTGCCCCCAGGCTCTGGGTGCGCACACTCTGGGAGCACCTGTTGTTAGATTACAGCTCTGCTTCGAGGAATGTGAAAGTGCCCAGAGGGTATCTACAACCCAGAGAAAGGAAGAGGATGCCATGCCCTCACTGCTTTATAGGGGAGAGACTGGCACTAGCCCAGCAGTGAGATCTGGGCACAGAGGGAAGGCTGTTCTGAGAGGCAGAAAGACACAGGTGGGGTGGGGCCCACAGATAATTAAGGCGCTGAGGACCAAGCCCAATAATAATAATGATACTTACTAATCACAGCTCCATTTATTGACCACTGGCTCTAAGCCAGATACTGTGAGAAGCACTTTAAAGCATGATCTCATTTAATTCCTATAGAGGCTCCAGAAGGATTAAGTAATCTGCTTAAGGTCACCCAGTAAGTGGGAGAGCCCAGACGTGAAGTCAAATGTGTGAACCCAGGTGAAGAGCTGGTGGGCACTGGAGTTTAGAGGGTCAGGGATGGACCACCAGATAATGGCACCGAGTGGAAGCAGGCTGTGTGTTTTCATTTTCTTTTCCTTTTTTTCAACAGAATATACCACCATAATGTCAACTTTCTTCCTAGCCAAGTTAAGACTATTCTCGTCCTAAAACTCCCACAATTTGTTGTGTCAAGAAAGGAACATTTAGTGAAATTTGAAAACTCAAGTTTTCTTGCCCGTTTCCCCAGACCTACGAGGCAGCATTTTATTAGGTATGTATCTAGCGATATGATTCCAATCGTAATAAAAGAGCCATGGACCAGAGAATGACCTGCTTTTTCTGAAAAGCATTTGCTGATACAGTAACTGATTTTATTTTCCTATTAAAAATGAAATTGAAAGGCCCTTTTAGTAGCTTCCTGCATGGACGACCACCTCCTTGGTCTCATTCAACAGCCATATTGTTCAGAGAAAACAGAGCCAGCCATGACTGTAAATGAACCCAGTAGTCAGGTCTGGAACCTAATGGCATATTAAATTATTTGACATTGTCAAGGTCACCACTCTCTGCCATGGAATCAATCTTGCCCTCAATCAGAAAAGGCATAAAGGCTCACACGCTCTCCTGAGACAATGGTTAAGGGGCAAAGGAGTGAGAAGTCACACGATCTATCTTCAAATGGATTTCTTTGATGGAAATTTCCACACACCTTGCTACTATAAATCCACAGGGAAGAGAGAGGAAGGGAAAGCTTTGAGGGGACAGAAGGGAAGGAGTCATACCTAGTAAAGAGAGCTTAAGTACAAAGGACAATAAAATACATCTATCGCCAATCCCACATTTATTTCCATGATTATGGCTTTGTTTAAATATGGACTTGGGAGCTCAGAATTTGTCTGTAATCACAGCACTGCCCTGTGGGGTTTCAATGGGCCAATGATGCAAGAGCCAAGAATTGGCTGGTTTCTTGTCAGAAATAGTCTCACTGTAGTCAATACTGTAAAGGCAGATGGATTCCTCCTTGTAAACATAGATTGTTCTCGACTCTGCTTGGCACTGGATTTGGAAGGAAGAAGAGCTACAAAAACATTACATCTGATACCTTCCAAGAAGCTTATCTCAGAGAAGTGTGAACACATGAAGCAGTAGTGGATCAAAGCTCAAAGGCCAAAGATAGGGACCAGAGTGTTATTGAGTCAGCAAGTGAGTTGTGTGGCTTGAGTAGACCACGGTCCTTTCAGCTCGAGACCTTCATCTTTAGAGAAAGGGTCCAAGTTCCAATGTCTTTATTTCCCCAGGCCTATGATGATGCATTAGTGTGTGTGGAAGATGTTCAAAATGAAAGAGGCTATAAAAGTAAAATATTTCTTATTTTCCAACTATGAAATTGAGAAGCCAGAAGTTAGTGACATGTTGCTGCTTGTGCTTTTGCTGGATACCAACAGAGCAGAAGAAAAATGTGAGACCTGGACGATACGGGGTTATCTGGGGCCTCTACTTTCCATTCTATTTTTAATAGACTTTACTTTCTAAAATATTTTAACATAAGATTTGCTTTATTAGACTAAGTTTAAAAATAATCCTGTATGTGAAACATCATATTCAGGAGTTGCTAAAACTTGTGCTTCTAGAAGTTGGCTGTTCACACAAATGACTTATACGATGGGACAAAAAAGGCACTATGTGGGGTCCCTAGGGTCTGGGAAGAGAATACAGGCTCTGTGGAAAGGGCTGCCAGTTATCCAGAAACACCATTATTGTGACGTAAGGATTTGATCCAGTTTAAACAGTGCCTCTGATTTTTTAGAAAACGAAACTGTAGTTTTTATGGACGTTTGCTCATGTTTAAATAATTCTTCTCCCTCTCAAATACATAGATGACAAAACCCAATGATCACAGGGATCACTGGTTCAGATTGCCTGAGTTAGAGCAATTTGTCCATTTCAGAGATGGAGAAAAAAGATCCATGAAAATCATATGACTTGTCCAAGGTCATATGACCAGCTAGAAAAAGAGCTACGAAAATAACTTAGTTTTCCTGACTAGGACGTCTCGGTGATGCTTTCACTCACCGAGCCATCTTAGAAGCTACAGAGAACGTTGAACTCCAGCCCTGAGATGGAATCCTTTCCTTGTCCTCTACCTCCACTCCTTGGAGTTTCAATGATTAGCCACAGCTACCAATATGGGAGGTCTTGAGCTGCCATTGGCTACGAGTCCTCAGTTAAGTGTCCCTTTCAGGTTTGTCTTGACAAGGGAATGTGTGAACAGCCAGGGCCATCAACCAAGGAGGTAAAGAACACACCTTGACTTATTCTGAAAAAATAAAACCCTAGTGCTTAGGTTTACAGACCTTTAGAGATGGCATTTAAACACTTACAGTCCCAGGGCCAACAATATCTTCGCAGATGATAATTTGGAGCAGGAACCAGCAAGTCCCCATTTCACTTCCTAACAGCAATAAACAGAACCTTCCCAAGAAAATAACCTTTTGATAGCTGATAAAAATAGAATTGCAAATTGCACTCCCATCTACTCCCCCAACTTCAGGCTCTCATGGTATATGTTCTGTCGTAATGGCTGATGTAGATGGATTCCCAGGGTCTGTATCAGTGCTGATGACATTAATGGTTTCGGGCTCTCTGAATTTTGATTGATTGCTATAATCTGCAAAACTATTTCAGGACATAGATTTATTATTATTATTAAACCTATGAAATGCTGTCAGGGTCAAGGCGAGCCAATGATGTGTGTTGTGATACAAAGGCTGGAAGCCACCCTGTTATAGAAGCAAATGGCACTAGGGAACAATGTCTCATCTTCCACTTGTGACCTGACATCAGGCCCTGTACCACAGGGACAGTGAATTTAGGTTCACTGTGCATTGTGTAGGGTTTAGGGATGAACAGAAGGACCACTCAAGCAAAGATTATGGAAAATTAAAAAAAAAACCCACAGGAATGGAATATTCAGGAAATATGGAACACCATGAAAAGACCAAACCTGTCTGTCTCTTAGGCAGGTCACACACAAGATGCCCTTACCAGGGACAGCACCTATTAGGGCCTAAAGGTTTAAGAAACCATGAACATGAAAAGAAGGGCCCACTAAAACAGCAAGAAGAACTTTCATGATAAAATGAGGGACTGAATACAGTGAGGTACGCGAAACTGAAAAATAAAATTTTTATCAAATATCTGTTCCAAATTTTTAAGTAGTATATTATGTTGGTGCTAGGCATCTTTACCTGGGGATTTTGTGAATGCTGGGTGTTTAGCAACTGCTAGAAATCTATTTTTTCTACTTTTTCAGTAATTGTGCAAGAAATTGTTGCACAATAAATCCCTGAAAAAAAAAAAAAAAAAAAAAAAAAAAAAAAAAAAAAAAGAGAAAAGAACAGATATAAATAATGAATTAACAAGAATCAGCTCTTCCCAAGGAAGGGAACTATTTATGTAAGTACTGAGAGGCAAAGATAAGGTGATAATAAGTCAGTACAGTGATAAATGGATCCTTCTGTAATGATATGAGAGAGAGGGCATTCAGAGCCAGACTTTACTGTTATGACAAAACACCAACCTAAACTAACTTGAGGAGGAAAGGATTTATTTCATTTTATAACTCCCAGGTCTCAATCTATGAGAGGGAAATCAGGGTAACAAATCGGAAGCAGGAAGTCGGAGGCAGGAAGAAGAAGTTGGAGGCAGGAAGAGGAAGTCGGAGGCAGGAAAAAGTCGGAGGCAGGAAGAAGTCGGAGGCAGGAAGACGGAGGCAGGAACTGAAGCAGAGGCCAGGAGGCAAGCTGCTTGCTGGCTTGCTCCCCTGGTTGGCTCGGCCACTTTTCTTATACAGCCCAGGCCCACATAACCAGCGATGGCACTGCCCACAGTGAGCTGGGATTTCCAACACCAATTAACAATCAAGAAAATGCCCCAACAGGCCAGACTGATGAGGGAACTTCCTCAGTTAATGTTCTCTCTTCACAGGTGACTCTAGTTTGTGTCAAGTTGACCAAAATAAATAAATAAAATAACCAGCACAATAGGCAAGGCTTCGATGGGGAAGAAAAATCCCTTCTGGGAACTGTGAGCTGCCTATTTCATCTCCATCACAGCAGCTTGTTGTGGGACATTTTATTTTTGTTTTAAATAAACTGCATTCTTGGAGCTGAAGATTTGGCACAGCAGTTAAGAGCACTGGCTGCCTTTGCAGAGGACCTGGGTTCAATTCCCAGCACCCACAATGGCAGCTAATAATTGTCAGTAACTCTGGATCCAGGGGAATCTAATGCCCTCTCATGACCTCTGAGAATATTCCACCACACAGATGCTCTTACATTCATGCAGGCAACACACTCACACACATAAAATAAAAATAATAAATAAAATATTTAAATAAACTGCATCGTATCTCTTGAAATGCTTCCTGTATTTTCTTGAGCACTGGCACCCAGCACAAGTGGTTTTTCTCCTGAGGTCTCTGAGGGGGTAATGTAGGCCCAACTTTTCTTGCCTGTGTCAACAAGACAGAGAACTAAAGAAGGGAATGTAATCAAAGCATGGTATGTGCATATTTCCTGGAGTCAGGGCACTGTCTCAGTCCTAAGTTTATCTGTTGAATGCTATCTCCCCAGTGTTTCTCATCATTTCTAGTGCTAGCGGCCAGACCCCTGTGTTCTCTAGTGTGTTCTTCCAGGAGTCTATTCAGCAGTCCCATAAGAGCTGTTAAAATAGCTGTGAAGCCTCAAAGGGTAAAAGCTGCATATTCCTCCCCACCACTGAAATAATATGTCTTGAACATTTACAACAGGCACAGAACCATTAGGAGCTGGCTATAAACAGTAAACTAAGAGGAGAATCGTTCCGCACCTCTTGGAACTTTGGCGAGGAGAATCAGATATTGAACAAATAATTACGGGTAATTAAATATTTATAATTGAGTTAAGAATTTTAAAAAGCAACAAATACTTCTCTACCCTAAGCATTTGGCCCAGCACGGTATACATGCTTAATAAATATTTGTCAAATGTCTGCTATGTATGGGTTATTGGATGGGCAAGAAGTGTCCAAGTGTACCCTGGTAAGTTACTAAGCATGCTCAAAACTCCTAAGCAGGTGATTTGGGGAAACCTTGATGCAGGTATCTTTAATGCAGGGTTTATCCAGATGTTACATGCTCATATGCAAAATGGCTCCCTAGGACAGTTCAAACTGTGTAGATCACAGGCACTTTCTCACACAGCACAAGCATCATGGGAAATTGTTCAAAAACACTTTTTGAGAGTCTCCTGATAGGACGTTGATGCTTGCAACTGGAAGAGGATAGGGCCCTGCCTTTTCACTGCTGGTTCCCAGGCCCTCAATAGTTAGGTGCCATAGTGGATTTTTCTCTGGCACTCAGTCCTGCCCCTTGCCCAGGGCGCATGCTTCCTGGCCACTCTGATGTGGAGAACAGGGAGCAGCACACAACTGTCTAAGTAAGCCACTATCCCTCTCAAGATGCTTACCATGGAAGAAGAAAGGGCTTCCATGCAGCCAAGATCTGAAAGTACAGAAACGAACTCTGCAGTCTGAGGGCCCTTGACACTATCTGGAGTTAAAAGATCAGGGCGAGGACACAGACTGTACATCTGATGATACCCCGTCATAGCTTTTGGCCACTAGCAACATTTGCTAATAGGAATGGGAAGTGCTTGTTGGATTGTGTGAACAGCCTTGATATCTAGGAAGAAAACCAAATCCCAGGAATTATTCATATTGAAATGTAAGTCCGCATGCTCTTCTCATTGGTTGTACTAACATTTATCTGTTCTTCATCTGAAATTCTAATTTAATTGTCTTTCCTGTATTTTTATTGGTTAAATCTTGACTTTGGTGCCAGCTACCAGGAGTTCTTCCCATGGTGTGCTGGGCTCTGAATACAGAGCCTGAGAAGGCTGATTGTAGGTGCCATCCTGGCTGGGCTAGTGGGAGCCCAGTCCAGCTGCTATGCAGGTATGTAATCCAAACTTTGCTGGGAAGCTCTCCAGGCATGTCACTTGCCAGGCTCTCTACTGATAAACAGGTGAATTCCACACCTCCCATTTCAAACCCCCCAAAACATGTGAGTTCCACCAGCAGTGTTTAGTGGTACAGAACAGACTAATATAGTGATCCTTAATGGAGAGCACTTTGGTAATGTCTACGATGACTTTGGCTTTGGTTATAACAGCTGCAGAGAAGGGACAATGCTACTGGCATCTTGCTGGCAGAGGACAAGATAAGTAGCCTGTGGTGTACAGGAGAGCTCCACATTGAAGAGCCAAATTGTCAGTAATGGTATTGGTTAGAAACCTAGACTAGAGGAAGCTTAACCACATCCTACAGCACTCTAAGCAAATTTGTGAGGAGAGCAAAGCCATACCCCTATTTCTAACTTATTTCCTTTTCTTGACAAAGAGCCCAGTGTCTAAAGCTACCTGGGTTGAAAGAAAACAATATCTGCCGCCTGCACTCCAACTGATATTTCAGTATTAATGACATATTAAGCTAACTTCCCCAAATACATTCTTCTTGTTCAGGAGCAGCTATAGCAGATGTTTCTACTTCCCTACTTCTGAGCCCATCCCCCATCTTTGCTTGGTCACAGAATCCTGCACACTGTGCAGGAAAGCAATGTGTCCAGTTAAAAATGCTGACTCTTTTAAACATTGTCTCAGCTAGAAACAAATATGAGATAGAATAGGAGGTTTGGGGAAGGAAATTCTTGCCTAACAAAAACATAACTTTGGCTGGCATTGGACTGCTGCTTTCTTTTTTCTCCTCTTCTTACTCAGGGTACAGATGTGCCAGGTGAGAGGGGCAGTTGCCAAAAGTCTCATATAACAAAAGTTTGGAGAAGAGGCTGGAAGATGTGTGGGTCGAGTTGGGGCACCATTTTGCACTAGCTCTAACTAGGCTTCTGGTTAGGAATAAGTAAATAACTTTTTAATAGTTTCACCATTAAAATGTTGGATTTCCATTGCATATAAACAAACTCGTTCTTAACTGATTAAAGCCCTGTGAAGAAAGATGCTTAACCTAAGTTTTGCATTTATTTTTTAAAATTCTAGGAGCATAAGGAATTAAGAGAAGTCGTGGGGTATTCGAGAATGAAGACTTTGCTGTTTCTTCTTAGCTCACACAATGTAGGTGATTCTGGACACAAATGTGTCCCTAGTTTTGACTCAATGAGTATATTAGATGAACACACCATTGGCTACTAATGGTGCTAGTCATAGCCAAGGAGAGGAGATAAAATTCTAAGATGATCAATTATGAGAAGGACTTAGGAGCCCCCTAAAAGGCCTCTCATAAATAATTGGCCGGTTCTCATTAGGATGACCTCTCTTCTCGCTTGCAGACCAGGAAAGATGCTTTTGACACTACTGACCTTTGAGAGAATGGACCTGAATAGCTCCATAAGGAGAGGTCTTGTATCCAATTCTATTAATATCCAATGTATTTTAATAGAAACTCAAGGAAGACTATGAATAAGGAAAGGTCATACTCAGAATCGATGGGCTGTTTGCAAAGAGAAGATTAGTGTCCATTCCTATCTTTGGCAGAAATTGTCAAGTGGTCCAGATTCCCAAGAATGCAGTCCTCAGTTTAGAACTGCCTCACTCTTATATTGTGTGCTTAATCAGGGAAATAGCCCTTCGCCCTCAATTCATAACCCCCCCTTTTTACCTACCTGCCTCCCCAGGCCTTTGGGATAACGAGAAGAGTGTGGGCAATGGGAACACCAAGGACAGTTGTGACGACGCCAGTCCTCCTTCCGTCTCTACCCCTCCCATGAACACTGGCCCTGGAGCTGACCCTTATTAGGAGGTGATCTTGCGCATTCACTTTAATCTCTATTTTTAAAGTTTCTTCCTCTGCATAAATTGTGTCAGTCACAGAACCTACTTTATCGGTTCTTGTGAGGATTAATTAGAAAAATTCCAATGAAGGGCCTGGCCCTGGGGCAGATACAGGAGTGTCTCCTGAGGGTGGACGGTGGAATCTGCCATTGTGTTATTATCTGTGTCTCATTGGGCAATCTGAGGAGAACACAGCATAATCTACCCCAGCTTTCCAAAAGAGAGAAAGTCACACCTAAGTAGTGACTCAGGCAGTTACTTCCTGAGGTGGGAGAGGGAGCTGCCCTACCTTTGCATCTGAGGTGCCTAGTCCCTGCCTCTCAGGTCTCACTTAGCCCTGATTCCAGAGTTGAGCCTTGAAGGCTTGCAGTCACACAAGAATCCACTTTCAGCCCCATGCACAGACTACAGAATGGAGTACTGGGTCACGGAGGTCCTTTGCACCCAAACTTTAAGGTCTTCTCGAAATTTGACTGATCTGCACAGATGGTCAGGAGAGATCTGGTTATTTCTTCCAAGTGGAATGCATAGGTTTAAACTGGAGGACTCGGTGCATGTAAACCATTAACAAGACTCCTGACAAGGTGACAAGGAGACAATATGCCCTTGTTCGGGAGCCCTACCTGAATTATGCCTTTGTGTAACAGAACCTGTCCAAACTGCCTCTGGGCTAGAGGCCACTATAAGCAGGCTGTGTTTCCTTTCAGGTTTTATCTATAAAGCTTCACCTGAGAAACACAATAGACTGCCTTACCTGATGTGATTTCTCTTAAAGGGGTGTGTGTCTTGCAGGAAGAGGAAGTCAATGAAATGCTACTCACCTCCATGTAAAATTCCCAGTAGAATAATTTGTGCAGGGATACATAAGTGGACATAAAATGCAGCCTGTGAAACCTTTCATGGACAGATGAAACCAGATGTAGCCAGATGCTGCCCTTCATGGGGTAGTATTCCTCACAGTTCTGGATTGGGTGGCATTTAGGCAGGACATTTGTCATTCTGGTCAAGTACCAACTTCACCAGAAAACAGGTTTGGGGACATTTGTCCTTCCCAGAAAGAAGAGGGGGCTCTTAAATGTAGGCATACTGACTGTTCTATCTATCATCTATCTATCTATCTATCTATCTATCTATCTATCTATCTATCTATCATCTATCTTTATATCCTCATATTTAAGTACACTCATGTTCTCTGACATGGCTAAAGAATGATGAGAAAGAACCAGTAAATCCAGCCTAGAGTCTGGTCAGAGGGTGATCTTGAGCTCCCTCTCAAACTGAAGAACAATCCTGATGAAATATGCACATAGCAGTGCCTTTTCTGAGAGACCTCCATCTCTGCAACAGCAGGCTTGTGGAGAGGCTTCTTCAGCTGCGTTTGTGAATCTCCAGCCACATGCCAAGCTAAAGCACCTTCCCTTGCCCCTTCTCTTACAGTTTGCTTCATGAACCTCGGTAGGCTACTGAAGAGTATTTTGATAAGCAACCCCAAAGAAGAGCCATAAATACAAAAAAATTGTCCATCAATGAGATATTTAAGAATAATGTCTTCCTTCTGTAGAACAATATGTAGCCATCTCAAAGTCTAAGGTCATGTCATATTTAACATAGAAGGGCTCTGTAGTGATTAGATGAAGGCTTCCCAAAAGATATGCCCATGTTCTCACATCAGAATTTGTTAATGTGAACTTAAGGACCTTGAGATGAGACAGGCTGCAGTTGGAAGACAAGGTATGTGTAAACCATAATAGGACACTCGTCATACTTCTCAGAGTGAGTGCTGAACCCAGGGACAGATGTCCTTGTAAAGGGCAGAGAGAAGGTGTTGTGGACATGCAGGAAGAAGCCACAGCCATGACAGATACTGAGAC
This sequence comes from Rhizomys pruinosus, assembly GCA_009823505.1. NCBI lineage: Eukaryota > Metazoa > Chordata > Mammalia > Rodentia > Spalacidae > Rhizomys > Rhizomys pruinosus. Next base: position 729,107 of record VZQC01000530.1, read on the forward strand.
TAGACTGACAAGTCGGAAGCCAAAGCATGGTTAGAGCTAGCAGAAGCTGAGGGCATGCGGCAGACTTCCTCCAGGCTCCGGGAAGAAGGTGGCACTGCTGGCACCGTCATTTTGTGCTGCTGCCATGCAGCGTCGTAAACGAGTAGCTCCCTGTAACTGAGGCACCTGGCTTGTGATCATTTATTATAGCACCTATAAGAACTTAATATAAGAATTTAGAAAAAAGTGAGTTTATGAAATACTACATTTCCCCACTGTTTTACACATCCTTAGAATTATTATTTATCTCTCCTTTCTCCCTCCTCCCCCTGTGTTACCTTCTCTGCCTCCTCCCTAGTTCAAGCCCCTTCCATTTTTCCTGCTCCTCTCTGGACAGCACCTGTGTCCCCCTCTCTGGACCTCCTTCTTTTCCTCCATGCTTCATGGTCCTTTTGTACTCTCCTGGCTTCTGTGGTTATCTCAGGACATAAACTCATATCTAAAGATTCACAAATAAGAGAGAATACGAGCCGGGTGTGGTGGTACACGCCTTTGGAGGCAGAGGCAGGCAAATCTCCATGTGTTCGAGGCTAGCCAGGTTTACATAGCAAGCTCCAGGCCAGCTGGGACTAAAGGGAGACCCTGTCTAAAAAAGACAAAAGCAAACAAACAAACAAACAAATAACAGAGAGAGGGAGAACATGAAGCTCTTGTTTTCTGGCTCTAGGTTACTTCACTTAGCATAATGTTTTCCAATTCCATCTATTTACCTGCAAATGTCATGATTTCATTATTCTTTAAAGCTGAATTGTGTGTATGTACCATATTTTCATTGTCCATTCATCAACAGAGGGACATTAAGGTGTTTCCACTTCCCAGGTAGTATGAGTTCACTTAAAAACATACATATAATATATGTGTGAATGCACATGTATAACCGAAGGCTATCTAACAAAAATTCCAGTGCCAAGCAAGGGAAAGCTCCCTTGCAGTTGTTGGTCAGGGTAGCTTAAGAGCTTCTCAAAATAGTATAGGCTACTGCCATGTCTCTTGAGTGCCTCCCAGAACTTCAAGGTAAAACCCAACTGCTGAACACAACATACTTTGAACACAGGCCTTGGAGAAAATGAGCTAGAACTGAGATTGGAATCTTCTTCCCAGAAGACTAGCTCTCATAGTATAAGAAGGTGCTATGACTGACTGAAACAGTGAACTTCTGCTCAAAACAGTCAACTTCCCCATGGAGAATATTGAGAAAGACTGAGAAAGAGATGAATAGCATGTTTGGCAGAATACATGAGCTCTGGAGGGGTGGGGGTCTGGGGGAGACACAGGTCTAGATTTGATAAAAAAATATATGTATAAATAAATAAACTAAAAAAAAAGAAGGTGCTATGCAAGTGCCAAGGAGAAAAGCAGTCAATAGTCCCACACAGCTGTAAAGCCTAAAACCACAACAACGATCAGCCCAGCAAATACCTCTATTGATGCAATAGTGGCACTCTTACCTTTGGGGCAATCAACAGCTGTCTAATTGGACTTAAGGCCTGCTTAATGGGAGGGAAATCATGCGTGGTACTGTAAACATAGCCAAGAATACTGGGTTAGAGAGGTCAAAGATCCTAGAAGAGAACCTACTACTGCCACATTCTGAAACCAATGTAATTTCTTACTATGTTCTAAGTACATCTTAATATTCACAGGCATGTGTAGCTCTAAACCACTGCTGCAAGACAGGTGTGAGCTACCATGAGCTGGACGAGTAGCTAGAAAATGACTCCAATATCACCATCTGCTGGAAGTGATGCTGGCTGGATGGAGTATTTGTTGTGGCCACTTCATCCTGCTAAGCCCTTTCCAGTCCATGGGGGCTAGATAAGTAAGCCAGTATATATTGTCTGGAGGTTGACCCTCAGTTTTGTAAATAAACTTATCTATTTCACCCTTAAAAATTGGTATATTGCTGCCAATGTTTCCTCTCTTCTAATGGTTTCAGAGTTTCAGGTTTCACATTGAGGTTTTTGATCAATTTGGAGTTGACTCTTGTTGAAGGTGAAAGATAAAGTTCTATTTTCATTCTTCTACAGGTAGAGGTCCAGTTTTGCTAGCACAATTTGCTAAAGAGGCCATCTTTCCCCCAATAAGTGTTCTTGGACCCTTTGTCAAATATTCAGGTGGCTGAAATTGCATGTACTCATGTTTGGGTCTTCAATTATGTTCCATTGATCTGTGGGTCTATTTTGTATCATTTCTGTGCTGTTTTGACGACTATACCTCTGTAATGTAGTTTGAAATCTAGTAATGTAGTAATCCCCTCTGCATTGCTCTTTGTGCTCAGGGTTGCTTTGGCTATCTAGGGTCTTTTGTGCTTCCATATGAATTTTTGGATTTTTTTTCTCTAATTCTGTGAAGAATGTCATAGGGATTTCAAGTGGGATTTTATTGACTCTATATACTGTGTTTTATATGATGGTCATTTTCACAATATTACTTCTTCCAATCCATGAGCATGGGAGGTCCTTAACTTCTTGTGTCTTCCTCAATCTTTTTCTTTAAAGATTTAAAATTTTCAATGTAGAGATCTTTAATGTCTTTGGTCAGGTTTATTTTGATATATATTTGAAGTTATTATGAATGGGAAAGTTTCCAGTACTCTTTCTCCAGATGGTTTTGATATATAGAAAAGCTACTGATCTGCATAAATTTTTAAAAATATTTTTATTGGTTTTGTGCATTTCATACATTTCTCAATCCAATTTAGACTCATTTCCCCTTCCATGTCTCCCACCTCACTCGAGCTCATGCATTCTGCTATACATGTCATGCATCTTTTTCTCAGTCTTTTTTTTTTTTTTTTTTTTTTTTTTTTTTTTTTTTTTTGGTCTTTTTGAGATAGGGTCTCCCTTTGGTCCCAAAACTGCCCAGGAGCTCACTATGTAGACTAGGCTGGCTTTGAACTTACAGAGATCTGCCTGGCTCTTCCCAAGTGCTGGGACTAAAGGTGTGCGCCACCATGCCCAATCTTTTCTCAGTCTTTTAAAAGTTTTTCTGTGCAGAGGTTTACTGTTTTGGCCTGAAGTTTACTGTTTCAGTCAGTTCTTTGACCCAATTTTTTTTGTTCCTTCCAATTTGTATTGCTCTAAAATATGCATATATATGTCATACATATACCAAAATTATGACTTCTGAAAATAATCTCTATGTTAATTCCAAAACATGTCTATCTACTAATCAGTTGAGGAACACTTGAGTTGTTTCCAGCTCTTTGCTATGGTGAAGACAGACACAATAAACATGGTTTTGCATGTTTCTCTGGGACAGGTTGAGTCTTGTGGGTATATACCCAGGAGTAGTATGACTGGGTCAGGTGGTAGGTTTAATTCGAGTCTTTTAAGTATTCTCCATACCGCTTTCCACAGGGGTTGCATGAGTTTGCATTCCCACCAGCAGTGAATGAGTGTTCCCCTTTCCCCACAACCTCTGCAGCATTTGGTGTCATTCGTTTTCCTAATCTTAGCGAGTCTTACCAGGGTAAGGTGAAATCGTATAATTATAAGCAACATTGAACACATTCTCAGATGTTTCTCAGCCATCTTGACTTCTTCATTTGTGAATTCTCCGTTCAGCTCTTTACTCCATCTTTTGATAGAGTCATTTGTTATCTTGCTCCTTTGTTTTTTGAGTAATTTATATATGGATGTTAAGCCTCTGTCAGATGTATCACTGGTGAAGGTTTCCTCCCATTTTGTGGGTTTTCTCTTCACTTCTTTGAATGTTTTTTTCACTGTACAGAAGCTTTTGAGTTTATTGAGGTCCCACTTATCTATTATTGACCTTGTTTCCAATGCAGCTGCTGTCTGATTTAGAAAGTCTCTTCCTACGCCCATATGTTGTAGGTTACTGCTGATGTTTTCTTCCATCATATTGAGAGTTTCTGGTTTCATGTTGAGGTCTTCGATCTATTTGGAGTTGATTTTTTAAAATATAATACTTTTATTGATGATTTGTGTGTTTCAGACATCATTTCCCAGTTCAATTTAGACGTATTCCCCTTTCCCTTCTTCCCACTCCACCCCACCCCAGTTCATGCATTCTACCATACATGTCCTGAATCTTTCAGTCTTTTTAAAGTTTTTCTCTGCAAAGGTTTATTGTTTTGGGCAGAATTTAACTGTATCAGTCTGTTCTTTGACCCGTTCCTTGTGTTGTGGTTCCATCCCAATTGTATTGCTCCAAAGTATGCCTATATACATGTCATATATTTACCAGAATTATGTCCTCCAGGAATAAACTGTATGTTAACTCCAATATATGTTTAGGAGTTCACATTTTTCCCTTTTAACTTTATATTACTTTAAAATATGAATATATACCATCCACCCATACACATTAATTACCATATCTGAAAGTGGTAAGTTAATTCTAGGGCTCATTAAGAGATTCACATTATAATATCACAGTTGCTTTCAGATAGAAAGAAATATAACAATAATGTTGCTCAGCTTGCTTTTCAATTGGGGGATTTGGTACTAGCATCCAGAAATGAGGGAAACCATTCCCCCATTTGTTTTCTGGGGACTGTGTTACTTCACTAAGCACAATGGCTTCAAGTTCCATCCTTTTACCTGCAACGTTCATGATGTTATCTTTCTTTACCACTGCATAGAACTCCATTGTGTAGATGTACCACATTTTTGTCATCCACTGGTCAGTTAAGGGGCATTTGGGTTGGTTCCAATTCTTACCTACTGTGAAATGAGCTGCAATAAACATAGATGTGCATGTATCTTTGCAGTAGGATGAGTCTTCTGGGTATGTACCCAGGAGTGGTATGGCTGGGTCAGGTGGTAGACTCATTTTGAGTCTTTTAAGGATTCTCCACACTGCTTTCCATGGTGGTTGTATGGGTTTACATTTCCACCAGCAGTGGATTAGTTTTCCCCTTTCCCCACAACCTCTCCAGTATTTGGTGACTTTTGTTTTCTTAGCCAGTCTTATTGGAGTGAGATGATATCTTAGAGTGGTTTTAATTTGCACTTCCTTAATTATTAATGATGTTGAACACTTTTTTTTGTCATTTTGAGACAGGGTCTCCCTATTCCCCAGCTGGCCTGGAACTCGCTCTGTAGACCAGGCTGGCCTTGAACTCACAGAGATCCACCTGCCTTTGCCTCCTGAGTTCTGGGATTAAAGGCATGCACCACTACGCCCTGCTTAACGACTATTATTAGCCTCCATGTAAGTTCTGGGAATCAAATCTGGGTCCTCTGCAAGAGCAGTTGGTACTCTTAACCACTGAGACATCTCTCCAGCCCCAATGTTCAACACTTTTTAAATGTTTCTCAGTCCTCTTTACATCGTCACTGGTGAAGTCTCTGTTCAGCTGTTCACTCCATCTTTTGAGTGAGTCATTTGTTTTCATACTTCTTTGTTTTTTGAGTGGTTTATGTATTCTGGATGTTAATGCTCTGTCAGATGTATCACTGGTGAAGATTTCCTCCCACTCTGTGGGCTTTCTCTTAACTTCCTTGACTAAAACTTGTTGATGTCAGAGCTCCTGTATTAATATATTTTGCTTAAGTGCGTAGCTTAAGGAGACTTTAGCATTATATTTGGTTCTGAATAGAGAATAATCCTTTTCACAGTTTCTATGTCCATTAGTCAATTAAAGAAGGCAGTTTTATTGATTTTACAAGAGAATACTTCTATAACAGCTGGCTCCAATCTACAGCTATAGAATGACCTCATCATCATTTGTCATCATATTTCTCCTTATTCTATGGGGGGGAGTTAAGAAAGTCTCTTGTATTAAAACCTTTGTGGCACCTAGAAGGTAAGCTTCATTAGGATTCATTAAAAATATGTCTGTATATCCCAAATCTAATTGGCTATTAGCTCTCTCCTTGGAGGAATAACCCACGGCTGATGCCACAAGCTTACATCCTCTAATGGTTAGGAGATGTTATAAACCACACGAAGACCCTGTCATACTTAACAGAAGAAAATGTAATTCATGGATTAACATACCATCCAAACATCTGTGTCTATACCAAAGTAACCTACCATAACAATTAGTACTGTTTAAATACCTATATATCTGAATGCAAGTAAGGTCATAGTAGGATTGACGAATGGCCTATATATTCATACTTTAAATACCTATATAATATATTGCATGTGCTTCATTAGTAGGATCGAAAAGTTTAGCCTGGACAAGCTGGCAGCTCATGAAAGAAAACATCAAGAATTGACTAGAGACCAAGACACAGCTCCAGAGAATCAGGGAGAGACTGTTTTTTTCCTCTCCCACGTGCCCCTTTCTCAGCCCTGACAATCTGCGGAACAGCTGCGGAAGAGGGCATGGTAGACTGTAAGGACTGCAGATTTGGGGAATGGGGGAAGCACAACAATAGTGAGAAGGGACACTCAATTGATTAACTTGATTGAACATGCAAGTCCCCCCCAGCTGGATGTGGGGACCCATGAGCTGTTTTGGTTTGGGCACAACTGCTAGCAAATTGGTTGACTGAGGGGATTGCTTGTACTCACAATTACACTGTTGGTTAAAAAAAATGAAAACAAAAACAAACAAAACAAAAAGACCCAGAGAGATCGAAATTAGAGGCAGAAGGCAGAATGCTGGGATGGGTAGGGGTGGGTGGGGGAAAGGGAAGGGAAGGGGATATATGCCTGAACTGAATTGGAAAATGATGTATGAAATACACAAAGCATCAATTAAAAAAAAAAGACCAAAAAATTTTTTTTGTTGTAGAGTTCTTTGGTGTCTTTGGTTAGGTTTGTTCCCAGGCATTTTATTTATTTATTTATTTATTTATTTATTTATTTATTTATTTATTTAATTTATTTATTTTTTGAGGCTATTGTGAGTGGGAAAGTCTCGTTATATTCCTTCTCCAGTTGCTTGTTGGTGTAAAGAAAGGCTACTGATTTTTCTAGGTTAATTTTGTACCCTGTCACCTTACTGAGACTCAATCATTTCTAGGAGTTTTCTGGTGGAGTGTTTAGCATCCCTCAGGTAAACTATCATATCATCTGGAAAGAGGGATAGTTTGACTTCCTCTTTTCCCAATAGTACTCCTTTAATTTCACTTTCTTGCCTTATTGCCCTAGCATGTGTTTCAAGCACTATATTGAAGAGGAGTGGCAATAGGGGGCAGCCTTGCTGGGTTCCCACCTTTAAGGGAAATGCTTCTAATTTTTCTCCATTTAGGATGATGTTGGCTGTGGGTTTATTATATATGGCTTTGATTATATTGAGGAATGTTCCCTTTAGTCCAATTCCCTCTAGAATTTTAAACATGAAGGGATGCTAGATCTTGTCAAAGTCTTTTCTGCATCAATTGAGATGATTTTGTGACTTTTGTCTTTCAGTCCACTTACGTGTTTTATGATATTTATTGATTTACATATGTTGAACCATCCCTGCATCTCTGGTATGAATCCAACTTGATCATGATGAACAATCTTTTTGATGTGGGTCTGTATGCAATTCGCAACTATTTTGTTGAGAATTTTTGCATCTGTGTTCATTAATGAGATGGGTCTATAGTTTTTTTGTTGTGTCTTTACCTGGTTTTTGTATTAGAGTGATGCTGGCTTCATAGGAGTTTAGGATATTTCCCTCCATTTGTGTCCTTCTGAATACTTTGAATAGTAATGGTTGTAAGACCTCTTTAAATGTTTTATGGAATTCTGCTGTGAAACCATCTGGGCCTGGACTTTTCTAGTTGGGAGGTTGTTTATTACATCTTCAATTTCCTCAAATGTTATGGGTCTGTTTAAACTGTCAACCCCCTCTTGGTTAAGCTTTGTTGGTTCCCGGGATTACAGATATGTATCCATTTCTCTTAGGTTTTCAAACTTAGTATAGACTTTTGAAGTATTCTCGTATGATTTTCTGGATCTTTTCTTTATCTGTTGTGATGTTTCCCTTTTTATCATGAATTCTATTAATTTGGAGTTGGTCTTTATTTCTTTTGGTTAACTGGGTTAGAGGTCTATCTTGTTTATCTTTTCAAAGAACCAGCTTTTGGACTCATTGATTTCTTTGTATTGTTTTCTTTGTTTCTATTTCATTGATCTCTGCTCTGATTTTTGTGATTTCTTCCTGTCTGTTGGGTTTAGGGTCCGTTTGTTGTTGTCTCTCAAGTGTTTTTTTTTTTATTCTTTTAATATATTTTTTTAATTTTATTTATTTTTATATGTGTATGAATGTACTGTATGCATGTAGGTTTGTGCACCCCTGTCGTGCAATGCCATGGAGGTCAGAAGAGGGTCTTGGATTCCCCTGGAACTGGAGTTCTCCTGGAATTGGAGTTACAGATGGTTCTTAGCCGCCATGTGGGTGCTGGGGATCAAACCCAGATCCTCTACAAGAGCAGTCAGTGCTCTTAACCGCTAGGCTATCTCTCCAGCCCCTCAAGTGTTTTTAGTTGTAGTGTTAGATCATTTATTTGTTCCCGCTTTGTTTGTTTTTTTAATGTGGGCACTTAGGGCTATAAATTTCCCTCTTAGGACTGCTTTTAAAGTATCCCACAGGTTTTGTTGTGTTGTATTGTTTTTTTCATTCAGTTCCATGAATACTTTTATTTCATTCTTTATTTCTTCCCTGACCCATTCATTATTCNTTTTTTTTTTGTCTTTTCGAGACAGGGTCTCCCTGTAGTCGCAGCTGTCCTGGAACTCACTCTGTAGACAAGGCTGGCCTTGAACTCACAAAGATCTGACTGCCTCTGCCTCCCAAGTGCAAGGATTAAAGGTGTGCACCACCACACCCAGCCTGGAGGTTTCTTTTGTGTCCCAGTATGTGGTCGATTTTGGAGATTGTTCCATGGGGCACTGAGTAAAAAGTATGTTTTCTGGTGTTTGGATGGAATATCTGGTAGATGTTTGTGAGGTCCATTTGTTGTATTCTATTGTTCAGTTCCAATGTCTCTCTGTTTATTTTTTGTTCAGTTGATCTATCTAAGGGGCTCAGTGGGGTATTTAAGTCCCCCACTATTAGTGTGTTGGGATTAGTCTATGTCCTGAGGACCTGCAGAACTGTGTTTATATCATTCAGTGCACCTGAGTTTGGTGCATAAATATTTAGGATTGTGAAGTCTTCCTGGTTATTTGTTCCTTTGATAAGGATGTAATGGCCCTCTTTGTCTCTTCTGATTGACTTTACTCTGAGGTCTATTTTATCTGACATTAGAATAGTAACTCTTGCTTGCTTTTTGGTACCTTTTGATTGGAATATTCTTTTCCATCCTTTCACTTTGAGTTGGTGTCTGTCCTTGAGGGTGAAATGGATTTCTTGTAGACAGCATATAGATGGATTCTGTTTCCTAATCCATTCTCCCAGTCTGTCTTTTGATTGGGGAGTTTAGACCATTAATATTTAAAGTCATTATTGCAAGATGTGTGTTGCTTCCTTTCAACTTATTCTTTTTTTTTAATTTTTTATTTATTTTTGTATGTGTATGAATGTACTGCCTGCATGTAGGTCTGCGCACCCGTGTCGTGCAATGCCGCGGAGGTCAGAAGAGGATGTCGGATTCCCCTGGAACTGGAGTTCTCCTGGAATTGGAGTTTCAGACAGTTCTCAGCCGCCATGTGGGTGCTGGGGATCGAACCCGGGTCCTCTGCAAGAGTGGTCGGTGCTCTTAACCACTAGGCTATCTCTCCAGCCCTCAACTTATTCTTGGTTTGCATTCTTGGTCTAGGTTTGTCTTTATGCTATTATACTTTTATTAGTTTCTCTCTTTAGTTGGTTGGGGATAGTTGCTCCTTCCCTCTGTTCTTTGAATTGCTTTGAGTATTTTCTGAAGTGTTGGGGTTTTTTTGACATGTATTCTGTTATCTTGTTTATGTTATTGTGCTGGATAGCTTTAGTGTCAACTTGACACACCTGGGTTGAGGGAGCCTCAATTGGCTCCATTGGATTGGCCTGTGGCCACATCTGTGGAGTATTGTCTTGATGGCCAAGCAGTGTGGAAGGGCCCAGCCCACAATGAGTGGTGCCACCCTGGGCAGGTGGTTGTGTATGGTATAAGAAGGCAGGCTGGGCATGAGCCAGAGGAGTGAGCAAGCCAGTGAACAGCATTCCTCCATGGCCTGTGCTTCAGCTCCTGCCTCCAGGTTCCTGCCCTAAGTTCTTGCCTTGGGCTCCTTGAGAATTGTGACCCAGGAGATGTAAGCTGAATAAACCCTTTCCTCCCCAAGTTTGTGTTGGTCAGAGTGTTTTGTCACAGCAATGGAAGACAAACTTGGACAGTTATGAAATATTTTTCTTTCTCCTTCAACTATAATTGGCATTTTTTTCTGGGTATAGCAATCTGAGTTGGCACTTAAAGTGGTTTAGCACTGGGAATGCTTTGGTCCACATTCTTCTGGCTTTCATAGTTTGCACTGAGAAGTCAGCTGTCATTCTGATGGGTTTCCCCTTGTATGTAATTTATTTATTTATTTATTTTTCTTGTGGCTTTCAGTATTTTGTCTTTGTTTTGAGCATCTAGTGTTTTAACTGTGATATGGCATGGGGAATTTCTTTTCTGGTCTTGTCTATTTGGTGTTCTTTGTGCTTCTTGTATTTGTATAGGTTTGTCGTTTTTCAGCTTTGCAAAATTTTCTTCTATTATCCTGTTGGATGATCTGGTCAATACTGTTTTCTTGGGATTCTCCTCCTTCCTCTATCCCTATGATGCAGAGATTTGGCCTTTTCATAGTATCCCACATTTTCTGGTAATTCCATTGTTGTGTTTTTTTTTTTTAATTGTTCATAGCCTGCACTTGAGCATTTTAGATGATCTGTGTTATCATGCAGGTCTGATATTCTATTTTCTGTTTCATCCATTCTGTTTCTGAGGCTTTCTCCCATCCTTTCCTGTTGATTGGATGAGTGTTACATTTCCTTTTTCATTTCTTTCCATGATTTCTTTAGTATTTCCATTTCCTTTTGGAGCTTGTCATTCTCTCTACTTGTAGCTGCTTGCTTCACTGGTCTCTTTTTTCATTTCAGCCTGGGATCTTTTCAGTGTTTCCACTTCCTTACAGAGTTTGTCCTTACTAGAGTTCTTTTCAGAGATTCTGTTTCTCTTCCTCTAGTTCTTTTTGGAGTTTGTGTTTCTCTTTCTCTAGTTCTTTTTGGAGTTTGTGTTTCTCTTCCTCTAGTTCTTTTTGAAGTTTGTCATTCTCTCCCTCTAGTTCTTTCCAGTGTTTATCATTCTTTCCTTCTAGTTCCTTCCTTAGTTTTTCATTTTCTCCCCTCAGTTTTCTGATTTCTTTATATTCTTCGATTTCTTTGAATATGCCCACAATTGTTCTCCTAAGATCTGTGTCTTGGTTTCCTTCCAGGGATATCTTGTTGTAGGCATGTTCTGTCAGACTGGTATAGTTCAGTGTGGATTTATTATGAGCTTTTCCCATGTTGTTTTTTCATTGTGTCTTTTGCATGTGTGTGTGTGTGTGTGTGTGTGCATGTGTGTGTGTGTGTGTGTGTGTGTGTGTGTGTTTGGATTCTGGTGCCTCAACAATAGCTGCACAGAATAGATTCTCTAACACTAGGCCTGATAGATAATCTGTACCACAGCACTACCAGCTTTGGGGGGGTGGGGGTTGCTCCTTTGGCTGGCATGCTGGTACCCTACTGACCTGCTGCACCCCCTATCTAAGTGCATCCACACTTCAGTGCTCTCCGGAACCAGAGCTGGGAGGTTCTGGGGGTGGGTATAAGGCCCCAAATCCCTAGGGCACTTCTGCCTTACCAGGGCACTGCACTGTCTGGAGTTGATTTTTGTACATGGTGAAAGGTACGGATTTAGCCTCACCTTCTACAGGTGGTGATTCAGTTTTGCCAGCACCATTTGCTGAAGATCCTCTTTCCTCCATTGAGTCTACTTGGCTCCTTTGTCAAGTATGAGGTGGCTGAAATTACATGTGCTCAGATTTTGATCTTCAGTTTTGTTCCATTGATCTGCTGGTCTGTTTTTGTACAAGTACCAAGCTGTTTTTATTACTATAGCTCTATAATATAGTATGAAGTCAGGTATGGTTATTCCCTGTGTGTTGCTTTTTTTGCTTAGGGTTGCTTTGGCTATCCAGAGTCTCTTGTTTTTCCATATGAATTTAAGGATTTTTTTTCCAAATCTGAGAAGAAACTCATGGGGAGTTTGATTGGGATTGCATTGAATCTGTATATTAGTTTGGGTAGTATGGACATTTTTACTATATTAATTCTTCTAATCCACGAGCATGGGAGGTCTTTCCATATTCTGGTATCTTCTTCAATCTCTTGTCTTCAGGGATTTAAAACTTTCATTGTAGAGATCTTTGGTGTCTTTGGTTAGGTTTGTTCCAAGGTATTTTTTTTGAGGCTATTGTGAATGGAAGGCCCTCTTGTATTCCTTCTCCATTTGTTTGTTGTTGGTGTAAAGGAAGACTATTGATTTTTCTAGGTTAATTTTGTTTTTTATTTATTTACTTATTTAGCATATATTTTTATTCTTTTTTATTGTTATTAAACTTTTTCATACATCATTTCTCAGTCCAACTTAGACTCATTTCCCTTTCCATGCCCCCCACCCAACCTGAGTTCATGCATTGTGCCATACATGTCTTGCATATTTTTTGAGTCTTTCCAAAGTTTTTTCAAAGCAGAGGATTACTGGGTTTTTTTGGGGGGGGAACCTCACTGTTTCTGTCAATTCTTTGTCTTAGTTCTTTTGTTGTTGTTGTTCCGTCCAACTTGTATTGCTTCAACACACACACACACACACGTGTGTGTGTGTGTGTGTGGTGTGTGTGTGTCTTATCTATACTAAAGAAAACAAACTGATTGTTATTTTCAAATCATCTTTCAGGATTCACGTTTTTCCCTTTTAATTTTATATTACTCTAAAATATGCATACATACCCTTCACCCATATACCAAGATTACAAAGTGTGAAAATAAGTGGTAAGTTAATTCTGGAATCTGTTAAGGGATTCACATTATAAGAGCACAGTTGCTTTCAGTTAAAGAGGAGTATAACATTAACATTGCTCAGTTTGTCTTAAACTACGTACTTGGTGCTCCAGTTGGCCCTGCTGAGGCCCCTGACCTCTATGCACATGTATCCCTGTGCCTCTAGGTTTATTTTTGTATCCCACCACTTTGCTAAAACTCTTGATCAGTTCTAGGAGTTTCTTGGTGGAGTTTTTTGCATCCTTTAGGTAAAGTATCATATCATCTGCAAAAAGGGATATTTTGACTTTATCTTTTCCAATTAGTACTCCTTTAATTTCCTTTTCTTGTCTTATTGCTCTAGCAAGCATTTCAAGCACTATATTGAAGAGAAGGGGGCAGCCTTGCCAGTTCCTGATTTTAAGGGGAATGCTTCTAATTTTTCCCCATTTAGGATTATGTTGGCTGTGGGTTTGTGTATATGGCTTTTACTATGTTGAGGAATGTTCCCTCCAGTCCAATTCCCTCTAGGACTTTAAACATGAAGGCATGCTGGATTTTGTCATTTTTTTTTTTTTGTCTTTCAGTCCATTTGTGTGCTTTATGATATTTATTGATTTACGTTATGTTGAACCATCCTTACATCTCTGGTATAAATCTGACTTGGTCATGGTGAATGATGTTTTTTTAAGTTACTTTTTATTGAGTGCATTTCATACAAGATTTCTTAATCAAATTTAGACCGATTCCCCCACCTATGCCCACCCCTTACATCCCCCTGCCCCCTGCCAGAGTTCATGGATTCCGTCATACATGTTAAGTCCTGTCTTGCATCTTTTTCTCAGTCTTTTTTTTTTAACTTTTTTTTATTGATGCTTTGTGCATTTCATACATCATTTTCCAATTCAGTTCAGGCATATCTCCCCTTTTTCTCAGTCTTTTATAACCTTTTTGATGCACAAGTTTACTGTTTTGGTCAGTTTTTTAAATATTTTTTTCTCTCTTTTTTTGTTCACTTTAATTTTATATTATTCCAAAATATGCATATATACACTCCACACATAAATCAAAATTACAAATTCTGAAAATAAGCTATAGGTTAATTCCTAAACACATTTAGAGATACACATTTTAACAGTAAAGTTGCATGCAGGTAAAAAGAATATGAATAGAATATGAATATATATCCTCCATTCATATATAGTAATTACAATGTATGAATATAAGTGGTAGGACAATTCTAGAGCCCATTAAGAGATTCACATTGGAATAGCACAGTTGCTTTCAGAAACAATGAAATATAATAATAAAGTTGCTCAGTTTGCCTGCCAACTGGGGATTTGGTGTTAGCATCCACAAATGAGGAAAACCATTAGCCCCCCCCCTTTTTTTTCCTGGGACTGTGTTACTTCACTTAGCATAATGGTTTCAAGTTCCATCCATTTACCAGCAAAATTCATGATGTCATCTTTCTTTACCGCTGCATAGAACTCCATTGTATAGATGTACCACATTTTTGTTATCTAGTCATCAATTGAGGGGCATTGGGTTGGATCCAACTCTTTGCTATTGTGAAGAAAGCTGCAATAAACATAGCTGTGCATATATCTTTGTGGTAGGATGCATCTTGTGGATATATATCCAGGAGTGGTATGGCTGGATTAGGAGGTAGGCTCATTTTGAGTTTTTTAAGGCTTCTCCACACTGCTTTACACAGTGGTTGTACCAGTTTACATTCCCACCAGCAGTGGATGAGTGTTCCCATTTCCCCACAACCTCTCCAGTATTTGGTATCAATTGTTTTCTTGATCCTAGACAATCTTATTGGAGTGAGATGATACCTTAGTGCGGTTTTAATTTGCATTTCCTTAATTATTAATGATGTTGAACACTTTTTAAGATTTTCTCAGCCATCTTTATTTCCTCACTGGTGAAGTCTCTGTTCATCTCTTTACTCCATCTTTTGAGTAGGTCATTTTTTTTGTTGTTGTTGTTACTTCTTTGTTTTTTAAGTAGTTTATATATTCTGGATGTTAATGCTCTGTCAGATGTATCATTGGTAAAGGTTTCCTCCTACTCTATGGGCTTTCTTTTCACTTCTTTGATTGTTTCTTTAGCTGTACAAAAGCTTTTGAGGGGCTGGAAAGATGGCCTAGAGGTTAAGAGTGCCGACTGCTCTTGCAGAGGACCCGGGTTTGATCCCCAGCACCCACATGGTGGCTGAGAAACATCTTTAACTCCAGTTCCAGGGGAATCTGACACCCTCTTCTGACCTCCACGGCATTGCACGACATGGGTGCACAAACCTACATGCAGACAGTACATTCATACAAATAAAAAAAAATTTTTTTTAAAAAAGCTTTTGAGTTTGATGAGGTCCCACTTGTCAGCTGTTGTCCTTATTTTCTGTGCAGCTGCTGTTTGATTTAGAAAGCCTTTTCCTATGCCTGTCTTGTAGGTTGCTGCTGACTGTTTCTTCTATCACCCTCAGGGCTTCAGGTTTCAGGTTGAGATCTTTGATCCACTTGGAGTTTATTTTTGTATAGGGTGACAGGTAGGGGTTTAATTTTTTTCTTCTACAAATGGTGATCCAGTTTTGCCAACACCATTTGCTGAAGATGCTAACTTTCCTCCATTGAGCTTTTTTGGCTCCTTTGTCAAATATGAGGTGGCTGAAGTTATATGAACTCAAGTTTGGATCTTCAATTTTGTTCCATTAATCAATGGTTCTGGGTTTTTTTTGTTTTTTTGTTTTTTTTTTGCCAGTACCAGGCTGTCTTTATGACTATAGCCCTGTAATATAGCTTGAAGTCTGGTAATGTAATACCCCCAGTATTGTACTTTTCACTTAGGGTTGCTTTAGCTATTCATGGTCTTTTGTTTTTCCATATGGACTTAAGGATTTTTTTTAAGTCTGTGAAAAAGCTCATGGGATTTTGATTGGGATTACATTGAATCTGTATATTAATTTGGGTAGAATGGACATTTTTACTATATTAATTTTTCCAATCCATGAGCATGAGAGATCTTTCCATCTTTTTTTATGTCATTTTCAATCTCCTTCTGCAGGGTTTTAAAATTTTTGTTGTAAAGTTCTTTAGTGTCTTTGGTTAGGTTTATTCCTAGATATTTTATTTCTTTTGAACCTATTGTGATCGGGAAGGTCTCCTTATATTCCTTCTCCAGTTGCTTATTGTTGGTGTAAAAAAAGGCTACTGATTTTTCTAGGTTTATTTTGTATCCCACCACTTTACTGAAACTTTTAATCATTTCTAAGAGTTTTCTGATGTAATTTTTAGCATCCCTTATGAAAACTCTTATCTGCAAAAAGGGATAGCTTTACTTCCTCTTTTCCAGTTTAGTACTCCTTTAATTCTGCTTTCTCACCTTATTGCCCTAGCAAGCATTTCAAGCTCTATATTGAAGAGGAGTGGTGATAGTGGACAGCCTTGCCATGTTCCTGCCTTTAAGGGGAATGCTTCCAAATTTTCTCCATTTAGGATGATGTCGGCTATGGGTTTCTTGTATATGGCTTTGATTACATTAAGGAATGATCCCTCCAGCCCAGTTCCCTCTAGGACTTTAAGCATGAAGTGATGCTGGATTTTGTTGAATGCTTTTTTTGCATCAATTGAGATGATCATGTGGTTTTTATCTTTGAGTCCATTTATGTGTTTTATGATATTTATTGGTTTATGTATGTTGAACCATCCCTGCATCTCTGGTATGAATCCAAACTGGTCATGATGGATGACGTTTATGATGTGGGTCTGTATGAGATTTGCAAGTATTTTCTTGAGAATTTTTGCATCTGTATTCATTAATGATATGGGTCTATAGTTTTCTTTCTTCTTTGTGTCTTTACCTGGTTTTGGTATTAGGGTGATGCTGGCTTCATAGAAGGAATTTGGGATATTTCCCTCTGTATCCTTCTGAAAAGTTTGAGTAGTAAAGGTTGTAAGACCTCTTTAAATGTTTTATAGAATTCTGCTGTGAAACCATTTGGGCCTGGTTTTTTTTTTTAGTTGGGAGACTTTTTATTACATTTTCAATTTCCTCAAGTATTATGGGTCTATTTAAGGTGTCAATATCTTCTTGGTTAAGCTTTGGTGAATCCCAGGATTTCAAATATTCATCCATTTCTCTTAGGTTTTTAAATTTAGTAGAGTATAGGTTTTTGAAGTATTCTTGTATGATTATCTGGATCTTTTCTTTATCTGTTATAATGTTTCCCCTTTCATCAAGAATGCTATTGATTTGGAGTTGCTATTTCTTTCTTTTGGTTACCTGGGCTAGAGGTCTGTCTAGTTTATCTTTTCAAAGAACCAGCTTTTGGATTCATTTATTTGGGTTCCAGAGATCAGACTTGTATGCCGAACACTTGTATTTGCTGTAGTATCTCACTAGCTAAAATCCAAGCCTTTAAATAATTCTATATAACCAGAATAGTGGATTTAGGAGATTGTGGATTTGGGAAAGTGAAGAATGCCTCTCTGAATGGCAAAATACATATGGTTTTCTATTGCAGTTAGATAGACTCTGAAGGCAGAGTCATTTAGGATGTATGTTAAGCACTGCTTTATTGAACACACAGTGACATGTTCCCTCTAATTAGAACAAATTGCCTGACAAAAGGAGAGCAAATCCCATGTTAGGTTATTGTTGAACAAGAAGTCCTTGATGTTGCACTTCTTTAACAATGATGTAACCATTGGGGTGGCTCTTAAGGTATTGACAAGGAACTTATTCTCATTACAGGTGGTGTGTGTGTGTGTGTGTGTGTGTGTGTGTGTGTGTGGGAGAGAGAGAGAGAGAGAGACAGAGAGAGAGAGAGAAAGAGAGAGAGAGAGAGAATACTATATAACATCCATGGTAGGCCTGTATATTGTATGAGATTATTTAGATCATTTTTAGTTTTCTTTTTTATTTTACTCATTTTTTCTTTTTTAATTGTTTTATTGAGCTTTTGTACATTTCATATTTTTCTTAATCCAAATTAGACCCCTTCCCCATCAATGTGCCACCCCCTGCCAGAACTGTACCAGACATTTAAAGAGGATGTACAACCAATACTACTTAAATTATAACCAATACTACTTAAATTATTCAGAAAGATAGAAACAAAGGGAGAACTCCCAAATTCCTTCTATGAAGCCAGCATCATGCTAATCCCAAAACTAAGTAAAGATACAACCAAAAAAAGAAAACTAAAGATCCATATCCTTAATGAACATAGATGCAAAAGTTCTCAACAAAATACCTGAAAATTACATACATGATTGAAAAAATCATTCACCATGATCAATTTGGATTTATTCCAGAGATGCAGACATGGTTCAATATATATAAGTCAATAAATGTCAAAATTCATATAAATAGACTCAAAATAAGCATCACATGGTCTTCTCAATCAATGCAGAAAAGGCCTTTGATAAAATTCAACATGCATTTATGTTAAAAATCCTAAAGGGAATTGGACTGCAGGGAACGTACTTCAACATAATTAAGGCTATATATAACAAACCCACAGCCAACATCTTTCTAAAGGGAGAAAAACTGGAAGCATTGCCATTAAAATCAGGATCCTGCTATATTGTCCACTATCTCTACTCCTTTTTAATATAGTGCTTGAAACTCTTGCAAGAGTAAGACAAGAAAGGGGAATTAAAGGAGTACTAATTGGAAAAGAACAGGTCAAATTATCCCCTTTTGCAGATGATGATATTATAGCAAAGAGATCCTAAAAAATTTCACCAGCAAACTCCTAGAAATGATTAACACTTGCAGCAAAGTGGCAGGTTACAAAAACAATCTAAGGGCATGTGCTGAGGGGCAGAGCACCAGCAGTAGGTGGCCAGACCCCAGGAGGTAACCTAGAGACCACATACTGGGACGAAGAAAAAAACTTCAACAAATACAAAAGGATCAAAATAATCCCATGCATTTTATCAAACCACAGTGCAATAAAGCTCAACATCAACACCAGAATAAGCCCTACTATCTACAAGAACACATGGAGACTAAACAACACAGTCTTGAATAATGAATGGGTCAAAAAATAAATAAAGACTTAAATTTCCTTCCCAAATAAGTAGCATACAGTCAATGAGAAACAGTTTGGGTAAATTTAATGAAAGCTTATGCCTTGGCTCCTGTTTATGGGTATGTGTAATACAACTTAGGCATCTATAGGTCAAAACATAAAAACCTAAAAAAAAAAAAAAAAAAAAAGGAGGGAGGTGGGAGGTGGGGTAGTATCCTTTCTGGGATACAAATGGAAAACTCTGTGTTCCACTCCTATTGATAAATTCAAATTGTTTCGATCCTTGAAACTAACAATGGGAGGAGAATTTTATGTTCCCACAGGTAAAAATCACCAATCTAAATGCCTGAAAATATACAAATTATGGCTATGCAGGATGGAACTGGGGAAATGCCAGCAGAGAGGTTGACCCATATGAAACATTAAAGAAAGAGGAAGCCTCATACTGCCTGATAACAGACACTGAGCATCTCTCTGAATACTATTGGGGTTAACTGTTATAATGGGCCCTAATGAAGTTTACCTTCAGATGCTGAGAAACCTTCCTACCTCTCCCCTTATAGGAAAAAGAAAAACGTGATGGTAATGAACCACTCCCTAACTGTAAATGTAGAGCCAATTGTTTCAGTGGTATTTCCTATAAAACAGGCATAACATACCCTTTTTTGATTGTACTGATAGGCATAGGAACTGTGAAAGGATAATTCTCTATTTTTAGAGCCAAATTCAATAGTAAAGTGTTTATAAGTTGTGTAATTAAGCAAAATATATTACTACAGGAAAGCTCTGACATCAGCAATGATTTTCTGCCTAGGAGATGTTGGCTAGGGGATTCAAACCCACCCCCACCCCCAAATTATAAAGGCCTTTTTGCTAAAGTGGGATATATGCAAGGAGAAAGGAGTAAGTCCCTGTTGTCAAACACTGGTGTGAGCATGAAAAAATGTTATGAGAACGTCACTTGCTAGCCGTACAACTGGCCCTGAAATGCCAAGAGAGCGTAACCAAAGGCTACTAAAGCAATACAGCAAAATATTGGTCTCCCTAAGACAAGCAAGACTCCTCCGCAATATCAGCTACACCTCAACAGCTTGGAGATACTGTCGCAACAGTGGCAGCCAAGTGTCTATATATATCCTAAATTAATTGGCTATTAGCTCTCTCCCTTGGAGGAATAACTCACAAGGATGCCACAAGCTTTAGTGCCTCTAGTGGTTAGGAGATGCTATAAACCACAATAAGAACTTGTCACCCTTTATAGAGAAACCACAGTTTTGCAGATTAGCATACATCCAAGCATCTGTGTCTATGCTCACAGCTTAGCTTGACTAATAATTAGTACTGCTTAAATGCCTGTACATCCAATAGCTTGGTTTGTTAGTATGACTAAAAAGGTATCACTGGAAAAGCTGTCAACCCATGAAGGGAAACAACCTGAACAGATGTCCAAAATGACAACTCCAAGAAATTAGACTGTTTTCTTCTCACACACACTTGTGCCCCTTTCCAAAGCCCAGGGAACAAACTGTGGAAGAGGAGGCGTGGTAGATTTGTAAGGGCTGTGCAGAGAGATAGGGGTGAATCATGAGACTACAGGAATACAGTCTGGACTCTAACTGATCAACATGCCTGTGCATACAAGCTTCTCCAACTGGACTATGGGGAACCTTGGGTTGTTCAAAATTTGGACATAGATACTGCAAAATGCACCAATTACTAATTGTATGACATACTGAGTAACATCAATGTTATCTGCAAACACTGTGTCAATAATTGTAGAATCCCTTAAAAATAAAAATAAATAAATAAACAAACAAATAAATAAATAAGATTTAAAAAAAGAAATAAAGAAAGGAATAAAAGTATTCCTGGAACTAAATGAAGAACAAATCTACACAGAGGCAAAATGTAAGGGATAGTTTAAAAGCAGTCTAAAAGGGAAGTTTATAGCCTAAGTACCTAGCATTAAAAAAAAAAAAAAAAAAAAAAAAAAAAAAAAAAAAAAAAAACAACAGAAAAGAGCGACAATAAATGATCAAAGACTGCAGCTAAAAACACTTGAGAGGCAACAACGAATGAACCCTAAACCCAAAAGACAAAATGAAATAACAAAAATCAGAGCAGAAATCAGTGAAATAGAAACAAAGAAAATAATACAAAGAATCAATGAATCCAAAAGCTGGTTCTTTGAAAGGATAAACAAGATAGATAGACCTCTAACCAAAAGAAAGAAAGAGCAATTCCAAATTAGTGGAATTCACAAGAAAAGGGAAACATCATGGCAGACATTGAAAAGATTCAGACAATCATATGAGAATATTTTAAAAACCTATACTCTACTAAATTTGAAAACGTAAGGGAAATGGTTGAATATCTGAAATCCTGGAATTCACCAAAGCTTACTCAAGAAGAGATTGGCAGGTTAAACAGACCCATAACAAATGAGGAAATTGATAGTAATTTAAAACCTCCCAAGTAAAAAAAGCCCAGGCCCAGATGGATTTACGGCAGAGTTCTATAAAACATTTAAAGAAGACATACAACCGCTATCACTCAAATTGTTCAAAAAGAAACAGAAGATCTCTTAAATTCTTTCTATGAAGCCAGAATCACTCTAGTACCAAAACCAGGCAAAGATGCAACCAAAAAGAAAACTATAGGCCCGTTTCATTAATGAACATAGATACAAAAATTCTCAACGAAATACTTGCAAACTACATACAGGAACACATCAAAAAGATCATTCATGGGGCTGGAGAGATGGCTCAGTGGCTAACGGTACTGCACTAGCTGCCCTTGCAGAAGATCCAGGTTCAATTTCCCACACCTACATGGTATTAACAACCTTCTATAACTACAGGGGATACAATACCGTCCTCCAGCCTCCACAGACAGTACACAACATGGGTGCACTAACACACATGCACTCGCATTCACACACACAAAATAAAAATAAATAACAATTTTCAAAATTTCTTGATGTAATAGCAAGAGCCAGGAAAATGGAAAGGAAACACAAGAGGTAAAGGTAAAGAAAAAGCCCTAAAGAGTGGGATAGTAGGGAACAGACATTACCAGGGAGGATGTGGGGAAGTGGGAGTGTTGGCTGGAGGGGGGGCAGGGACAGGGGACCAAGGGGGTGGGGGACGAGGGAACTCAGGAGAGGGGAAATGGCAGAGGCAGGTTTTATCGGGGGGAAGGTGGGATAATGGGGGCACTTGGACTGGGGAGTGAGGAGGGAGGTTAGGCAGCTGGGGAGAGAGAGATGAATAGAGAATGGGAGAACTGGTGGTCTGGGAAGACAGAGGGAAATGTGCCGTCTTGGGTACCCCTGAGAAATGCCCATGCAGTGCCTGAACATTAGTGCATGTGTATACTGGGGGCTGGCTGGCAAGGAGCTCAGTGCCAGACAGAAGAGACCTTCCTCCAAGTGGATGGTCAAAGTAGTCCAAGAGACTCCCACAGTATCACAGGCTGTCTGTCACCAGAGCCCTTGGTATCTCGCAGAATGGGAAGGAAGTCCCTACTGCTGAAAACAGGGCACGAGACACAGGACTTGGAGCAATAGAAAGGAACTGGCCCGGAAGCCTTCTCCCCTAGGACTACCTCTCAGAGTTGTAGAGGACACTGTTCAAGAGGTTAAAGGGAAAAAAAAAATCAACCAATGGTCTAACCTAGTCCTAAAGCCAAATAACCATAATGACTGGCACAGCAACTTAACTCTATTGGTGCAGTAGTGGCACTGTTATCTGGGGGGAGGGGGTAACCAATAGCTCTCTAATTGGACCTAAAGCCTTCTCAAATGGGAGTGAACTCATGGGTGTCATTATAACCATAGTCAAATATACATGGCTGGAGAGGTTATAGATCCTAGAGAAAACCATATTTGTGTCATATCTCTAAAGAAATGAAATTTCTTATGATATATTAAATATGTATCCTTATACTTACAGACAAGTATATAGTACACCACTCATCAAAGAAGCTTCTTTTTGCAACAGATGGAGGTTACTGCAGAATTCTACAACTGGCCACACATAGAGAACATATATCTGAAAGATGCCCACCCTTGGGTGATATATCTCTGTACCTAGTCTCACAGGACATAGTGGAACACAGGGTGGAGAGAATACTAGTGTACCCCCCAACCATTGTATGAAAAAAGTACTTAAAATTAAAACATAAAATTTCAGCATGAATCAGGAAAGGGTTCACAAAGTCCCACCCATAGCTGAGGAGCTATCAGCAGTTGTCAGCTGCAGGAGGAGGGAAGAGTCATTTCTCTTTGAGTTGCAGCCACTGGTGACTGCCTGTTTTCTATACATAGATGGGCAGCACTAATTGGATATAAATTTTTAAAAGGAAAATACATAAAGTTGGAGAGGGAAGTCTAGGGCAAGTTGGAAAGGAGAAATGGGGGTTAGAATCCATTGTATACATGTATGAAATTCTAGGATTGCATGCCTAGATTTAAAATTAAAAATCTTGGAAGGCTGAAAATATTTCAGACTAAGCATCTTTCGCTCTTAGCATTTGGTCATATTATCTGGTTGGTGGTATCTACAGCTCAAACTCCTCAGCAACAGTCTATGTTGGGTCTGTTACTTCTGTATTAGCAGAATAGACTGGGCAACTGAGGCCCACAGGATCCCAAAGTTCTGAAAACCTAGAACACAAGACTTATCTAATCAAGCAATTCAGACACGATACAGCAGCACAGTAGCTGTGTCAGGAGAGCCATCAGTCCACTGCCTTGAGAGTCTCTCATTCAAAGTAGTCCAATTCAGGAAGCTACACAATAAATGTGTTCCTTGCACTGGCCTGTGTGACTGAGCCCGTAAGAGTATTCCCACCAGCCAAAGTGTCCTGGCAGAGAATTTAGTCTGAAGTCCAAAGTTTTTGTATTCTTTCTGCCTTATATCCAGGTGACATTCCAAAGGCTAGTGTACCATTCTTCTGTACCTTCCTCTTCCCACATTTTAAGTGTGTGTGCCTATGTGTGTGCATGTGTACCAGCATGCACATGTGCACATGTATGTGATAGGTGGTATTCTGGGGGGACCCTCTGAAATAAGCACTCAACAGTGCCAGCTCTCATTCTCCTCTTCCCATGTCCCTACAGAGCAATGGCAAAACGGCAGAGCAGATTGAAGACACAGCAAAGCCCTTCACTTGGACAAACATGTACTGGGAGACTTGAATGTTTAGGACATCAAGGATACAAAGATGATGCTATCAGTTGAGATAGTCCATTTATTTAAGCCATTTGGAATATCTTAAATTATTCATTTATCAAGCACATTCAAGAATAAAATACAGCCTTATAAACTATCAGAATATGTCAGAAATTATTTTTCTTCTTAATTTTTTATTTTTGAGAATTTTAAGTGCTGTTTTTGCATTATTTCCATTTTGCCCAGTCCCTTCCCAACTCCTCCCATGTCCCCTCACTTCCTTTCAACAGAAATTCTTTTATTTATTTATTTATTTATTTATTTATTTAGTTTTTGAGACAGGGTCTCCCTTTAGTCCCAGCTGTCCTTGAACTCACAGAGATCCTCCTGCCTCTGCTTCCTGAGTGCTGGGATTAAAGGCATGCACCACCACACCCGGTCTCCTTTATAGTTTTTTAAGAATAGTATCTTTCTACTTTGTATTGAAATATGATGCAAGAATATATATAGCAGTACAGATAACATTATGCTTTGCTAATAGTGATGCATTAATTACAACATAATCACAAATCTATTTCAAGTCTATATTATATAAAACAATCTATTAATTTAGGAACATTTTTGCTTTGGAGTTTATGAAGTAATTTTATTCATTTTTTGTTTGCTTTGAGGCAGAGCCTCACCATATAGCCCAGGCTGGCCTCAGACTCTGGATCTCCTTGCTTCAGTCTCCTGAGTGCTAGGCCTGCAGGTGTGCACCCCAGGCCACTTTGTATCTGTTTTTAGCATCACTTATATATTGCCATCATTTGAGTCAATTTGAATCATACAGATTTCGGAAGCTCTCAGGCTCAGCTCCATCTGAATGGCACAGTTACCTGTTTCTATCATATTAAAGGTAAATGGTCCCCTTCCCTCCCCATTTATTCTGAGTTTCATCTGTTACTTGCTTTTTGTTGTTTTTATTTTTTTATGACTTTTTTTTTTTTTTTTGGTCTTTTTTGAGACAGGGTCTCCCTGTAGCCCCAGCTGTCCTGGAACTCACTCTGTAGATCAGATTGGCCTTGAACTCACAGAGATCCGCCTTTGCCTCCCAAGTGCTAGGATTAAAGGCATGCGCCACCACTCCCAGTTGTTTTTATTTTTTAAAAGCAGAGTTTCTCTCTGTTTCTCAGGCTAGCCTGGGACTTACTATGTACTCCAGGCTGGTGACAAAATTTACTTAATCCTTCTAGCTCAGCTGCTGAAGTGCTTGGATTACAGATGAGAACCATGTCCAGCTTTTTGCCTTTTAATATGCTTTTTTAAAAAAAATGTTAACAATCTTTATTGGGGCTGGAGAGATGGCCTAGCGGTTAAGAGTGCCGACCACTCTTGCAGAGGACCCGGGTTCGATCCCCAGCATCCACATGGCGGCTGAGAACCATCTGTAACTCCAATTCCAGGAGAACTCCAGTTCCAGGGGCATCCGACACCCTCTTCTGACCTCCGCAGCATTGCACGACACGGGTGCACAGACCTGCATGCAGACAGTACATTCATACACATACAAAATAAAAAAAAATTAAAAAATGTTAACAAGCTTTATTGAATATGTTTTAAAACCAAATAACATTAAAACTATATATGCATAGTTGTATGATTTAAATATGATTTTTCAAATACCTACTTACCATGGCCTAGAGCAGTTAGTGACTAAAACCTTTTAAATTTCTTACATAATTTTCACAGATTTGATCAGCTGACCTCTCTAATTCTACTACTTGTAAGATTCAAATATTAGACTATTCTTTGTTTTCTGAGAAGCAATTTCGTTTAGGGGGAATTTTTTTTCTTATATTCAAGGGTATACACAATGGAGCAACTTAAGAGTGAATTTAGTGTACAGGAGACGTAATGGATTTGTGTTTTTGAAACTGCAATACTTTCTTCACAGAACACATGTAGATTGTGTTTTCCAAACATGGCTTCCCAACTGCTCTTCTTAGAGTTTGGAAGCCATTTAAGTATCTTCCCTAAGTTTCATTGAAATTTGAATGTTGTTGAAATTTAATCATCACATGGTATTAAGAGAGTGGAAACTTAATCCAACTATAGCATTTAGAAGTAAGATTTGGAGAAATGATTAGCATTGTATAGGATCATTAAGGTATAGCCCTCATGGTTGGCTCTGGTAGCTTTATAGGAAAGAGACCAGACATATACCTGTGCTATCTGCCTGTTGCCAGGTAACTACTCCCTATGTCAGCTGGGGATCCTGCCAATGAGGTGGTCATCAAATGCCAACATCTGACCTTAGATCAGAACTACAAGCCAAATAGATCTTTTTCCTTTTAATTCAACAAGTCTATGGTACTTTTGCCATTAGCAACAGAAATCAGACTTACACAGGAGTTCATGATCACTTTCCTTGAATCAGGCAGGCCTCTGATTATGGCAGAAGTAGCACTACAAAATTTCTTTTTTTATATTTGTAGAATTGATTTTTTTATTTTTTTATTATTATTTATTTATACATACATTTTTTTTTATCAAATCTAGACCCATGTCCCCCCATCCCCCCACCCCTCCAGAGCTCATGCATTCTGCCAAACATGCTATTCATCTCTTTCTCAGTCTTTCTCATTCTCCATGGGGAAGTTGACTGTTTTTAGCAGAAGTTCACTGTTTCAGGCTGTTCTTTGATGCAGTCCTTTCTGTTGTTTTTGTTGTTTCCAATATGCATCACTCCCAACTGCTTTGGAAAAAAGCTCAAGGGGCCATGCACAGGAAATACAACTGGTTAATTGGCACTAGCATCCACAGATGAGGGATACCATTCGTCATTTGTTTTTCTGGGACTGTGTTACTTCACTCAGCATGATGTCCTCTAGCTCCAGCCATTTTCCTGCAAAGCTCATGATGTCGTCTTTCTTTACTGCTGCATAGAACTCCATTGTGTAGATGTACCACATTTTCTCTATCCACTCATCAGTTGAGGGGCATTTGGGTTGGTTCCAGCTCCTTGCTATTGTGAAGAGAGCTGAAATAAACATGGCCGTGCATGTATCTCTGCGGTGGGGTGAGTCTTGAGGGTACATGCCTAGGAGTGGTATGGCTGGGTAGGGTGGCAAGTTCATTCCAAGTCTTCCAAGGATTCTCCACACTGCTTTCCATAGTGGCTGCATGAGTGTACATTCCCACCAGCAGTGGATGAGTGTTCCCCTTTCCCCACAACCTCTCCAGCACTTGGTATCATTTGTTTTCTTGATCCTAGCCAGTCTTGTTGGAGTAAGATGGTATCTTAAAGTGGTTTTGATTTGCATTTCCTTAATGATTAGTGATGTTGAACACT
This sequence comes from Rhizomys pruinosus, assembly GCA_009823505.1. Taxonomy (NCBI): domain Eukaryota; kingdom Metazoa; phylum Chordata; class Mammalia; order Rodentia; family Spalacidae; genus Rhizomys; species Rhizomys pruinosus. The sequence goes on from VZQC01000530.1 coordinate 756,583, forward strand.
TCTTGAGGTGTTTCTCAGCCATCTCTAACTCCTCTCTTGTGAAGTCTCTGTTCAACTCTTTGGTCCATCTATTGAGTGGGTCATTTGTTTTCTTTCTTATTTGTTTTTTGAGTAGTTTATATATTCTGGAGATCAATGCTTTGTCAGATGTATCTGTGGTGAAGGTTTCCTCCCACTCTGTGGGATTTCTCTTCACTTCCTTGATTATTTCTTTTGATATACAGAAGCTTTTGAGTTTAATGAGGTCCCATTTGTCAATTGTCAACCTTGATTCTTGTGCAGCTGCTGTCTGATTTAGGAAGTCTTTTCCTAAGCCTATGTCTTGTAGTCTCTGCCAACTTTTTCTTCTATCGCCTTCAGAGTTTGGGGTTTCACGTTGAGGCCTTTGATCCATCTGGAGATGACTTTTGTACAGGGCGAGAGGTAGGGTTTAATTTCATTCTTCTACAATTGGTGATCCAGTTTTGCCAACACCACTTGCTGAAGATGCTGCCTTTGCTCCATTGTGTCTTCTTGGCCCCGTTGTCAAACATGAGATGGCTGAAATTGTATGTGCTCAGATTTGGATCTTCAGTTTTGTTCCATTGGTCAACTGGTCTGTTTTTGTGCCAGTACCAGGCTGAGCACTACAAAATTTCTAAGGCTGGGTCATAGAGGTGACAGAATTGTTACCTGGGATGCTTTGAGATCATCAGGGAACCACATGGAGAAGTCTCATGTACTTGTATTATCTGACAGCCCCAGCTAAAGTTGTCTAATAGGCAACATCAGCCTCCAGACATATGACATGAGAGCCTGAAGGTGATTTCACCCCTACACTTTTTTGCTGCCCTGTGGACAACATGAGCAGAGATAGGCTCTCTCCAACAAGTTCTGCCCAAACTGCAGATTTATGAGCAAAATAAATGTGGTTTAATTCTCTACAGTTTGAGACAATTTGTTATGTATTAATACCCCAAACAACAGGTATATCCTTCAACCTGCATACATAAAAGTTATTTTTATTAATGTGAAAGAAAGCCCTTTTTATTTACAAATGTCCCTTGCCTTCTGTGTTGGCTAATTTTGACTGTTAATTAATGAGACTTACAATGACCTAGGAGATAAACTTCTGGGCATGTGTGTGAGGACATGTCCAGAGAAGTTTAGCTGAGATAGGCAGGCCCACTCTGAATATGAGCAGTGCCTTCCATAGGCTAGGGATAAACACTGAGAAAAAAGGAGAAGGGAAGTAGGGCACCAGCCCTCATCTCCTCTGAATCCTGACTGGGGACACAATGTGGCCAGCTACCTCACCTCACACTCCTGCTGCCAGGCTTTCCCTGCCATGACAGACTGTATCCTCGACCATTACCTTGTCAGGCATTTTGTGACAGGAATGAGGAATGTAGGTAAAGCAACTTACAATGGGGTTTACCTTATAAATTCATGTTAAAAATATTCAAAAATGCATTGGACATACTAATTGATTGAAGATCAGAGCCTAGCAACAGGGTATGCCAGAGAGGTTGGATGTTTCCATTGTGGTGGTGGGACTGACTGGAAGCTCTGACTCTTGCTGCTCCCTGAATCATAAGAGAGACTATCACACCACATATCACTAGCCAGGAAAAACATCAACATTCACAGCTCAAACTTGGTTTCTACTGAATCTATTTCATTTTTCACGCCATCTTAAAGTTGAAATATGTAAGTCAAGCCACTGTAAGTCAGGCATTATCTGTATTTCTATTAATTATCATCCAAGTAGTTTTATGATGAACTTGTTGAGATTTGGGTGAAAATTTTGACTTGTCATATCTTTCCTTAGGATGCACTTTCTATAGGTGCTGCACACTTAGAAAGCATGGTAGACACTCACACCATAATAGCAGAGCCGTAAATGGGGCAGTTGTTCTGGAAGACAATTCATTCCTCCTCCAAAAAGGACAAAATATACTGAAATGTGCATTGCTAATGTACAAGAAATTCTACTTTATGAATTTATCTTAAGTAAACAGTAGCTATGAGTAAAAATAGCTTAAAGGACATTTATATAATTTGTACATCTGAAATATTGAAAATAATTTAAATAACAGAGAATTGGATTGCAGTTACAGAATATTATTTAGTCATGAAAGTAGATGTAAATTTACTGACACAGAACAGGTTAAAAATGAGTGAAAAACTATTTTCAAGTATGAATAAGAATCCTGTTTCACAATAACAAATACATATGTGAGCACATTCACATAGACAAAGATCAAGAAAGTGAAACACTACAGTTTTTTTTTTTTTTTTTTTTTTTTGTCTTTTCCAGACGGGTATCCTTAGCCCCAGCTGTCCTGGAACTTTGCTCTGTAGACCAGGCTGGCCTTGACTCACAAAGAGGCCACCTGCCTCTGCACTCCAAGTGCTAGGAGTTAAAAGGCGTTGCACCACCACGCCCGGCAACACAACAGTTTTATAGGAGGTACTATACTTTGCTAGGATTTACCAATCGTATTTTTCTTCCTTTCTTCTTCTTTTTTTTTTTTTTTTTTTTTCCTTCCCTCCCTTTCTTCCTGTCTTCTTTTTGCTTTTCTTTTCCATGCAGTTTCAATAGTTACACAGTTTTTCTAATAAGAGGATCATTAAAATAACTGTAGCTTATCAATTAATGGCTGCTAAGAGAGGAAGAATCTGTTTTCTCCAGGGATGTGCTCCCTGATAGGCTATCCAACCCTAAATGCTCAGCCCTAACACATGTGGCACATAAATGAGGCAACATTAATTGACTTCAGAGAATGTGTGTGGTGAGACACAATAGATAATAATGAAGGAGGAAGTGACAAAATTGAGAGGGAGTGTGTGTGACATGAGATCTGAAAGGGGAAAGGGGAGACAATAATGTTATACAGTACTCATGTGTAGGAAAATTCCTCAACGAGTTAAAAACAAAAGAAACACCGGTAATTTAAACATTATTACATATTAGGGAAATGCTCCAGACAAACAGAACCAATAAGACGTATATTTATACATTCTTAGAGGCAGTGAGAGGTTATAAAGAATTGGATCAGCTGAGTTTGGAAGCTAAGGAGATGAAAGTATGCGAGGTGAACTGTGCTTCCAGTGCAGAGTCTACAGGGAAAGTGGATATCTCCACGTGGCGGCAATTAGGCAGAATGATTCTCCCTCACTTGGGTTCTACCCAGGTCTTCAACTAGAGGACTATGCCCACCCATGTTAGGGAGGACAGTCTGCTTTATTCAGTGGACATAGTCAAATATCAATCTCATGAAAAAACACTTCCCACAGAAATAATGTTTGATAACTATCTGTGCTAGAGCTCAGCCCAGTTGTCACATAAAGTTAACTATCAAAAATAAGGAAAGGAGTACAGCTAAGCTGAAAAATGAGATTAAGAAGAAAGGGAAGTCCTTTTATAAGTCCCTTAACTCATTTGTCAAGTCAAATGTCTACCATTGTTTTGTTCTGGTGAACACTGCATTCTGTATAAGTTAGGGGTGAGCAAATGCAGGTGGAGTCCATTTTCTTCCATTTGTTTTTTTAATTTTTTTTTATTATTTATTTATTTTTGTATTGTAATGAATGTACTGTCTGCATGCAGGTCTGTGCACCCATGTCGTGCAATGCCGCGGAGGTCAGAAGAGGGTCTCGGATTCCCCTGGAACTGGAGTTCTCCTGGAATTGGAGTTACAGACGGTTCTTAGCCGCCATGTGGGTGCTGGGGATCGAACCCGGGTCCTCTGCAAGAGTGTCGGTGCTCTTAACCGCTAGGCTATCTCTCCAGCCCCTTCTTCTCCATTTTGATTGTATTCAGAATCCACATGTGGGAGCATGATCCTGCAAGTTCCCGAGACAGTTCCTGACTGGTCTGCACCAAGTATACCCTATCCAGGGCACTTCTGCAGCTCTGGGGACTGACTTCTGTCAAAGTCCTGAATCTCATCAAACCAATTCACATATTTCAGCTCACCTGATTATAAGCAATAGGAATTGAATAGAACTCAGCCCAGAAGCTGAGCTCAATCCATGTGCCAAATGGAATAGAACATGTTTTCATTCAAGTCACTGATAAGAATGTTCAGCCAGGCAGAGATGAGTATTACACCCTTTGATGCATCATAAAACACTTCCCTATTTAACAACTATCCTTTTCATCAACTGCCTTTGAGTAAGATTGTCCAGTTAGATAATGGACTAGATTTCAAAGTTTAAAGTATAAAATTGCAGACTATTATCACCATTGAGCTATCGACTTGCCCCAAACTACAGAATCACAACTGATTAACGGGTTTTGCAACTGATTGAGTGGCTTGTGAATCCTTAAAAATCTGAACAGAAAATATCAGAGGGATGCTTTGATTATTTTCTAATTATGGGCAGATCAAGAAACTTGTTTCAGGTGTGTGTGGGGTTTGGGAGTGAGAGTTGTGTGCGTGCGTGCATGTGATGTGTGTGTGTGTGTGTGTGTGTTCTGAGACACAATGCACAATATCATCTTACTATGATATGATCAAATGTTTGGGTGTCACTGACCTAGCTTATATTTTTCAAAGTAGACAGACATGTTTCTTGAATTAAGATAAGCTAGGGCTGTCTTCCCGCACATGAAACCTATTCTGTTTGTCAGTGTATTTGCATTAGCTTTCTACTTGAAAGATTCATATATGGCTCAGTGGTCTGTCGTCACCATTATAGAATTGTAAGTAAGTCTGTCTTTGAGTAGTTATGTAGATAGAGGAAGTGTGCTGAGCTGGAAGTCGGCACACACTACTGTGATTCAGAAGCAGCTACTGAGCACAGCAAGCCTAGCAGCTGGCCTGGTCACCTGGCACATGTGAACAGCTTCCTTATTTGTGCACAGCACCGTTGCCCTGAGGGCTTGACTGGGGACAATGTGGGTTCAGACACATGTTGGCAAAAGCAGAAGAGGCCAACCCATGGTCACTGCCCCCACCCCCACCCCCGCCAAAAGAAGGGGGCAGGGCCAAGTCCAGGAGTGGAGGCCAGCTTGCCTTCTGTTCCTAGAGCCTGACTCCAAAGTGCCTGCACAAACCACCTCTTCCATTTGAGTGCAGAAACAGGAACTGCCTGCACTCAGGCAGGTAGCTTTGTAAGTAAATTATCATCAAATAAAGTGATCGTGGAATGCCAAAATGAAGCCTAGCAAGGAGTTATTGGGATTCTTTAATTTTTAGGTTCTGTAGAATTATGTTTTTTTTTTCAGCACTAGGGACCAAGCTTATGGCTTAGTGCATGCTAAGCGAGCCTGCCATTGGGCTACATCTTCAGCTCTTGTTTTTTTTGAAATAGGGTTTCATTATACAGCTCAGGCTGACCTCAGTCTCACAGAAATCTGCCTGCCTTTGTCTCCTGAGTGCTGGCACTAAAGGTGTGTGCTGTCATACTTGGCTCTCATACTAAGTTTTAAATGAACCAATTATTAATGAAGAAAATAATTCTAATTTAAAATTTCCCTTGTAATTAAAGCTATGAGAGTAAGATGCATAAGTGTGTTTTGGTTGATATGTTACAATGTCACTTAGAATTTCTTATAAGACCAATGTTCAGCTTACATGAAATATCAAAGACATATAAAAAGGTCACTTTGTAAATGTACATTTATAACTAAATTCAGACTTATACAAAACTGATTTGAGTGAAAGTTAAGTCTTTAAGAGAAATCGTTCCATAAAATCATTAGTTTTAGAAGTGCTGAAAAATTATACTTTGAGATGATAAGAAATGTATCCTAATGTAATCACGGACTGTAAAATCCTCTTCACTGCAGTAATAGTTGCATCCATCAGCAGATTGCTTTCAAAATTTAAAATTATCAAACTTATGTTTAATCTTGAATATGTCGTAACATTATTTTGAATAGTTAAGAATGAAATTGCTAAAAGTATAAATTTAATGACTTAATAAATTAAAAAGAAATTGAAGCAAAAATATTTTACAAGCAATCAAGATATATTAACTTGTTTGTGTTAAATATATGAAATTATATGACAAATTTTGTTTTCACAATTTGTAAGTTCATGTGGTTACTAATTCCTTGCTATTACTACTATTTATAAGTAATAAAATATCTTTTAAGGAAAAGCTCTATGTGTAGTACCTGAAATAGCACTCCTTTACTGATTTCTGAATGGAGAACCTTCTTTTCTTTGTAAATTTTTGATTGAATTTTTGTGTATTTCACAAAGAACATCTCAATCAGCTTTGTCCACTCCTTCCCATTGGTACCTGCCCATAGTCCCCACTGGATTTCATGCATTCTGTCATTTTTAGTAAAGCCTATTGAGTCAAGTTAGGGTCCCAGACATCCCTCAGTGTAAATGCATCTACTGAGGTCTAGTCTATCTTTTTTTTGATACAGGTATTTAATAAATTATATGAGCTGTTCAAATGCTGTATTCTGCAATAAGATTTGCATAAAGATGAGTTTTGTCCAATTGTAGGTTAACAATGAGTTCCAAGCATATTTAACACAGGCAGGAATGAAGATGTTTCCTAGCTTAGGCAGGTTAAATGTATTTTTGACTTACAATATTTTTTAATATTTTTATTGAAGTTTTGTGCATTTCATACATCATTTCTCAGTTCAATTTCGACTCATTTCCCTTTCCATGCCCACACCCCACCCAAATTCATGCATTCTGCCATACCTGTCTTGTATCTTTTTCTGAGTCTTTTTAAAGTTTTTCAAAGCAGAGAATTATTGTTTCGGGAGAACTTTACTGTTTCAGTTAGTTGTTCGTCCCAGTTCTTTTGTTGTTCCCTCCGATATGTTTTGCTTCAACATATGCATATATATGTCACATGTATATTAAAATTATGTCATCTGAAAATAAATTCTATGTTATTTCCAAATCATATTTTGGGATTCACATTTTTTATTTTTAATTTTGTATTACTCTAAAACATGCATACATATCCTCCACCCATATACCAAGATTACAAAGTCTGAAAATAAGTGGGTAGGTTAACTCTAGAGCCCATTAAGGGACTCACATTATAAAAGCACAGTTGCTTTCAGATAAAGAGAAATATAACATTAACATTGCTCAGCTTGCCTTTCAACTAGGGATTTGGTGCTAGCATCCACAAATGAGGGATACCATTCATCATTTGTTTTTCTGGGACTGTGTTACCTCACTTAGCATAATGGCTTCCAGTTCCATCCATTTACCTGCAAAGTTCATGATGTCATCTTTTAGTAGTCTTGAGTCCCTCATTTTAAGATCAACTCTTCCTCACCCAGCAGTAATCAGCTGCCGATTGTTCATTGGTTAAGATTGGGGCCTGCTGCCCTTTTCCAGAGTTCTATGTTGGGTTTTGTCTGCTTGAGTTTGCATGAGTCTTGTGCATGCTGACACCATTGTTGTAGGTTCATGTTAGCAAGGTCCCAGGATCCTGTAAAGCTCTATTTCCAGATGATCACACACCACTTCCCCTAGCCTTACAATTTTTCCACCCCTTCTTCTGCAATGGTCCCTGAGCCCTGGGTGGGTGAAGTTTAATATAGGTATCTTCTCCAAATACCCATACTCTGCAGACTCTTATTCTCTATGATTTGGTCATTTATGTCCTTTTGTGTCCATGGCCCTTTGTTGGCTGAGGGAGCCTCCTTGATGAGGGTGGAGAAGTGCATTAGTATTCTCTCTACCCCATGTTCCAATATGAGATCCTTCCTTTTTTTTTTTTTTTTTTTTTTTTTTTTTTTTT
>VZQC01000530.1:772640-864099 GCA_009823505.1 Rhizomys pruinosus
TTTGAATATATATATATATATATATATATAAATAAATTATGACCTTTGGGAATAAACAGTATGTTAATTCCAAAATATGCTTTGGGGTTCACTTTTTCCTTTTAATTTTATATACTCTAGAATATGAGTACATATCTTCCGCCCCATACGGTAATTACAATGTCTGAATATAAGTGGTAGGTCGATATTTGGATTTTTTTAAATAAGTCATTTTTAGTAACCAATTTATTGGGTTGATGTGCCATTTAAAATGTACCAAATGCAATCCTGGGAAAACCATTGTTTTTTCCTCACTCACTATACAAAGATATGCACCAATTAACATGCTTGCTTGCAACACAATCTTGGCGCCTACTGTCATGACTGAGGTCTTCTGAGTTGGACATGCTTAGGCTGCCATTTGGATTTCTGTATACTCCCCATTTGAACTATGGATGCATCCTCCACACACAGCATGCTGTGATGTGGTGTGTGTGTGTGTGTGCGTGTGTGTGTGTGTGTGTGTGTGTGTGTGTGTCTTTTTGAGACAGGGTCTCCCTGTACCCCCAGGTGTCGACCTGAATGCCTAGGCATGTGCCGCCACACCTGACTCAACTGTGATTATTTTGATCTTCAGTAGTGATAAAAGTATGAAAAGATAAATGTGAAATTACACAAGGAAATTGAGTAAGCATTCAATTACCAGATAACTATTTAGTGTCTGGAATTTATTAGTCATATGTGAAAACACGAAGCTACAACTATTGCAGAGCTCCTTCATCTCAGAGAACACACTTGTGTTTACCCAACATCTCCCTACTTTATTGTTTTGCCTGGGCTTATGTGACCTAATAGATTTTCTTTCTAAGAATTGTTAGTAAAAGTAACTTTGAAGTATTTAGATATGTAGTGCAGAAAACTTAACTTTTTTTCAGTGTTTTTTGAGACAGGGTCTCCTTGTAGCCTCAGCTGGCCTGGAACTAGCCCTGTAGACCAGCCTGGCTTTGAACTCACAGAGATCTGCCTGCCTCTGCCTCCCAAATGCTGGAATTAAAGGCATGCACCACCACACCTGGCTTAAACATGGTTCTTAGCTGCCATGTGAATACTGGGAATCGAACCTAGGTCCTCTGCAAGAGCAGTCAGTGTTCTTAACTGCTGAGCCATCTCTCCAGCCCCAAGAAAACTCACTTTTACAATAACGCTGGAAAAGTCATTATGGATCATTGAAGATAAAGGGATTTTTACGAAAGGGTGCTTCTAACTGGGTTATATAATACAATTTAAATTTTAATGTAGTAGCTTTTGAAACAATAACTTTTCTTTTACTTAATACATCTGAAAACCAACATTCATAGACTACTTTCAAGTTTATGTATTGCTGATCGAGTCAGAAGCTAGACCTGGTAGCTTTTGGGAAAAAATAGATTTTCTTTAAAATTATTTATTTTGCACCAAATGAAAAAAGAATAAAATTATATAATATAATGCATTTTAAAATAGCTTCCAAAAGTTAGCCTAGGTACCCGAAAGCCGAGTTTGATTTCTGTTGAAAGGAACAGAGTTGCCCATCAGGGCACCCCAAATTCTTCCTTATACATCTTACAACATTTGATGCTTCACTTCTAACCTCTGTGGAGAGATTTTTTTCAGCCTGTGCCTATGTCTCCAGACCCTCTAAATACCCACTTGGCTCAAGTTTGCTGTGGCTTCGGTGTCAGTCTATGTACCATACTTCTCTGTAAATAGATAGGCAGACTCAGTAGCCATCGGGCATTGTTTCCTAGAACTAGATCGAAACCATTCTGGCAACTGGTACTTTAGAGAGTTCAGAAATTTCACCATCTGAGTTTCTGACTGATCTGCTCAAGGTTACTTATCAACCTAATAGCCCTAAAGATTACTGCAATCTTGAGTGAAACATTCCAGAGCAAGTCATTACTATTTGCAAAAATAGCTTTAAAATGTTTCTGATACATTCCTTACTTTGCCTAGTTGACTTTACAGAGAATTACATTATGTACCCATTGTATATCTTTGATTTGTACTATGCATACATGGAGCATAGCCTCCTCATTCTACAAGGTGCCTCCTCCCCAAAATCGAATCTAGAAGTTTTTGCAGCAGTTGCTAGCTGTTTTCCTCCTGTCCACCTTCCCCTTCTTTTCTAGAAGTATAACTTTAAGTAGGCTCATATCACAGCCCTAAAGAAAGGCCATGTTACTGCTTCCCTGCTTCCCTTGCAGCTAGTATGTTAACAGAGGAGTAGGTTCTGGCTGATAAGCAGCAAGCAAGATTTTAAACTGGCTTTCCCTTACTAGTTCATGAAACAGAAGAAATCTACTTAAAAAACTATTTGGCTTTTTTTTTAATTTTAGATTTTTCTGTTCCTTGCACACAAACCTAAAATACAACTTGGCATAATGTAAATTGCTGTTATCATCTTATATGATTAATGTAGATGATCACATAAAAACATACAAAAATATTCAAAAGAAGCAGTTTGCCCATGAAGAAAGGATTATGATACAAATATATTATGGTTATGCCGGGCATGGTGGCACACACCATTAATCTTAGCACTCGGGAGGCAGAGGCAGGCAGATCTTTGTGAGTTCTAGGCCAGCCTGGTCTACAAAACAAGTTCCAGGACAGCCGGAGCTAGAGGGAGACACTGTCTCAAAAAGACCAAAAAAACGAAACCAAAACAAAACAAAACAAATATATTATGGTTAGTTCTACCAGACCAGCAAAAGGAGACCATGTCTACACCCTGTATAACAGACTGGAAGAAGGTCTTTGGTGCAAATATATTCTTTTTTGTTTTCATTTCTATTTTTTTGAGACAGGGTCTCCCTGTATCCCCAGCTGGTCTATAACTCACTATGTAGACCAGGCTAACCTTTATCTCACAGAGATCCTGCTGTCTCTGTCTCCCAAGTGCTGGGATTAAGGTGTGTGTCATCACATCTAGCTCTTCAAATATTAAGAGTCAAATGGTGAAGAGTTGCTTGATCAGCTTGGTGACAAAAAATGAAGTTATCTGTACCCTCTTTGGAACGAGCTTAGAGGTTGAGAATGAAGAAACAGAAGGGACTTTGAGTAAGTATGTATGTGGGTCTGGCTCATATGGACCTAAGCAGCCTCAGCTAGCCTTGCTCCGCCCTGACCTCTGACCTGCAGAGTCCCATATGGAGGAAAGCCCTGAGCAACTGCACTTGTTGCTCCTTTAAAGCCCCCACTTCAAAAATAACCACCAGCTGCTCCAGTAGTTTAGAGGCTACGCGCCTGACCCCACACTCTGAGAGGCGAAGGCGACCCACTCAAGCAAGCATCTGAGGCCTGCAGATTCCCCTTCTTCTCTGAGTGTAGCAGCTGCAATGAGAAAGCAGCGGATCAAGATACTGCTTGGTAAGCACTCAGGAATTACAGCAGAGGAGGTAGCCATTCCTGGGCTCTGGGTTCCATGAGGGAGGGTGTGAAAAGGATGGGGTGACTGGGCTAAAAGAGTCATGGAAAGCCCCACCGATGAAGAAGGTGGAGTGAAGCTGGGACAGGCTCCTGGCTCTCACAGCATCAGCACCAGGAGGAGACAGCTGGCATGACCCAGCCAGGATAACAAGAAAGTAAGCTGATAAAAGAAACAGGAACTGCAGACTAGAAATGTCGAATACGCGTGGTGAAGCCGTACGGTCCCGTGGGACAACTGGGAGGTTTGCAGTAGGCACTGAGCAGTGCTCCAGATGGACCAGTCCAAACGCAGGTGCCGAAAGTTCAGAACTATTCCAAGATAAAGGAGGTTTGTTTACAGCAGGTGGTTATAGTCTCTGCTTCATCATCTTAAAGGTTTGGAAGTATTCCTCCTTGGAGGGAGGACACATGTGTGTTACAGAGCCTGTTACCATGTGGAGAGAGATGCTCCTGTTTGGGTGATATGAAAGTAACACTTCCTGTACAGACATCCCTTTACACTTGACTCCTTAACATGTTCACTGTTGCTTTGGAGGCAAGCAGAGCTGCTCAGCCTCAGAAAACAAGAGGGAGAGGCAAGGCCACCCAGCAAGTTCACCCAGCAAGGTGTTGGCAGAGTTCCTGACTCAGAATGCCTGGGTTGGCTTGATAAGCCCTGTAAAGCACCACATTATCACTGAGTAGTGGGGCCTGGGTGGTGGCAGAGGTGGGGAGGATGCCGATGATGCAAATGCTGTTCCCCTTGCCTCAGTCCATTTGAAGATTAACTAGCTTCATCTCCAAGGACTAACTTTTCCTCTTTCTCTCTCCTCTTTGCTCTGCTCATAACGGGTCATCACCAGGCACTTTTGAAAGCATTCTCCTCCATTCTCTCCAACGAAGGTATTGGAGGAGCCTGCCATGGTGGCATACGCCTACAATACCAGCACTCGGGAAGCTTAGACAAAGGGATTATTGTGAGTTTGATTGTTGCCAGTCTTGGTTGCTTAGAGAAGAGCCTTATAAAGCCCTCTCCAAGTAAAAGTATTGAAGGTATCCTTTGTTCAGTGCTATCTAATAGCAGGTCATTTTCTCTAATTGTCACAACTTCTGCTCACATCTCTAAAACTAAACTCTTAAATTTTCTGAAATTAAATATTTACTGAAGCTTTATAGGTATCATGAGCATCAGAGGATCAATAATGCACAACAGCAATCTTCAAGGCTCAGATTCAATTTGGGGAAGACTCGAGAGTATGTGTCTACACCGGTGAGGGCATGCACACAAGGGCACACACATGCACAAAGTTATTGTTCAAAGACAACAAGTGAAGAGATGAACTCAAGGTTTAGTTTTGTGGTTTTCCAAATGAATGCACAAGGGTAGTCAAGGTGTTCAATGAAGGGACTGTCAACCTACAGGGCAGAGAGGCGAAACACCTCCCAAATCAAGTAGAACTATGACAGGCTACTGAGATGGGTTGGATCTTTTCCCTATTAACTTCAAATACTGAGTCCTCTAACCCTCAGTAGCTTGCATAGAGATACCATCTTTTCAAAGATGACCAAGTTAAAATGAATCCATCAGGGTGGCCCTGACTCCAACTTAACTGGTTTCCTTAAAGAAGGGCAATTTGTTGGCAAACACTCATAGAAGAAATATGATGTGAAGAGATATGGGGGAAAGATGGCTGTGCTGGATAGCTTTAGTGTCAACTTGACACACCTGAGTTGAGGGAGCCTCAATTGGGGAATTGGCTCCATTGGATTGGCCTGTGGCCACATCTGTGGAGTATTGTCTTGATTGTCAAGCAGTGTGGGAGGGCCCAGGCCACAGTGAGTGGTGCCACCCTGGGCAGGTTGTTGTGTGCTGTATAAGAAGGCGGGCTGGGCATGAGCCAGGGGAGCAAGCCAGTGAACAGCATTCCTCCATGGCCTGTGCTTCAGCTCCTGCCTCCATGTTCCTGCCCTGAGTTCCTGCCTTGGGCTCCCTAGGTGATGAACCATGACCCAGGAGATGTAAGCTGAATAAACCCTTTCCTCCCCAAGTTGGTGTCTGTCAGAGTGTTTTGTCACAGCAATGGAAGACAAACTAGAACAATGGCCATCTATCAGCTAAGGGGGGGAGGGGCTTGATTGGATCAAACTCTCCTCATAGTCCTCTAAGAAACCAAACCTTACTGATACCTTGCTTTCAGATTTCAGCCTCTTGAGCTGAGAGCCAATCCATTTCTGTTAAGTCACCGCTGTGGCACTAGGGTACTTCGGCCTGAAGAGAGCTGTGCATCTTGCTCAGGGGTAAGAGCTGAGTGAGCACAGGACGAGGAGGGGGGGAGCCTCAAACATCAGGGAAACAGCACAGACCAAAGAAGCCCTTCAAAATACTAGGCATTCTCTGAGAAAATAAACATTTTGGAAGAACATCAGGAGATCCCACTCACTAGGTCAAGAGTCCTTGCACCTGTGGACCCTGGGCTTAGTGTAATGTGTTCTGAAGGTACTGGGTAACTTTAGTAGTATTTCACAAACTGATGGTTTATTAGGAAGATGTTGAGCAGGATGGGCTGGACTAAGCAGACTTGAGGAAGAACACTCAGTTGTGAGAGATTTTCAAAATTGCCTGCAAATTAGAGTCACTTGGCTTAATAGGCTGACAATGGCCCCTCAGGATGGATAGTTAAGGCTTTGTCTTAGAAACCCATGATAGTTTGAATGACAAAACATATTTTGCTAATGTCCTTTTATGATCCTGAGTTTGTAAGATTATCTTGGATTATCCAGGTGGGCTCTAAATGCAATCAAACTGCATCACAGTGGAAAGAGATAGATGGAGACTGAGGAAGAGGAGGAAGGAAGGCAAGGTGACCAGAGAAGCCTAAGGGTAAAGCACGAGTCATATGTCAGGGAGGGAGGGAGGGAGGGAGGGGAAAAAGGATGACCGGGCAGCTTCTAAAATATAAGAGATAAGGAAATGGATTCTCCACTATAGCCTTCTGGAGGATTGACATCTAAAGTTAAACCAGTGAAACTCATTTAATAGTTCTGGCTTATAGAGCTGTAAGGAAAATAAACTTGTGTTCTTTCAGGCCACCAAATTGGTACTAATTTGTACCTGCAGCCATAAAAAGCTATCACACCTGAGCCCCAACCCACAGTGACTGTGCCTGTTCTGTGGTTTGGTACAGGCACCTATAACCACTCTCAGGCATGCTGAGGACCACTGAGGCAGGAGGAAGCTGCAGTCCACGAGAACTGAGAATCCTCAGATGAGATAAAGTGGAAGCTGTAACCATGAGATTTCCAAGAGAGTTTTTGAGTGAAGCCGTGGCACGGAGTAGGAGCTGCAGCTGTAAGGAACGAGAAAAGTAGGGGCAGGGGGCTCAGGGGTAGAGCTGCCCAGCATGTTCCAGGCCCTGGGCTCAATCTCCAGCCACACACCTACACCAGGGAGAAGAGTGAGGAGATAAGGAGACAGAAGGGATAATCAGAGAGGCAGAGAATGGAGGAGGATTCGGATTACAACATGAAGCTGCATGCGTACAGGTGGCAGAGAAGACAACTAGGTCTCCCCATGCTGAGGGGACAGACAGTGGTGACTAAGAAATGATAACAGTCTGAGGCCCTGGCTGACCTTTAAGAAAGCAGTTTCAGTGACATCAAAGAGATAAGGGACAGTATCAGATGACTGGTCTGTGGGGAGAGTGGGTGGGTGTGGAAGCAGCTGTAAGGGCTGACCTATGGGGGCTTTAGCAATGAAAGCAAGCTGACAATGCACAGCCTCGAACACAAGACTGAGATAACAACAGAGTGGGCTCTGAACTCAGGCAGACCAGCCCACCCCCAAAGCTCCTCCACTCTCTGATAGACCTTGAAGAACAGTTTAAACTTTCATAGACTCAGCTACCACATTTATAAAATGAATATAATGATACCCACACAAGGACTTAGGAGGTGTCAGTGAAACAGAATAGGTGATACGTCCATTTTAATGCCTGGCACATAGGACAGTCCCAAATTGATATAGGGATGGATGGATGGAGGGCTGAGGTAGAGCTGTGGAATCCCACTTTCCCATAAAACCAGTTACAAAAGAAAATACAGGACTTAGTTAATTTCACTTCAAAATAGAAGCAATTTTCAGTAAATGTATATTCCAAATATATGGCCACATTTTTTACTAAAAATTATTAGCTGTTTGTTGTGGCTATCTAGTGCTTCTGTGGCGAGGAATCCAGTATAGGTGGCTTACAACAAATTCAGAAACAATGTGGATATCAGTTGGACTGCAGTCTTTTCTGGAGGCTGCTGAGAATCCCCATTGTCTTTCATTTCCCAGCTTCTGAGCTCCCCCTCCCTGCCCCCATCCCTGGCTTTTGGATCTTCCTCTACCTTCAGAGTCAGCAGTGTCTCTCTTCTCTCTCCCTTCCTGAGCTGCCTCCCCCTCTGACAGCAGTGGGAACTGTTCTCCACTCTTAAGGACTCATTTGACTACACTGGGTTCACCTGTGTTTTTCAGGTTATTCTCTTCAAGCTCTAGGCCCTTAATTTAAAAAAAAAAAGGCCAAAAATAGGTAATATGTTTACAGGTTTCAGGGATTAGCACACAAACATCTTCTTTGGGACATTACTCTCCCTACAATATTATTTATCTGCAGTTCACATTTAACTCGCTGCCTCCTGTTTGCTCTCTAAGCCTGGTGAGCCTACCTATAAAATTTTCTTTGGTTAGTGCTAATTTTTCCTGCCCTTAGAACCTCAGCTCTACCTTGATTTCCTTTTTATCGCTTCCTTCCACTTATGATTCCACCACAGTCATTGCACCCCAGGCTGAGCCATGTGTATTTTTGCTCCAAATTTTATGGTGGAGATTCCTACCTGTTTATAAAAAAATTACATGTATAGGTATATGTAAAGAAAAATTCTACTTGATCTCTTCCATTAACTTGTCTAAACCTTATTCAGATGTCGTCAACATTAGAAAGGAAAATGAGAACCCAGGTTTCATATAGGAAAATAATTAATGCAAGGAACAATATATAAAAATTGTAGAAAGGCCAGGAGGAGTCAGAGAAGGGTGAGAGAAAGCCACAAGCCTTTACATTTGCTGCTGGCCCTCAGCTCCATGAAGACTCAGACTACAGGAAGCTGCTGGTGATGATTACATCTGCTGCTTGCACTGGTGTGGGTGACTCACAGTGAAATGGCTGGGAGTCAGTACAAAATCTGGTATCTTCTGAAAACCACATGTCTGCCCTCTTCAGCGGAAGAACAGAGCTCTAGAAGCTCTGGGCCCTCCTAACTCACAGGCAAGTACACCTGCTTGTCAGCCTCTGATGGGGGACCTCTGCTGACAAGGATCTTGGGAAATACAGTTTGCAGGCTTCTAATCCCAACAGTTAAGAGGGCTGAGCATACCAGACGAGCTGGTGTATATAACTAAGGGAGCAACTCCAAAGGCTTAAATGAGGAAAAATGCCAAAGGGAGAAGCAAAATAATCCCTGGTGGTTTGATGCCTGGTTGTTGTAAAGTTTGCAGATCTCTAAGTGTTCTGTGCCATCTGCAATTTGTTTTCAAAAATAATACTTTGTCATGAACTGTCCCACACCTTCTGGGCTAAGCCTGGCCATAGAGTCCACTGACTATAAATTCCTGTCCATCAGAATTTTGTTTCCCTGTCTAAGATGACAATGTGTAAAAAGAGGAATCTTGATAAATATTTTGTTTCCAAGGCTAATTCCTACACTCTAAAAACACGGCTATCTTATTATCTATTGCTGTGAAATCAACTGCACTCTAAAGCTCAGTGCCTAAAGTCGTAATTCACTCATAACTGTCGGCTGAGGCATCTGGGCAGGGCTCATTTGTCTTCTGCATGGTGTTGGCTGGTCTCTCACTCACTTCCACTAGTCACTGGCTGGATGAGAAGATCCAAAGAGGCTTCCCAAACTTGCATGTGGCCTGATACCCCACCACATGGCTCCTCTCCAACAACATGGCCAACTTAGGCTCCCATATAACAGTCTTGGTTATTTAGCCTTGTTGCACTATTTAGATACAAATATATTATGTTCATGTGATGCTAACAATGTTGCTCAAATATGAGTAAAGTTTAATGCCATTTTTAGTTTTTTAGTAAGTATAAAGACGGCCAAAATATCTTGTCTTTTTACCATCTGCAATCAGTGGATCCATTTACTTTCCAACTCTGTCTCATTGCTGATTCCAGGGTTTTCCTCTCTTAACTCCATTCCATATCTAAGTCCCTTCCATCTTTCCATATATTAATATCAAGATCTCGTCCTGGTTTGTATCCTCTTCCTGTCACCTGGGTATAACACACACCTAATAGTGCTTACTTTTGTTCCATACATCACAGTAGGTATGTGGGAAAGATTTCAGTTAAAGCATTCAAAGCTGAGCATTGTGAGCCCTTGGGTCACCGGGTCAATGCATCCAGGTTTGCTCTTCAATACCTACTGGCAGCTACATGTAGAGATGCATATAAATAGTTATGCATGCTCTTCCTTCTAAAAACAGTGTTAGAGACTCAGATATCAATTATATTCATATTTTCTGATAACGTGAAAGTTGAGCATCAACACTTCAGGTGGCAGATGTGTACCTTAGCATTTCTGTATCTCTAGCGTTCTGCCACAGGGCTGGAGAACAGGCAGTTCATACATGTTTGTTATTCTAAAGACTGTTCTTTTACTTCTACCTGCCCAGAAACATGTATTGTCTTTTATGAGTTTTGAAGTTGAAATCTACAACTTTCTTTGCAAATACATCTTAAGAAATTTGAGGACATACCATAGTTATTTTTTATGATACAAACGTCAAACTCAAATCATAGAAAATGGTGGATAGAAGGTAAAACAGAAAAAAAATGGATTTGACATTGTACTTAGAAATAGTCTATTCTTTTCACTTAGTACAAAATTAATTTCCTTCTAGTCATTAACAAAATGAGTGTGGGAGTGTGGAAAGAAGTGGACCCTGGAGGCAGGAGGCCAAGGTGGAAGGATGTAAGTGACCTGTGGCCATGGGCCACCTTCCTCTTGCTCAGGATGATCCCCACAGAGGCCCAGGAGAAAGGACTGGGCCGGGCTGGCCTTTTAATCACAGTGTAGCTGCTGCGAGCACAGCCCAGCTGCCCAGGCTGCTGTGCACCCTGATAGCTTAGGAAGAAGCACAGGAGCTGATAGTGGGCTGGGAGCCCTGGGAAGCCTGAGGGTTGCTCTGGGCCTCCCTTCCAGCCACATTCTTGTGCCAGTTGTGACACCATCCCTCAGGGGCCTGACTGAAGGCCGAGGACAGCCTTCTCCTGTCCCCAGCTTTGTCAGATTTGACACCATTTCTGTCTGGCTTCCCTTGGTTTCAAAAGAGAGACAGCTGTTTGCCTACAAGACAGAGTCCTGTGGAACTTTCTCAGCCAGGGTTTTGAAATAAGAACTAGAGGCAGCATGCAGGCTGAGTACTGAGATGCATAGACTCTTGCTGGTGTGCAGGGCTGTGGACCTGGAAGGAGCCTGGGCTCTGGCTGGATGTCACTTGATCCTTTCATTCCGCCTGTGGTTCTTATTGTTTAGACCAAGACAACTTTCTCCCCAAAAGGGACAAGCTAGAGCCGCGGAGCCCCCACTTTTACCTCACACACCCCAGCCGTCCCTTGGCAGTGTTCACCCACTTTCCCTTTCACCTACTGAGCAAGCACTGCTCCCCCAAGCTCCCCAGCACAGCAGGCAGGCCTGAGAGCCTCCTCTGAGGCCCAGAAGCTTCAAGGGTTCTGCCACAAAGCGACCCTTACCTGTATGCGAAAGGAGAAGTCTGGACCCCATTAAGCAGAGTTCATCTGTCAGGTCTTTGAGGCAGTTCTTGAGATTTTTCTAAAGTTCACTGAGCTGTGTATGTCCTCCTTCTAGGACTGAGCTTCTGGCCTTCCTCCACGAGTTTGGAGGCCACAGGGTCCTTCCTGCCCAGTGTGGTGCCCCTTCTGCAACCCCAGCGCTTCCCAATGTCCAGTGTGGAGCCAGCCTGGCCGGGAGCCCCAATGGAAGGAAAAAGTCCCAGATCTGATTTTTTTCCCTTTCTTAAATCTTTCTTGGAAATGGAATGCATATATGCTTAAGTAGGAACTATGAGAGATGGCTCAACAGTTAAGAGCACTGGCTGTTCTTGCAGAAGACCTGGGTTCAAATCCAAGAACCCACATGGCAATTAGCAACTCTCCTTAACTCCAGTTCCAGGGGATCCAAGGCCGTTTGTTCTCCACCAGGACTGCACAACATGGGTGCACTTCCATACATGCAGGCAATACACACATATACATACACCAAAAATAATAATAAAATATAAAAAAGGAACTGACCCCAAAGGATCCTCATGTCTCTTCCCCCCTGCCCCCCCCACCCAGGTCCAGAAAGCATCTCTGCTCACCTTGAAGGACTGCTTCCTAACTGGCTGCCCTCCCACCCTACTGACCCCACCCATTCTACTGGACTTGACTGTCTTCCTTAGAGCTCGGATTTTGGCTGGCTGGGAGAGTGATACCTGAAGATCTTTGCACAGGAAGCACTGTAGACCTGCTCAGCTGGAATGGTCAAGAATGAACAGAGAGCCCTGACCAGTGAGAAACTGAGTTTCCCAAACTCTCTAGGTTACTTATAGTCATATTGAGCACTGGAAATAAGTCTTCTGTTTCCAAGTGTCCCATTGCCAGAAATGAACAAAATTTAGAAATGACTATGCCTGTTCTGCTTCCTGGATTGAGAAGGCTGAAGAGTAAACAGTGGGGGGTAACCTCCCTCCCTCTGTGCCCAGAAGCTCATAACCATGAAATTGGTACCTCTTTTATCACCTGTAAGTACCCAGAAGTGTATAGGTATGAGTGGCCATCTAACTCCAGGGTCAACTGTCCACTATCAGCAGTAAAGACACAACATCCTGAACTACCCTACAGGGATGCATCATCTGACAGGAGCATCATTACTGCCCTTGACGTGTAGATATCTGTAATACAGATATTATTAAGCTCTTGCTGTTGACCAATAGGACCAGTACATATTGAATGTGAAACTGGGAATGTTGAACTAACTGGAATATGAATTTGGAAACTAGCTAGATATTCCCATTTAAACATCAAAAGTGTGAGAAGATTTGGTTCTGATGCTGCCAAATTTATTGGTAGTTTTATGATAAAAGTCTATTTATTCCAAAATTCATTGCTGATCTATTTTATTCTTATTCCGGTTCTCGTCAGACTTTTGTTTGTTGAGGTTCTAGAGGAAGTCCATGAATATTCAGAGTATGAAGTGGAGTAGATCGATTGAAAAAAACCTAAAGAATGTCATAATTTTCTGAAAGAAAATTTAATATTCTGTTGGTCATTTTTAAACAAGATAAACTGAAAGAAGGGTTATCAGTCTTTCTTTATTTAAGTATTCTTAACCATCGCCTTTACAATGCTTTTTGGAGTCAAAACACGCCATTTTATCTTCCAAAAACTTCTGACCTAATGTGAACTTTGAACTAATCTGGGTGCAGCATTTCCCAGTTCTGCACCGGGGAAGGATGCGTGGGGAAGATTCTCAGAAGGCCACAGCGAAAGGGCTGAAGGCGGGCGTGTGTGAGCAAAGCTGGCCTAAAGCTTGAGGTGTGGAAGGCAGAACAGAGGTCAAAGGGGATGCAGAACCTGAATTGCTGCTCCAGGTAGCCCGTCCTCCACAAAGCGGCCATTGCAGCAAACATGTTGGGTTATGCTATTTGGCCAGAACCATTGTGCTGGTTTTGAGTTGTTTCGTGTTTCTGGTGGTTTGAGATGCCTGTTTTCTGTACACCTGAACAGCTCTAACTCAGTGTTGCCAAACCATGAAGGCACCGCTGAAAACTGACACTTCTCTTTGGCTCTCACTTCCCTCTATCTCTGTCTCTGTATCTCTCTCTCTCTCTCTCTCTCTCTCTCTCTCTCTCGTAATGGAAAACTTCCCATTCCTATTAGTGTTCACCCAGCAGAACTGGTCATTTGGATAGCATAAGCCAAATCATTTCATTTGTTGCAAAACAGTACAACAACTGAAGAAGGTTGCTTATTGGAGGTTGCTATTAAAGTAGTAGGTTTTCAATCAGATAGACTTCAAAAGCTCTTCTTATGCTTCTGTCTCATCTAAGAAAGATGATCTCTGTATCTGGGCCTCCCTGAAAGGAGGCAGAGGGGACTGCATCTAGAAAATGCCAAGGCAGCTGCCCAAGAGTGCTCAGTGCACCCCGCATGATTATCCTAAATGGAGACAACTTGTCTTCTGTGGGCCAGAGCCACTGAGGAAGCTGGTGATGCTGAGATGTGTGTCCTTGGACAGCTCTGGGAGGAGGTGGCAAGAACTTAGTACCCACTGTGGTGGTGGGTACACGAAACCACTTGGGGAGTCTTCCAGTCTCCCACAGTTTGTCACAAGTGTGCAAGCATGTTCTCTCTTTGGAATCAAGAGGCTCTTGCACTCTCTACTCTCTGCCAATCTCCCAGCTCCACACTGGTCTATTCATTTTTATTTATTTTTTATTGTTATTAAACTTTTTCCATAAATCATACATCATTTCTCAAAGTTAGAGTCACTTCCCTTTCCATGCCCCCCACCCCACCTGAGTCCCTGTTCTTTTGTTATTGTTGTTCTCTCTAATTTGTATTGCTTCAATATATATATACATATATACATAGTTATATATATGCATACATACATACATACACATATCACCTGAATTGGAGGACTTTTTTTCTAAAAGATGTCCTGTTTTCCTTAAGGAAATGCTCAAAGATTCCTCCTTGGCAAGCCCAAACAACCATCAATCCTGCCCTTGTGCTCCACACTGGAGTCTTTCCCTCCCATGGTCCCCCAAATGAAGTCCATTAAGCACGTGTCCTGTCTTGATCTTCCTGTACTGGCCTCCATGATACAGCCCAGGTAGTCCAACAATGGCAGTCTATACTCTGACAAGGCTGACATCCCCTTAGCTGCTCAGTCCACAAGCTGGGTATCTCAGTAGTCCCCATCTGGCATTGAAGGTTTGGAGGATTCGTGGAGAGACATAAGTCTTCAGTTCATATTGGAGGGTTAAAAAGCTGTGTCTCAGGGCTGGAGAGATGGCCTAGTGGTTAAGAGCGCTGACCGCTCTTGCAGAGGACCCGGGTTCGATCCCCAGCACCCACATGGCGGCCGAGAGCCGTCTGAAACTCCAGTTCCAGGAGAACTCCAGTTCCAGGGGAGTCCGAGACCCTCTTCTGACCTCCACGGCATTGCACGTCACGGGTGCACAGACTTGCATGCAGACAATACATTCATACACATATGGAAAAAAAAAAAAAAGCTGTGTCTCATATCTTTGAGATGTGGCAAAGAGCATTGGCAGCCACAGAGTAGATGCACTTGCCAGTAAGAATTGGAGATAGGCCCAACAACAGTATTCTCTCTCCATTCTTTTTTGTCTTTTTACTAAGATCTCAAGTTTTATATCTGCAGTACAGTTTTTCTGGTCTTAATGATTATTTCTGGTTTTACCTTCCTTTTGGATGCTTAAGGCTACACAGTTAGCCCAGATTAACTAAGTTTTTGTTTTCTTGAGGTCAGTGGAGGATCTGGTCCTCAGGGGTCTCTCAGGGTTCTTTTTGGGGGGGGAAGGGGAGCCCCTGGCTCCTTTCAGCTTTTCATTCACCAGCTCCATCCACTCCAGGACAGAATCAGGTCTGGCTAGACCAGGCTTCCTTCTCTGAAGCATGAGCAGACTTCCCTCTCTGTAGACTGGACACTGGCTGAGGTCCCATCAGTGGCTCTCCAAGACCTCCCTGCACAGGAAGACTGGTGACCCACGTCTGTAGGACATTTCAAGAGATGCCCCCATGCATAGTCCCCTAAGACTTGGTTGACCTCTGAGGGCAAGGAACAAAGTTATCCCTTAGGTCCCTTGGCCAAATTGGTATGGGCTTTAAGTATGGTCGTTAAGCACCCAGAGAGGCTAAGTTAAACCAGCCTGATATATTGCTTCTATATTAAAATTGTATCTTTTGAAAACAAACTATGTTATTTCCATATATTTCTTGATTCACATTTTTTCATTTTAATTTTATATTACTAGAAAAGATGCATACATACCCATCATCATATCACACTAGTCTACTCTTTGAGAGGAGAACTTGACCTTTATACTTCATGTCAATTCAAATAGTTGCATTCAGATGCATACACAAAGCAGGGTTTCCTCTTTGTCTTGTTAAAAATATATGAAAATACATGTGGCATGAACTTTTGCATCTTGAAAACTGAAACTCTGTTCCCCTGAAACAAGTGCCCCCCCAATGTCTGTTACTACTATTCTACTTTCTCTCTCTACAACTCTGATTCTTCACATCTTATACAAGCAGAACTTAGTATGATATCCTTGGGGCTCAACCATGTTGAATCACGTCAGAATCCCTGCCATTTATTATTTATTTTTATTTTATTCGTATGAGCGTATTGCCTGCATGTATGTAAGTGCGCCCGTGTCATGCAAGGCCCATGGAGGTCAGAGGAGGACATCAGATTTCCTTGGAACTGGAGATGCAGATGGTTGTTATCTTTCATGTGGGTGCTGGGAATTGAACCCTCGTCCTCTGCAAGAGAAGTCAGTGCTCTTAACCACTGAGCCATCTCCCCATTAGCTACTGCTATGATTGTAGGTATAGAAATTCCTGTCCAAATCCCTGTTTCAGTTCTTTTGGATAAATATGCAAGTGTTGGGTCACATGGTAATGCTTAAGGAATTGCCACACTGTTGTTTCCCAACAGTGCTCTGTTCACTTTTATGAGCTGGTGACTCTAAGGTCTGCATCTAATCCATGGACCTAGACTGGACCAGCACCATTTTACCAGGTGATAGGAATCAGAAGCTCAGTCAGTTCTGCTAAAGTAAGGGAAGACTGAAAGACTCTGCAAGTGTTTTTGTGGCTGCTGAGTTCTTGCAACTTCCTTTCATCGTCCTCAGAGAAAAAAGAGACAGTGTCCCGGGTGGCCTGGTGTGCCACGTGTGCTTATGACTTGAGGAGAGGTTTGTCACCCACACTGCCCTCTTCCTAAGTTCTTTCCACTTCCCACAGCCTCCTCCAAGACCTGCCCCACAGAGCCGCTGGAACTGCTTCTCCTTTTCTTTCTTGGGGTCTGAACATGCTCCGAGGGAAGGCTTTCCTGTGTGTTTTATATGCTCATGTTTTCACGTCCATGTGTGGAAATGAGCTGACGCCTTTCTCGGGAACTCATCCTGTGCCAGACCAACATGAACCCAGCTTAACCTCTGTTCACAGCATTATCCAACCTACAACAGGCACCAGAACTTTCCCGAGATCCCATTCAGTTGGGCATAATCCATAAGGTAAGATCAACATCAGAAACTCACAGAAAAGGAATAAAGGACCTAAACTGCTTCCACACTTCACATTTCTTATTCTTAAATAAAATTCTCTTCCCGCTCATGCCACAAAGCTTGAGAGGCATTCTTCTCAGATGTGTTCTCCTCCTCTTTGTTCTGGCGGACGGATGGTGAGTGAGCTCAGGACCTTACCTCTCTAGCCTGTTCTTCCTCTGTAAAAGGGGGCTGCAGCGTGTAATCTTGGCTGGCAACTGGAAACACCCCTGAAACAACAAACCCAAACTGTTAATCATCTTAACAGAGAGAAAGAATCTTCAAGATTCTGGCTTAGCTCAATATTTGGGTTTATGGAAAGAAGTCCAGCTCATTCCCCTCCACATCTCTGCGTAGGCTGCTGGCCTCTAGTCGGTCTCTCCCATGGCTGTCTGTCTTCTGCCTCCCTCTCCCCTTACTCCCCTGCATGAACCTCCCCAACTGCATCTGCCTGTAGAGATCTCTCCTAGCACATGTGTTTGCAATGCCCTTTCTCGCTTTTCACGTTACTGCCTCCCCCTCTAAACTGAATCCAGAACAATTCTTTTGTGCCACCCACAGAGACAAGCACACTGCTAGGCACATGTCCCAGACACATGGGATGCTAGTTGAAGGAGGTGGAGATAGCTGGACTAAACCTGCTTTCTTGGAACCATTCACCCTTCTGAGCACAAGCCTCGTGATCATCCAAGTGGCATCCCAGGCTGAGCAGTGTGGTTTGCAGCTCCCTGAGCCCAGGCCTGTGAAAGACGGGAAGCGGGCGTGGGCTGCATGCACAGGCATTCCAATAATAGCTTCAGATGGAGAGGATGGGTGAGGGCCGTGACTCACGTCCCCAGTGCATGCATGTCTGTCTCCCAGGCAGAGGGCTTGTAGGCTGTGGGCTGTGGGCTGTGGGCGGGGACACTTACCCTCGGCTGAGGGGGATTACCTGGGAAGATCAGGAAATGGGCAGAGTACACACTGTAGCCTTGAGCCGGGAGTGCACAAGGTCAGCCAGCGGCATTGACTCACCCAGGGAGTCAACAGGGCAATGACCAAAGCTGAAGCAACTTGCCTATGTCAGGGAAGACCTCGGAGAAACAGGAAGTGTGATTGGCTTGAAGAAAACCCAGAAAAGAAAACTTAACTTGTCTTTATGCTTTTGTTCTCTGTTCTCTCTGAAGTTTATCAAGATGAGAGTTTGTGGAACACAGCTGGTGGCTCTGAGTCAAGTGCCCCCATCCCCAGTCAGAAGGTACAGCTCTACTTGGGCCTGTAGAGGGGGAAGAGTCCTAGTAGAGGGGATGGGATACTGCTTCTCATCATCAGCCCCCTTCCCAGCTTCATGCATAATTGCTGTAACTAACATGTGTTGATTAAGCTACACACTGTGTTTTGTGTAGATTGCGTCTAGCCAAAAGAGTGGCCAGCTGAGTGGGGTACTCTGGTCCCCTAGGACCTCACCCCAGCCACCAACCTAAGCCAGCCCAGGGAAGAGGCATCTTTTCCTAATGTTGTCTACCCATGGGAGGACACCTTTTTCTAATAGCACAAAGACATCCTGCCATGCCAGCCACTGAATGCTTACTACAGACTCCAGAATTTAGTGGACACTCTTAATTCCTCCAATAACCCTGAAAGTTTCATTAATCCTGTTTTCCAGAGGAGGGAATGGAAGCACATGGGGTAATCTGCTGACACTACTACTTTGTATATCAGATGGGAAATTTGTACATAGACCACACTGCAGCCTCAGCATGATCCTTTTTAGACCTGGTTTATGATAGTTATTTAAATCTTGGGTAGCTGAGAAGGCCTCTATGGTGGCAAAGAATGGCAGCCTGTTGGAGAATTCTTGGAGAAATTAGTACTTCCCTTAGGGCCAGGCTACTCCAGGACCTATCTACTTCAGGATAAAACCCAAGTGCCCCGTCACTGAATAGCAGATCTGAGTAGGAGGTCTCCAGGCAATGTAAGGCTAGGGGGCTGTCTCTATTGATAGACAGGGACTTACCATCTCCCAGAGCTTTAAGGGCACTGCATCTTCCTGCTCTCCAGCTAATGAGGCAAATCATCTACCATTCACATGGAGCAATAGTTCTCAAGAGAGCTGGTAAACTTTAGTCCAGACACCCTCCAACTTCTGAGCCCGTAAAGTCACATGCAGCCAGGGCCTGGCCTGCCAACAGGTTCCTCGGTGACTCCAGGAGCAGATGTTCTGAGAACTATTCTTCCTGAAAAACTGCGATCCTTTCATGCCATGGGATGTAGGTCATCATCGTCCCAGCTGTATAAAATGAGGAAATCTGACCTTGAAAATTCCCCTTGTCAAGTAAATGCTAACAACCCTGGTGACTTGACTGACCATGCTGTGTTTTAAAAATAACTTGCTTTTTCAAAAGTTCTTGGCAATATTTTTTTCAATAGCCCCAGGTAGAGGTTCTGGGGTGGGTGGGAACATCGGGGATGGCAAGAATTGCCTAAAAGAAAACTCTAGAAAGGGAACATAAAAGTTTAAGCTCTGACTCATATTTTTGAGCCCCAAGTGTTTCTAAGACCAATCATTTTTTTGTGTATAAACACAAGGTTTGGCAGACAGGGATTTGTATTTTACAAGGACAGCTTATATCTTCAAGTTCAATGAATGGAGGATTCTTCAAGCCTGACTGTAAAATGCATCCTCTAATTTCCCACCTGGCCTTTCTCTACCACAAAAGTAGCAGGCATGAGCTGGGTTATTATTTGAAACACATCACAGAGGCATTTAGCTCAGAACTGCCTCTCCAACCCAGCAGATACTTCCTCCTTTCATGCCTTCCTTTGGGAAGGCATCAATCCCCTTACCATCTGCCATCTTGGGAAAGACTGTTTATAATCCTGGCATCCAGCCCTGAGCATCAAGGCAGGTGAGGAGACAGCTTATGGACAATGGGATGTAAGAGGGATGCAAGATCACAAGACATACCTAGGGAGGTACAGGCATGATTTTATAGGCTGAAGGCCAACTTCGTTTCCTCCTATTGTGGCTTTAATGTGAAGTATCCTCCATGAATCATGTGCTTGAACACGTGGCTTCCAGGTGGATGTATGTTTTGTAAGGTCGTAAAACTTTTAGGATCTGAACCCTTGTGGAGGAAGTGGGTCACTGGGAGTGAGGCTTGAGGTTTTATGCCTGGCCCCACTTCCTGTCCCTCCCTTGTTTCCTGTGAGGAGGTGAGGTTCCTGCCACACCTGTCACCATGGAGCTGCCTGCTGCCATGCAGTATCCTCATGACAGATTGTATTCCCTCAAACTGTGAGCCCAAATACATTTTTCTTGTTTCTGTTGGGTATTTTGTCAGAGTAATGAGAAAAGTAACTAGTACAGCTCCATCCTCTTTAAAATGAAATTTCAGTTGTCACTGTTCTCCCCACCAAAACCCATGAGTGCTCTCTCCAAACCTTTCCCCATTTACTTAAAGTTATTTTTCTTTCATTACAAGTCCGCAGCTGACTGACTATATCATATATTCTAGTTTCTTCCTGTCTCAAAACCTTGGAGGTCTGTATGTTTAAGAAGTATGGTGTGTGCTCTGTGGCTATGTTTTCCATCCCCTTATCAACCCCCTTGACTCATTTTGAATTTCTACTGCTTTGAACAATCCCCAGAACTGCACAGAAAACAGGCAACTTGCTAGGATCCACTTCCTCTTAGGAAGACATCTCTAAGGTGGAGCTGAAGCCATAGCCAACAGCCCTCTTTGGGTAAGGTGCGAATCCCAGACCCTAACCATCTCCAAGCTCACTGCATTTCCAAGCTCACTGCATTTCATATACTGGGTTGGCACCACCACAGTTGGCAAAAGTAAGGGGCATTTAGGTTCTGTGTACCTTCTCCCTTGCAGTGACAGACACTGAGACCACTGAGTATGTTGGAAACAAAAGTAGACAGTAAAATTGGGCAGCCTCTTTGAGCCTCAGTTCACTCAAATATAAAACAAATCAGTAGATAATGGAAGTTCCTGATTGCCTCTAAAGTTGTGTCATTCTACCAGATGTCATTTCTGTTAATTAGATCCACATTCATATATATATATATATATATATATAGATATAGTATACATATAGATTAATAAGATATAATATATCATACATCCATTTACTTACATGAACTCACATTTTTAAAGTTCTATTTCTTTTACATCATTAAAAATAGTAAAAAGTTGGGGCTGGAGAGATGGCCTAGCAGTTGAGAGCACTGACTGCTCTTGCAGAGGACCCAGGTTCAATCCCCAGCACCCACATGGCAGTTGAGAACCGTCTGTAACTCCAATTCCAAGAGAATTCCAGTTCCAGGGGAATCCGACACCCTCTTCTGACCTCCGCGGCATTCCACGACACGGTTGCACAAACCTGCATGCAGACAGTACATTCATATAAATAAGCAAATAAAAATTTTAAAAAAAGAACAAGGGGAATTCCTTGCTATTACAAATTTTCTTTTATGGGGGGGGTGCAGAGGGAGGCAGGGTGTCCTCACCACATGGTCTAGCCTACAGGCCAGGAGTCACAGGCATGAAGGTACTAGATAAAACTAAAGTTATAATTCAAGGTTGTCTTAGGCCCTGATGTCACACTTTCCTAAGACTTTCCAGGGAGAGTCTGGAACTGCAGCTGTACCTGGGAAGGAGGCTGCACTGCCATAGCAGGATTGCTTATCAAGTCTCTGTCCAGAGAGCCGCAGAGTGGAGTGTGGCCTGATTTTGGATAGAGAGAGGAAGTGAGAGGTAGAGAGGATCTGCGATCTAACAAAAGTTCCAAGAAGCCTCCCTCATAGGTAAAAATACTTGTCCAACATGGTCCAACTCAGTTTTCTGAAATACTGTAGCTTCTTTTTAAAAAAATTTTTTTATTAATTTTATTTATTTCTGTATGTGTATGAATGTACTGTCTGCATGCAGGTCTGTGCACTCGTGTCGTGCAATGCTGCGGAGGTCAGAAGAGGGTGTCAGATTCCTCTGGAACTGGAGTTCTCCTGGAATTGGAGTTTCAGACGGTTCTCGGCCACCATGTGGGTGCTGGGGATCGAACCCGGGTCCTCTGCAAGAGTGGTCGGCGCTCTTAACCGCTAGGCCATCTCTCCAGCCCGAAATACTGTAGCTTCTAACACTTACAAATGTTCCTAAGACCAGAGCTGCAGAGCTACAGATACACTCTGGGAAGTATTTCAGAGGCGCACAGTTTCAAAAGGCATAGGTCACCATGGGCATGGATGACACTACCTTCTAAGGGCGCCTGGTTAGACACATAGGTTCACACATAGCTGTTTGGTATCATCGGCACAAGGAAGGTCCATTTCTCTGAATGACACTAGCTTCAGAATCATATGGGGCACTTTATAAAAATGCACATTCCTGGGGCTGGAGAGATAGCCTAGCGGTTAAGAGCACCGACGCTCTTGCAGAGGACCCGGGTTCGATCCCCAGCACCCACATGGCGGCTAAGAACCGTCTGTAACTCCAATTCCAGGAGAACTCCAGTTCCAGGGGAATCCGAGACCCTCTTCTGACCTCCGCGGCATTGCACGACACGGGTGCACAGACCTGCATGCAGACAGTACATTCATACACATAAATAAATAAATAATAAAAAAAATAAAAAAAAATGCACATTCCTTGGCCATACTCCAGAGTGGTTGAACAAGAGAACAGGGTCAGATTTGTACATTTTAAATGGTTATCACAAGCATCAAACTGAAGTTGGAGATGCACTGGCTAGGTGTTGGGAACTAAAGTCAAGTGAGGGTGGATGGAAGGCTTCACATACTTCTCCCTCCCAGTGGCTGGTCTCTAGAGCTGATTTAGGATGTAAACTAGAGACACCAGGGTGAAAAGGAGTCTTTCCTGCCCCTTCCCCTGGGAAGCTCTAGTGGACTGCCATTTCCCATACTTACATGTGTTCCTTTATTCAGACTGCTTTCCTCTTAGCAGCTTACTGATACCCTGGCCCTCCTCAAATGGACATCTTTGCTGCTACAGATGCTGCTAAAAGGTGTCACTTAGGAAAACCAGGCTCCCAATCCCCATTTCTTTTTTTTTTTTTTCAGGTTTTAATTAAATTTTTTGGTTTATTTTTGCTATTATAAACATCTCTTTGGGCATCGTTATTGCTCCTTGCATCCCTACCACTCCTTTCAAAAATGACCCTGATGTTTTGCCCTTCTTATGTATTGATTATGAGTTTGACTTAATTATTATTTTTCTTTTTTTTAATTTTTATTGATGCTTTGTGCATTTCATACAGTATTTTCCAATTCAGTTCAGGCACATTTCCCTTTCCCTTCCCCCCCACCCAGATCATGCATTCTGCCATAAGTGTCCTGCATCTTTCTCTCAGTTTTTTTTCATTTTTTAGCTATAAGTAATAATCCATGAGTACAAGCATCCTTCGTGCAAAACCAATCTGCAGGCTGTTGTGCCCAAACCCCCACAGCCCCACCATCCAGTGGGGGTTGACGGGTTGTTTGTTCAATCAAGTTGATCAAATGAGTGTCCAGACTACATCGCTGTAGTTTCACCATTCACCCCAATCGCAGCCCTTACATTCTACCATGCCCCCTCTTCCATAGATTATTCCCTAGGCTTAGAAAAGGGGCACAGGTGGATGAGACGCAAAACAGTCCACTCTCTCTGGAGCTGTTGTCTTGGACTCTGGTCAATTCTGGTTGTTTCCTTTCATGGGCTGACAGTTTGTCCAGGAATAACCTTTCGATCCTACTAATGAAGCACAAGCAATTAGATATATAGGTATTTAAACAGCACTAATAGTTATGGTAGGTTACTTTGGCATAGACACATATGTTTGGATGATATGTTAATCCATGAATTACATTTTTTCCCCTGTTAAATATGACAGGGTATTACTGTGGCTTATAACATCTCCTAACCTGTAGAGGATGTAAGCTTGTGGCATCAGCCATGGGTTATTCCTCCAAGGAGAGAGCCAATAGCCAATTAGATTTGGGATATACAGGCACATGGCTGCCTCTGCTGCACAGTATTTCCAGGCAGGTGAGGTGTAGCTGGTGCTGGCGGTGGAGTCTTGCTTGACTCAAGGAGACCCGTATTTGCTTTATTGGTTTAGTGGCCTTTGGTAACACTCTCTGGCATTCTAGAGGCCATCTGTACACTTGCATGTGCGGTCTCAATACATCCCTCCCATGTTAACATCAGGTCTTCAGCAGCAGAATCCCCGACATTTCTATACAGAAATACTTGGTATGTGGTACTACTAAAGGAAAACGCCATGCTGGGTACAGGTCCTGCAGGACTAGAGGTCTGAGAAGAATTGGGAAGGCCCTTTACTATGAGGAGGGCATTTTGGAGACTGATCCTATACTTAAGAGATTTCAGGTATTGCTGTTGCTAGTAATGAGTGTCCTTGGGAGCATAAGGGGCCCTTTGTTCTAATTTTTTAGAATTTAAATGCTAGTCCCACCTCTAGATGAAGAATCATAGACAATAAATAGCTGCTGTAAGCCCAAGCTCCCGTTTTACAGCACAGAGAAATCTCCAAGGCCATGACCCTAGAACCCCTCAAAATGCTATCATGAGTCTCTGGAAGGAATCTGGGGGCCTATCTCAAGATATAACAGTCTCTTCAGGAGATTAGAGCTCTTTGCTTGTTAATTCTAGGACACTGATATATAAACCATATGGAATTTCATCCTGCCTTTCTAGCCTCTTGTGGCTGACTATATACATGTGCTGAATAATAAATTAGTTGTCTTTCTTTCCACCTTGATATGGAGAGGTCTTTGTTTGCTGTCTGGGTTGAAGCCTTCAACTGTCACAATAGCAGACTGAATGCCAACTGTCCCATGCCGAGAAGTACCGTAAGGGCCCTTTAGTTATGAAAGCAGTGAATTCTACCAAGTTGCTATGGCCAATGGGATCTCAGCATAGGAGAGGTATTGAGGAAGGGTAGAGGACTGTTTGAGTCAGGAATATATTGAGCCAGAGCAGTAAGAATGTAGAGGGTGGGCAGGGTGAAGACTCTCCCAGTGTTGGTCCCACCCCTCTCGTCTTCACTGAGTGAGCTGCCTCACATGACTTCAGTGGGCCTCTTTCCTGTAGAATCTTACTTCTCCCTCTTCTCTAGCCCCCTTTCCTTTTCATTCTTCTGGGGAGAGGAATGGTGTATTGCAGGAAGCCCAGACTAGTACAGGTCATGAGGACACGATGCTGCTTAGGACAGCTTCCCTGAATGCAGACTGGATGCAGGACTTATACTGTTTCCTGGAATTGGGTATCATCAAACACAATGGTTCCCCTTCTCTAAGGGACCACTTCATTTTCTCTGTCATAATGCTGCCCATTGTAATCTAATCCTATAGGAAGAGCTGCATGTTTAAATAAGTTCAGAAAAATGATTGGTGGTTCATAGGATTTGGCTCCACTACAGGGATTATCTGTGCTGTAAACTGTATTTTCAGGGAATGGGGAGGTGGTAGGGGCTTTTAACAATTCTCCGGTCACTAGGCTCCTTAAAATGCTGGTCCAGCAGAATATCTGGTCAGATCATATGGTTTAGGTTTAAATATTAAAAAAGGAGTTGAAGGGCAAAGTAACTTTAAGATGTCATCATTATAGTCTTAAAAAATAAAATGTCATGTTTTTTAAGAATGCATACATAAATACCGTATTGCCATCATTCCCTCCCTCCCTCTCCTCCACTTCCTTCTGCATCTCCCAATCTCTTCATTATTATTGCTATTCTCTCTCTCTCTCTCTCTCTCTCTCTCTCTCTCTCTCTCTCTCGTCCATTTAGTTACTAGGGTTGTTCCTATGTTCATGTGTTTAGGCCTGACCTCTTGGGACTGGATAACCTATCAGGGAGCTCCTTGCTGGTGAAACTGATTCAGCAGATATTTATTGTCTATAATTCTTCATCTGGAGGTGGAACCAATATCGGATACTCCCCCCATCTACATTGGCACGTCAACTGGTGTTGTCATTATACAGGTCTTGTTTAGGCAACAATGTTGTTGAGCTCTCATGGGTGCAGTTTCCTTGTCATGTCTAGAAGACACCATCTAGCATCCTAGTATGCCAACATCATTACAATCTTAATCAAATGCTCACATAACAGTCTCTGCAAGAGTTTCCTGATGACACTTCCACTTTACTCCACACAATGGTGGCTACTGCTTTTTCCACAGTTCAAGTGGCCAGTCTTCCACGTAAAGACTACCACCTTCCTTTAAGGAGCAGGAAGAAAGAATTACAGTGTGCCAGGTAACTCCCACTCACTCTTCACTGGGTGTCCCAAGTACTCCCAAGCAGAGCTTAGGTGATGCTGTCTGACCACCACGGCATTCCAGCTGCTTACATCTGCATCTCTGGAGTTTCTCTCTGTTCTTGGGTTCTTTTTGACATAGTGACCCATTTTACCTCTTTCTGTCCAGAGTGGCTGTTTCTCGAGGGTATGAATCATTTTCTACCATAACGATGCAGGCAATCCCCAAACATCACACACTTTGCACTTGAACAAAGTCCTTGAACTGGCTTTGAGAAAACTTAAAGCTTTTACCCCTGGATTAACACCTGGTGTGAGGTTGCACAGCCTGAGATGTCACTTTACAAACCACTTCAAAGCCACTACAGATCAGGTTTGGAACAGGAAGACCTTTTCCCTCTAACCACAGTGGTGTCTTTCCTTCCAGCTGAGCAATAAGCCCCAATGTATGAGCAGAAGCACAGTCTCCTGAGTTAGTACAAAGCTGACATCTTGTCATGGTGCAGTTTGATCCTTCTCATTAGTTGGCCGAATGTTACCATATGTAATAAATTAAGTAGAGCAAGATGCCTCCTTACAGAAGGAATCTGCTTTGATTTTCTACCACATGCAAGCAAGCAGTAATTTATACACTGCCTGGAAACCAGTAGCACAAACACCAATAAGTAATTGTCCAATGCAAGCCAAACTGCCTCCATTATTCATTATGGAACTTGGAAGCCCACTCATGAGTGCCAATCAACTTGAACTAAGCTCCTGTCCAATTTAGCTAATCTTTTTTTTTCTTTCTCAAGTAACATCTCCCATTAAGCTAAATGATGTTATTGGGTATTGATGTTATTCCTTCAAAATATTGTTCTGTATTTAAAAAGTAGATAAGTGTCAAAACTTTATACTCTATTTGGATGCTTGGTTGCATAGCCAGGGTTAACTGAATTTCAGGTTACTATTTTTATTCAACAGTTATCCAATAATTATAGCCTAAAGGAAACCACAGTAAAAAATGTTAGTCAGATATTTACTTGTTCTGAGGAATAACTTTTTTTTTAAATTTTTTTTTATTAATTTTATTTATTTCTGTATGTGTATGAATGTACTGCCTGCATATAACTTTTAAAATATAAAGAATATAAAGGGAAGAAGAGTGACATTACTAAAACACGTTGTAGAGTAGAATCTTCTTCCACAGCTCTCCTCCACCACCTACCACCCTCCCCCAGGCCCCAGCTCTCCTCATCACAGTAGCTGGGAGCCACAGCCCTCTGCAAGTCCTCCAGTTCTCTTACTAAAGCTTGTTCTAAAGAGTTCTGGACTCATGTCTTCTATGGTAAATGACCGAGAACTTAAGCATTGCATATTTTCAGATTAGTTACTTATTTTAGTAGATTAGACAGTGCTTTCAACTGAAGAAGTAAGTTCCAACTAGAATCTCAGAAGCCAGGCCATAAACGGGGGATGGCTCTGTCAGGAAGCAGAGTTACAACGGGGGACATCCCACTAACCCAAGTAAGAGAGGAGTTGCAGAGATGAAACGCCTATATACATCTACACATTGTATCTATATACAATGGATATAAAACCAGTGGACAGCAGTTAAACTCATCGTTTGTGTGTGTGTGTGTGTGTGTGTGTGTGTGTGTATGTGTTTCACAAACACAGCCAATGTAGAATACAAAATTTGGAGATTTGGGAAAATGAGCAAGAATGTATGTTGGGAAGAGATATGCCACACCTTTAAGAAGCTTACTGCAGTTTTTTTTTTTTTAATTTTTATTGATGGTTTGTGCATTTTATACATCATTTTCCAATTCAGATCAGGCATATTTCCCTTTCCCTTCCCCCCCACCCCCACCCCATCCCAGATCATGTATTCTGCCATAACTGTCCTGCATCTTTCAGGTTTTTTTTTTTTCATTTTTTAGCTATAAGTGATAATCCATGAGTATAAGCATCCTTCGTGCAAAACCAATCTATAGACTGTTGTGCCCAAACCCCCACAGTCCCACCATTCAGTGGAGGTTGACAGGTTGTTTGTTCAATCAAGTTGATCAAATGAGTGTCCAGACTACATCGCTGTAGTTTCACCNCTCTGTGAGTTCAAGGCCGGCATGGTCTACAGAGCGAGCTCCAGGCCAGCTGGGACTACAAGGGAGACCCTGTCTCAAAAAGACCAAAAACAAAAAAAAAGAAAAAAAGAAAAGCAGATGCTACCATGCTTGGCTTTTACTATCATCATCATCATCATCATCATTATTTTAAATTATGTGACTGTGTGTGTATGCATACACCGGTGTGGGTGCCCTTGGAGGCCAGAAGTGTCAGAGTCCGTGGAACTGGAGTTATAGGCAGTTTTGAGCCACCTGATGTGGGTGCCAGGAACCAAATTTAGATCCTCTACAAGGGCAGTATACTCTCTTAACTGCTAAATCATCTCTCCACTCTCCATAGATGCCATATGCCTGTGCTCTGTCTCTCTCTCTCTCCATTTTTTAAATTTTTATTTATTTATTTATGTGTATGAATGTACTGTCTGTATGTAGGTCTGTGCACCCATGTCGCCATGTCGTGCAATGCCGCGGAGGTCAGAAGAGGGTCTCAGATTCCCCTGGAACTGGAGTTCTCCTGGAATTGGAGTTACAGACGGTTCTCAGCCACCATGTGGGTGCTGGGGATCGAACCCAGGTCCTCTGCAAGAGCAGTCGGTGCTCTTAACCACTAGGCTATCTCTCCAGCTCCCAAGCTTCAGACATTTTTCAAGGAAGGTGCCCTGGGAAAGGCTATGGCCTTGGATAACTGTTACTCTCATGATACAGAGGTGATGTCCCAAGATTCTGCACAATAGGCCAGAGTACCTCTACTTTCCTCCACTGCTTCCCAACTACACCCAGCTCAGGGTATTTGCCTTTGTGCCTCCCAATCTGAAACATCTTTTTACTGCTCCCAACCTCATCTACTTAGCATGCTAACCCTTCATGTCTCAGGGCAATGTGTCCAGCTTCTGAAAAGTCACCCTGAACCTTTTGACTAGATTCCTGCTCACAGACCTGCACTCTACCCAGAGACCCACAGATCCTATTCTGTAATTAGGAGAGTTGTCTCCCTGCTACTCTGCACACACCACAAAGATGACACTACAACTGGCTCATGTGCTTTTGTGTCCCCAGTGCTAAGCACAAGGTTTGGTACATAATAAAGGCTCTGTAAATGCTTATTGGTCACATGAATGATTCAATCAACAATTCCCCTCACCAAGGCAGCTCAGGAGAATGAAAAGGTTGTTTAACCTTAAGCAAATGGCTTATTCTCCCTAAACTTAGTTTCTTTATCTCTAATACAGTATCAATAATGGACCTAGCTCTGAGGTTGTTTTAAGGATTAAGCAACCAAATGCAAATCACTGAATGCATATCCAGTACATAGTGCACTCAGCCAATGTTTATTATACTTACTACATAACTCTTTTGTAGCATCTTTCTCATCTATAACTGGTATGAAGGTTCCTGATGGCTTTAAACCTGCTATGACTCCTACCTAATCCTAGAAGAAAGGTTCTTTGTTCTCTGGGTCTGTCAACTTGGCGACTTTAACCACCAACACATTAACCTTTTATTTCCAGTTAAAAAATTTCTACAGGAACACGCAATGATTCATCATCTTATAATAATATGCATGAATGTAAGGCATGGCTGGAGTGACTTTATGAACCTGCATTTGATGTACCAATGTCTTCATTTTTCTCACAAGATTCTGGGAAGTGAGAAGAAAGAGTGATTTAGAATGATAAAGCTCTTTTTTTCATGTGGAGTCCTAAAAACAGGTATCTTTTTTTTTTTTTTTTTTTTTTTGGGTTTAACAAGAGGGTAGATGCATGGACCCTCACTTAAAAGAGAAAGAAACAGAAAACAAAAAATATTCATGTCCTGCAAGCCTAAATATTAAACAGAGGCCTGCATTTCACTTTGTGCTTTACTATCCTCATTATACATCATTCTGGATTTTAACTCATGTGAAAAAAAAAAATCCTATTCATTACCTAGTAGTTGTGGATTAACTGTGTGAGACGTTATACCTGAAGTCAAAGCTCCTATCTTCTCAAGTCTCGTACCACCCCATGGAGAGTTTCATGTCCATTTTATGCATGAGAAAGTTGAGACTTCATGACAGAAGGTAATACTTGAAAGTTACCACACCCCAGTTCACTGCCAGGAGACACGAGGTGGTTTAGGCTTCATGAGACACCTCACTTCACTTCTTTCACCTCCCAAGTCCTCTAAGCCTGAGCTATGCCTTGTGTTTATTTCCCATAAGTACATCCTTATTGATAATGTCAATAAAGTAAGTTTCATCACACACTTGGAATGGCTCCGTCTTCGTCCCGGCAGTATTTTGTCTTGTAGACAGGTAGAACAATGCACCACAGTTTCCAAGGGCTTCTCATTTGTCACCGGGACCTTTGCTATTTGGATCACACTTCCTCCTTCCCAGACCTCAGCAAACAAAGTATCTTGGTCCAAATAATTGTCTGGATAATGGAGGCAGCTGCAATGGTAAGTGGCTTATACCCACATACCTGTGTTTTCTTTTCCAGACCTTAATTTTGGGTTGACCCATACTGTCAAAAAAATATTTCAATGCTATTTGAAGCTAGAAGAGAATAGAGATCAAGAAATATAAAATAGTTTTAAAACTAGGAACCAATATTCATAGAAGCTTTATAGCTTGCCAACCTTCAGCACTTGGAATTTATTAGATTTTTAGCAACTCGAGAGAGAGAGAGAGAGAGAGAGAGAGAGAGAGAGAGAGAGAGAGGAGAGAGAGAGCTAGTATGTCAGGTCTTATAATTTCCATTTTTCAGATGAAGGAAATTTTACTTTACCCATCCAGATTGTCTTAAAATTTAAAATCCCACGTTACAGTTACATAGCAGAAGTGCTCCTATCAGTGATATAACTCTGCCCATTCTTCTCAACTCCCATCCACTGAGCAGTGAGAAATCAGATGTGGAATCTGCCAAAATGTGCTTAAAATAAATTCACTTATTGCTTTCTAGATACAATGTGGATAAGTCATTTTAAAAATATTTTTACTTGGCTGGGCGTGGTGGTGCACGCCTTTAATCCTAGCACTTGGGAGGCAGAGGCAGGCGAATCTTTGTAAGTTCAAGGCCAGCCTGGGTCTACAGAGTGAGTTCCAGGACAGCTGGGGCTACAGGGAGACTCTGTCTCGAAAAGACAAAAAAAAATTTTTTTACTGAAGTTTTGTGCATTTCATATATCACTCTCAGTTCAATCCAGACTCATTCCTCCTCCATGACCCCCACCCCTCCTGAGTTCATGCATTCTGCCATATGTGTCCTGTATCCCCTTCTGAGAGTCTTTTCAAAGTTTTTCAAAGCAGAGGATTATTTTTTGGGGGGAGAACTTTACTGCTTCAGTCAGTTCCCTGTCCCAGTTCTTTTGTTGTTGTTGTTCCCTCCAATCTGTATTGTTTCAACATATGCATATATATATATATATATATATATGTATGTCACACCTATCCTAAAATTATGTCATCTGAAAATAAACTGTATGCTACTTCCAAATCATATTTCAGGATTCACAATTTCCCTTTTAAATTTATATTACTCTAAAATATGCCTACATACCCTCCACCCATATACCAAAATTACAAAGTCTGAAAATAAGTGGTAGGTTAATTCTAGAGCCCGTTAAGGGATTCACATTATAAGAGTACAATTGCTTTCGGATAAAGAAAAATATAACATTAACATTTTTAGTTTGACTTACAAGTAGGTACTTGGTGCTAGCATTCACAAATGAGGAATACCATTTGTTGTTTGTTTTTTGGGGACTGTGTTACTTCACTTAGCATAATATCTTCTAGTTCCATCCATTTACCCACAAAGTTCATGATGTCATCTTTCTTTACCACTGCATAGAATTCCATTGAGTAGATGTACCACATTTTCTTTATCCACTCATCAATTGAGGGGCACTTGGGTTGGTTCCAGCTCTTTGCTATTGTGAAGAGAACTGCGATAAACATGGCTGTACATGTATGTCTGTGGTGGGATGAGTCTTGTGGGTATATACTCAGGAGTGGTATGACTGGGTCAGGTGATAGGCTCATTTTGATTCTTTTAGGATTCTCCACATTGCTCTCAATAGTGTTTGTATGAGTATACATTCACACCAGTAGTGGATGAGTGTTCCCCTTTCCCCACAACCTCTCCAGAATTTGGTATCATTTGTTCTCTTACCTTAGCCAGTCTATTGGAGTGAGATGATATCTTAAAGTGGTTTTAATTTGAATTTCCTTAATTATTAGCAATGTTGACTCCAACTTGGTCATGGTGGATGATTTTCTTGATGTGAGTCTGTATGCGGTTTGCCAGAATCCTGTTTAGAATTTTGGCATCTGTGTTCATTAGGGAGATGGGTCTATAGTTCTCCTTTTTGGTTGTATCTTTCCCTGGATTTGGTAGTAGCGAAATGCTGGCTTCATAGAAGGATTCTGGGAGAAGTCCCTCCGTTTGTATCCTTCTGAACAATTTAAGTAGTAATGGTTGTATGTCTTTTCGAAATATTTTATAGAATTCTGCAGTGAAACCGTCTGGGCCTGGGCATTTTTTGGTTGGGAGGCTGCTTATTACATCTTCGATTTCTTCCTGTACTATTGGTCTGTTTAGACTGTCGATCTCTTCTTGGTTGAGCTTTGGGGATTCCCAGGATTTCAGATATTCATCCATTTCCTCTAGGTTTTCAAACTTAGTAGAATATAAGTTTTTGAAGTAGTCCCGTATAATTGTCTGGATCTTTTCATTGTCTGTTGTGATATTTCCCCTTTCGTCACAGATTCTATTGATTTGGAGTTGTTCCCTCTTTCTTTTGGTTAACTGGGCTAGAGGTCTGTCTATCTTATTTATTCTCTCAAAGAACCAACTTTTGGATTCATTGATTTTTTGTATGGTTTTCTTTGTTTCTATTTCATTGATCTCTGCTCTGATTTTTGTTATTTCTTCTTGTCTGCTCCGTTTAGGGTTCATTTGTTGTTGTCTCTCAAGTATTTTTAGCTGCAGTGTTAGATCATTCACTTGTGTTCTTTCTGTTTTTTTAATGTGGGCACTTAGAGCTATAAACTTCCCTCTTAGGATTGCTTTTAAAGTGTCCCATAGATTTTGCTGTGTTGTTTTATCATTGTCATTCAGTTCCAGGAATGTTTTTATTTCTTTCTTTATTTCTTCCTTGACCCACTCATTATTCAGGAGGGTGTTGTTTAGTCTCCATGTGTTCCTGTAGGTTGTAGGGTTTATTCTGGTGTTGATATTGAGTTTTATTGCACTGTGGTCTGATAGAATGCATGAGATTATTTCAATCTTTTTATATTTGTTGAGTTTTTTCCTGTGTCCCAGTATATGGTCTATTTTGGAGAATGTTCCATGAGGTGCTGAGTAGAAAGTGTATTCTCTGGTGTTTGGGTGAAATATTCGATAGATGTCTGTGAGGTCCATTTGGTGTATTGTGTCATTTAGTTCAGATGTCTCTCTGTTTATCCTTTGTCCTGTTGATCTGTCTAGGGGACTTAATGGGGTATTGAAGTCCCCTAGTATTAGTGTGCTGGGGTTAATCTGTGCCTTGAGATCCTGAAGAATTGTCTTTATAAAGTTTGGTGCACCGGTGTTTGGTGCATATATATTTATAATTGTGAAATCTTCATCGTCAATTGTTCCTTTAATAAAGATGTAGTGGCCCTCTTTGTCTCTTTTGATTTCTTTTGCTTTGAAGTCTATTTTGTCTGATATTAGAATAGCCACACCTGCTTTCTTTTTGGTACCATTTGCTTGGAATACTTTCTTCCATCCCTTCACCTTAAGTTGGTGCCTATCATTGAAATTGAGATGGGTTTCTTGTAGACAGCATATAGATGGGTTTTGTTTCCTAATCCATTCTCCCAGTCTATGCCTTTTGATTGGGGAGTTTAGCCCATTAATATTTAAGGTTATAATTGAAAGATGGATGTTGCTTCCTTTCACTTTATTATCCATTTGGACTTCTAGCCTCTGATTTTGCTCCTATGGTTATGTTTTTTTAGTTTCTTTTCCTAGGTGTTTGAGGATTGTTGCTCCTCTCTTCTACCCTTTGAATTGCTTCAAGTATTTTATGAAGAGTTGGTTTTCCAGACATGTATTCCATCATCTTGTTTATGTCATGGAAGATTTTTCTCTCTCCTTCAAGTATAGTCGACATTTTTGCTGGGTAAAGTATTCTGGGTTGGCATCCATAGTCCCTTAACACTGGGAATGCTTTGCTCCATGTTCTTCTTGCTTTCATGGTTTGAGGCGAGAAGTCAGTTGTAATTCTGATGGGTTTCCCTTTGTATGTGACTTGTTTTTCTTTTGTAGCCCTCAGAATTTTGTCTTTGTTTTGGGCATCTAGCATTTTAACTATGATATGGCGTGGGGTGTTTCTTTTCTGATCTTGTCTATTTGGGGTCCTATGTGCTTCTTGTATTTGTATGGGCTTGTCTATTTTTAGTTTGGGGAAATTTTCATCTATTATTCTGTTGAAGATCTGATCAATACTATTCTCTTGAGATTCTTCTCCTTCCTCTATTCCTATGATGCGGAGGTTTGGTCTTTTCATAGTGTCCCATATTTCCTGGTTGTTCCACTTTTGTGTATTTTTAAATTTTTCATAATCTTTATTTGAGCTTTTTAATTGCTCTGTGTTATCTTCCAGGTCTGATATTCTTTGTTCTGCTTCCTCCATTCTACTTCTGAGGCTTTTTCCTTTTCTTTCTTCTTGATTGACTGAGTGTTCTAATTCCTTTTTTGTTTCCTCCTGTGTTTTCTTTAGTACTTCCATTTCCTTTTTGAGCTTCTCAATCTCTTCTTTGTGCTTCTCAATCTCTTCTTGGTGCTCCTTTCTTCTTTGGTTGGCTTCCTTTTTCAGTGTTTCTACTTCCATTCGGAGTTTGTTTTTTTCTCCCTCTAGTTCTTTCTGGAGTTTGTCAATCTTTTCCTTTAGTTCTTTCTGATGTTTGTCATTGTATCCCTCTAGGTCCTTTTTGAGTTTTTCATTTTCTCTCTTTAGTTCTCTGAATTCCTCTTTATGTTCTTTAATTTCTCGGCATAGGTCTGCAATTATTCCTCTAAGATCTGTTCCTTGGGTCTCCTCCAAGGGGTTCCCATTGTAGCTATCTCCTGCTGGTTTGGTAGCGCTTGATGCAGGATTTTCCTGTGCCTTTCCCATGTTGTCCCTTCATTGTGTTCCTGGCATGTGGGCTTCCCTTTTGTGGTTCAGATCACAAATACCTTTTCACTATGTTAGGGGATAGTTTTACTTTCCTCCTTTAGATGCTTTTTTTTCCCCCCCTTTCATCCTCCTTGTTTATGGAGTATTGACTTGTCTAGTTTTCAATTTTGTAAACCACTCTTCTCTTCTTGCTCTGAAGGTTCTCCAAGAAAAGGTCCACTTGGATTCTCACCAATCTCGGGGGGGGGGGATATGCCTGATCTAGCCCGCGCCCCGGCAGCCCGCACAAAGGTGCAGAGCACTAGCCGCCGGACCGTCTGGTCCTGGCGAGAAAGAAAGACATAAGGCGGTCCCGCCCACGACCCCCTACCTGCGGTAGAGGCTTGCCCAGGTAACTTCCCTGCGGCCTGCACAAAGGTGCAGAGCACTAGCTGCCAGACCGTCTTGCAATGTTGAACACTTTTTAAGATGTTTCTCAGCCATCTTTACTTCCTTCCTCATTTGTGAAGTCTCTGTTCAGCTCTTTACTCGATCTTTTGAGTGAGCCATTTGTTTTCTTCTTTGTTTTTTGAGTAGTTTATATATTCTAGAAGTTAATGCTTTATCAGATGTATCACTGGAGAACATTTCCTCCCAGTCTGTGGCTTTTCTCTTCATTGCACTGATTGTTTCTTTCACTGTACAGAAGCTTTTGTGTATAATGAGGTCCCACTTGTCAATTATCAACCTTTATTTCTGCATAGCTGCTGTCTGATTTAGAAAGTCTTTTCCTACACCTATGTCTTGTAGGTTGCTGCCAATGTTTTCTTCTATCACCTTCAGAGTTTTGGGTTTCACGTTGAGGTCTTTGATCTATTTGGAGTTGATTTTTGTACAGGGTGAGAGGTAGGGGGTTTATTCTTCTATAATTGCTGATCTAGTTTTGCCAATACCATTTGATGAAGATGCTCTCTTTCCTCCATTGTGTCTTCTTGGCCCCTTTGTCAAATATGAGATGACTGAAATTGTATGTGCTCAAGTTTAGATCTTCAATTTTGTTCCATTAGTCTACAGGCCTGTTTTTTGTGCCAGTACCAGACTGTTTTTATGACTATAGCCCTGTAATATATTTTTGAAGTCTGGT
Source organism: Rhizomys pruinosus (assembly GCA_009823505.1). Taxonomy (NCBI): domain Eukaryota; kingdom Metazoa; phylum Chordata; class Mammalia; order Rodentia; family Spalacidae; genus Rhizomys; species Rhizomys pruinosus. Next base: position 809,134 of record VZQC01000530.1, read on the forward strand.
ATTGTGATCCCCCTGTATTGCTCTTTTTGCCAAGGGTTGCTTTAGCTATTTGGGATCTTTTGTTTTTCCATATGAATTTAAGGATTTTTTTCCAAGTCTGTGAGGAAACTCTTGGGTATTTTAATTGGGGTTACATTGAATATGTATATTAATTTTGGTAGAATGGACATTTTTACTATATTAATTTTCCCAATCCATGAGCATGGGAGGTCTTTCCATCTTCCAATGTCTTCTACAATCTCCTTCTTCAGGGGTTTAAAATTTTTGTTGTAGAGATAAACACAATTGCACATAGATCAAAATCTATAGGAACTATGAAGACTCCAGAGATTTTTAATTCAGAAAGTGATCTCAGAACAGATGTTGTTATGGTGTCAAAAGAAAACACTGCCTGGGCAAGTTTCATTAACTGCTCCAGAAACTGCGGAATTTGGTGCAGAAAGCAGAAAAGGGCACATGATGGCTCAGGGCTGGTGCTTTGGAAGGAAATTCTGAATGAAAGCTCCCAGCAGTGGCCTTGAAGTCAGTTTGTATGAAGAGCTTTTGCATGACTGTCTCCAACCAGAAAGTGGCTCCCAGGACCATAGACTCTAGAGGCTGACAGAGACTCTCATTCAGTTTTGCCATGTCCCCCAAATCTGGCCATTCCTCCTGCAGGACAGTTTCTCCTCTTCCCACCAGCCTGTGTGTTGCCTGTTGAAAGCAGAAAGAGTTACCTCTCAGTCTTCTACCTTGGTATTGGCTTTAATATGTGCTGCTTCTTGACCATGAATGGGCAAGTTGAAGAGGCACACTGAACGTCTCACCCCTAGAAAAAAATTCCCAAACTTTACAGTAGAAGAATCATTTTTAGGTACAGATTTCCAAATCCTACCTCTGCAGATTCTGATGTCATAGGTTTGGGACAGGGCTCGTGATCTAGATTTTAATCAAACACCCAGGTAAGCTGGCTATGAAGGATGTGGGCCCACGCTTTAAAAAAATAATCTCGTAATTGCTAAATAATTAAAAGGATGAGCAAACCATGGCATCATGAACGGTTCATTACTTGAACAGTGTTTCCCAAATTTGCATTATCATGAGATTCACTGAAGGCCATGTTAACAATACCAATTCCTAGGCCTACTCCATCTGGGAATGTACATGATCAGACTAGTTCTCTAGATTAGGGTTCTAATGAGACTTTGGGGAGAATACTATATACAGCTGTGGCTCTATAGTCCTCCCAATATTCACTTGTTGATCTCTGAAGCACTAACTTGGGGAAACCCCATTGAAGCAACTACCCCCAAACTCCTATTTTCTCAGTAAAATTGTTCCCTTGCTGTGGCACCATTTTGGAAAAAATGGCTTCTTGGCCACAACACAAATGACATTTGCAGTAAGTAATCTGCCAGTAGGGATGCCCCTGGTTAATATAACCAGGTAAGTTTTCAGAACCTTTAATAATTGATACTATATGAGCCCCAACTAAAGTAGATAAACATTAAGATTTAAGCAACCAGCATTTACTTTCTAAAAATTAGCCTCTAGTATATGTTGATTGATAGATTTTCAGTTCTGTAAGCTTAAGGGAATTTAGAGATATTGACATATGTCCATGATTACCGTCTACTGTCTCCCACCCTCAGGATAAAGGCTTGAGATTGGTAAGTGTCTTCAAGGTAATGCTTGATAATTTTGCCAGAGTTTGGTTAATATATCTTTCTCTGCTTAATTTATTCCATGCTCCATGCCCTGACATCTTATTTCTTAACAGACCAGAAGTTTTCAAATGTGCAAGCCTATTGTGCCTGGGGAAAAATGTTGAACTTTTGCCTTTGTAATAAGATATGCTCCAATTACCAACTTTAGCAATTTAATATAGTTGAATAATAACTGAATGGGACACTTTGTCACTCACTCATTATTCAAGCTTCTGCTGGGGGTGAAATGAGAGGCTGCTGGAGGTCAGCCTACTCCAGGGGGAGCTGAGCCTTAAAAATCAACTCTGAGAAAAAAAAATTAATTTACCAAAATCCCAGAAAACACAACTAAAAACCATAGATTTGTAAAATAAGTTTGTAAAATGTCATAAAAATTCAAGTTCAATTAAAATATGTTGTTTATTATTTTTATTTTATGTGTATGAGTGTATTGCATGCATGTATCTAAGTGCACCCATGTCATGCAATGCCCAAGAGGATATTGTATTCCCCTGGAACTGGAGTTATAGATGGTTGTTAGCCACCATGTGGATGCTGAGAATCAAACCTGGATCCTCTTAAAGAGCAACCAGTTCTCTTAGCTGCGGAGCCATCTCTCCAGTCCTGAGTTCAAATTTTTAAGCTGCCGAATATTTTGTGTTCAGTAATTTTTATATTTTTTAGGGATAAAGTAATCACCAAGATAATTTAACCTAAGAAGTACTTTGTGGATGGAAATCCAGAGGAGTTCATTTTCCCACTGGCCAGAGATAAGCGAATATTTCCCCTCACCTACATTGCAGGTGCCCTCGCAGACAGAAATAGTTCACTATCTATTCAAGGTTGAAGCACTTTTATCTTGCTTTGATGTATACAAGACACATCTTTTAAGAACATCTATTTGCGATGCTTAGAGGAGCCAACAGTTTTCATTAGTTTCAATCTCTGATTTGGATGATCATTTGTTGGGTTTGTTTGTTTTTACCACAGGCCAAATTTTTCCTATATCTAGTACCAGGGCTTATTGGAAAGTTCAAAGACTATCATGTGCAGACATTTAATTTATGTACTTACTATGCGTATATAATATGTCCTAGAGTATCACAACAGGGAGAATGTGGTCATTCAGGAAGATGCTTGCTCCTATGGGATGAAATGTGGTTAGGACAAAGCTAAGCCAGAGTCCCAAGCCACTGATGACCACCTCAGTGTTACAGAGGGCCGTTCTCAGGAAAGACATGACACTTTTCCAGGAGATCCACACCTTGATCCCTGCAGCTCACACTGTGTAGACACCATACAAAAGAGGCATAGAGGGTTCCTGAGTCCAGGAAGGACCCTGTCTGTTGCTTGGACCAAGAGGGTCCTTCCCAGGAATGCTGAGAAGTCTCAGAAGAGTGTCAAGGAGCAGCTATAGAAAGGGTTCTGGAAAGTGTAGGAGGCCCTGAGAGACATGTATGTACTCCATCAACAGAGGCCCCACCACTCTGCCCCAATTCCAGTTTATGCCAATCCACAGGGTTTTTATTTTTAAGCTACAGATGAGGTTAAGAAAACAAACCTCGGGCTGGAGAGATGGCCTAGTGGTTAAGAGCACCAACTGCTCTTGCAGAGGACCCGGGGTCAATCCTCAGCACCCACATGGTGGCTGAGAACCGTCTGTAACTCCAATTCCAGGAGAACTCCAGTTCCAGGGGAATCTGAGACCCTCTTCTGACCTCACAGGCGTTGTGCGACACAGGTGCACAAACCTGCATGCAGACAGTACATTCATACACATACAAAATTAAAATAAAAAAAAAAAAGAAAACAAACCTCAGGTCAATATATGCTCTAAGTCTGAGACTCTTACGACGTCAAAGTACTTTTATAATTGCTGATATTCTCTGACAGTAAGATGGTTCCTTGTTGATAGAGATTTTTTTTTATCTCTCCTAGAACATGTTAATACAAGCATTTATAAATAGGGTAGGTGTGTGGTATAATATATTCCTTGGGCAGTAGTGCCTACCAAATTATATATTCCATAAAAGTCACCTACAAATAAATCTTTCTTAGACCAATACCACTGTACATTGAAAAATATTTTTTTAAAGAACTGATTAAAATTTTTTTTAGTTAAAAACTCTCTTCAGGCATTGCTTCCATTTCCCTTCTGTGGCTTTGATAAAATACCTTGATACAAAGCAATTTAGGGTAGGACAGGCTTTATTAGGTTTACAGTTCCAGATCATAATCCATCATGTTAGAGAAGTCACAGAGGCAGGAGTTTGGAGTAGCTGGTCACACCACAGACAAGAACAGAGAGGTAAATGCACGCATGCTGGCTTGCCTGCTTGTGCTCAGGTCAGCTTTCTGCACTCTATCTAGTCCATGGCTCCCTGGCTAGAGAATAGCGCCACCACCCACACTGGCCTGGGTCCTTCCACACCAATTATCTTAATTAGGAAAGCCCCCTCCCCCTGCCGCAGACGCGTCCACAGGCCAACCCAATGTCGATGATCCCTTACTGAGAATCTTTTCCTAGGTGATTCTAGGTTGTGTCAAGTGGGCAATTAAAGTTACCCATCACAGGCATGTAATGTGTGTTAAAGCAGATTGGCACCCTATTTCCTCCCCACACACCCTCTTTTCTTGGCCTCCTCATCCCATTAATCTCTTTTGCTCTCCTGGCCAATTTCACTTCATTTTCATTTAATCTATACCACGAAGGAGAAAAAAAATAATATTTGTGTTTCTGAGGCTGGTTTAGCTCACTGAATGTGATTATCTTTCATTGCGTCCATTTTCCTGAAGATGACATAATTTTATTCTTCTTTACAGTTGAAAAATTCTACTGTGTATATAGGCTGCATTTTCTTTATCTAGTCCTATGTAGTTAGGTATCTAGTTCCTCTTCCTAGCTTACCTATTGTGAATAGTGCTCCACTAATCACTGATCTAGTACCTTTGTGATATGTTGACTTGTCCTTTGAGTGACTATCTAAGAGTGGCATAACTTGGTTGGTCATATGCTAGATCTACTTCTAGTATTTTGGACAACATCCATACTGATTTCCATAGCTACTGGACTAGTTTACATGCCTACCAGCAATGAATAAGGGCTCTATTTGTTTATTTTCTTAATGAATGAGAACTGATTCTTTCTATCAAGACTGGATAGCTCTCACATGGCAGCATTGCTTTCCTACACTAAGGGCTCCTGACCCCAGGAATATTCGACTTTGGTTTCAGTGGAACTAATCTCCTCCTTTCATAGCCCTGGCCCACTGTGTACTAGAGAACTGAATGTTGAAGAACTCAGAGAGACTGCACCACAGGGGAACTGCCAAGTGAAACTCTAAGGTTCACTTTAGCCAATGAAAGTCTCTATCAGTACCGCAGCCACCCTGGAAATAAAGCCACCTTATTATTCCCTTTAACTGCCTTCAGCCTGTGAACTTCCTTGTCTCCTCAACTTCCTTCATTTTGAGCTCAGTGTGAAGAACACACTCTATATCTAAAATCACCAGGAACCCCAAGATCCTCATTCTAAACCAGGCCATCTCGCCTAGGGCCATTTTCAGCTTTCGTTCCTGATTTCATATACCCAAATTATATTATAATCGAGCCCGCCTTAGCTAATAATTCAGCCTGAATACATGGCTGCTAGTGCAACCCAGGCTAAGGCCCGTCAGGAAAGCCTAACCCTATCCTAGGCCCTTGTCCTGGCTCTAGGCCTGAAGCATCAATTGCATAATTGGGCACCATGGGAAACACATGACTGCCATCCACATAGACAAAAATGGAAAATATGAGCCATCCATTTGGCAACAATGTTGGCATCTTCTTCCCTTCATGCTGCCAAGGCCTGACCAGAAAGATCTTGGCCTGCTTACGGCCTGGTGCGGTCAGTACAGACACAGGGTGGCTCAGTTCATGACAGGCAGAGCAGCTGTAATGCATTCTACACATGCAAGTAAAGACAGAGACAGAGATCCTGGCTCCACAGTAGCCTGTGCCTATAAGACCCAGCTAGACAGAAGTCTAGAAAACTCTCATGGAATTAAACAGCAAAGTTTCAGTTTCTAATTTAGAGATTGGCTCAGATTAAACACTGTATTCTAATTTTCTTTATAGTTTTGTTTTTCTAGGAAAAACAATGTTTTCTGTCCATATAGAACATGTACCAACTTTTTGAATAAGGAAAGGAGATAAGAGAAGTAAAAAATGTTGAATAAATTGAGGAAGAGGTATGTTATACTGTGGAGAAAACTATGCCACTGATGCCTGTACAGTATTAGTTCTGTGACCCAAATGATCTTGAAAGCACCTTATGGAAGCCACAGAGAAAAGGCAAATCATGCTTATACACTCGTCTCATCTTACCCTCCCAACAGATCTTCAAGTTCAGTGTTATTTCCCTCACTCTGCACACATGGAAACAGATGCTGTCTCAAAGAGGCTAAAGGATTGTTCAAGGTCACAAAATGAATAAGTGATTGAGTTGAGCATTGATCAGAGAGTGCCAGACACCAACTGTAGTAACTATTACATTGTCATTAATTTGGGCAACTGTCCGTCTTCTCCTTGAAGTGTACACCAAAAGAAGTTGAACAGCATTCCAAGACGATGTCATCAGGGAAAGCCTGCTCAAGTTACCATTGAAGAAGTCCTCCCAGTCCATTTCCCAAAACTCAGAGTTGAAAGGCAAGTTTTGTAATTGGTTCACTTTTAATAGATTATTTATTTTAAGCTGCCTGGCCTGATGATGCAACAAGCAGGGGAATGAGCTTGCTTTGAAAAGAGATTTCTGACCTTCTGGGAAATGTTTTCACTTGACTAAGCTTTGATTTTGATTCTCCCAGGAAGTCCCTAAAGATGGTCAGTCATGACGCACTGAGCTGCCACATAGCTGCACATATGGGCATGGACACACACCTACAGAAATGTAAAGATAAATTCATGCATGTGTTCAGGAATACATGGGCATGTGAGCACATGCATGCAGGAATACACAGGATATAAACACAGGCATATTGGAACATACAGGCATAGGTACACATGGGTATATATGTGCATGTACAGGAACAGCTGTTCAGGAGCATATGGCATAGGTACATATGCATCTAGGAACACATAATACTATGCACACATGTATACAGAAAAACATAGCTATGTATATTCATGCATACAGAAACAGATTATTTTACAGTTATAGCAATAAATGCTACTTTGATAACCAACAGAAAAGGAACTATGGAAGCAAAAATCTTTCTTCTAACTTGGGACCAATGTCTGGGGGTCCAGAAGCTCCTTGACAATGAACAGATTAAGACAAAGGTATGGTTTACCTATGGCACAGGCAGAGTACTCAGTGATAAGTAATTCTCTCACCACCCAGTGAAAAAGAGGTTTATTACCAAACTTTGGGTGGGTAGGTGGTTATGAAGTAAGCAGGTTCTGCTGTGCATTGTGTGCTAAGGAAGACAGATCATCTGTCTCCATGGAACTTAAATGTGCCAGGAACTTCCTTGGAGAAGGGTTAATGACAGTTATATTATCTGGGGGGTTCAAGTCAGATAAAAATGTTCATAAGGGGCTGGGAAAATGACCCAGTCAGTAAAGAACCTGTCACACAAGCAGTGAAGATCCCTGACACCCATATAAAAGTTGGGTGTGCTCATTTACATCCGTGATATTAGCACTGGGGTAGCGAGGACAGATATTTGGTTTATGTGTGTGCTCAGGTGTGTACCTGAACACACATATACACTACACATGTGCCAAACATTTCATGAAATTTCTTTGTGCATCTTCTTTAGCTCAAATACTTTTATTTTTAAAACTATCTTTATATCAAGTCCAAGTGGATGTCCATATTTTTCACATTTGAAATTATTCACAAGTTTTACCCAAAAGAGGAGAACAGGAAGAGGAGGAGGAGGAGGAGGAGGAGGAGGAGGAGGAGGAAGAGGAGCAGGAGGAGGATGAGGACGAGGACGAGGAGGAGATGATACTGGCCATGGCTAGTCTTATTGCTATGGGGAGAGAGTTAGGTCAGAAGTTATGATGCAAGGCTTCTGCAAAGGAAGAGAAAAACAAATATTATGAGTAGGAGTTGATCGGGTCCAGTTTAGGAGTCCAGAGGGAAGGTAGTGAAGAAGATTCTAGAATTTAGTTTGGGAATGTCTTGAAAATAGCAATGAAAATGTTCCAGTTATGACTGTATACAGAATAGATCATGAGATGTGGTCACTCACTGAATTTTATGAGTTCCCTACATGGCTGAATGATACATCTTTTGCTGTTACTTCAGGTCACCTAGCTCTAGCTTGCAGGGATTCTGGGACAGAAGAGTCTTAGTTTTCATGAGGCTGACTCAGAAGAAGCGGGGACAATGAGAACATTACGGACAAAATGTGTAAGACAACAGGATTCAATTTACATTGAAGAAGGAGTATTCAAAGAATAATAACAGGAATATAGTATGATAGCTAGACTTTCCCATTGAAACATAAAATCTCTCTATAACCACTCCCACTTCCATAGAAACTAATCAAAGTAAGATTACTTTTGTGTATAAAATAAGTTCAGTTTCATTAAATTCAGCCTAATAGTTTGCATAAATGCAGCAAGAGCAGTAATTGATCCCATAGGCCCTTTAAAGTTTGCTTTATAAGTGGACATAGTGGCACACATCTGTTACCTCAGCCCTCAGAGCATTGGGAGTCAAGGCCAACCTGGGCATTGTCTCAACAAAGAGTTTCTAGTACTTTATAAAAGGAAATCTCAGAATTGAACTTTTCAAAGCCAAAAACTTGGTATCAGATTTATTTGCTATTACCTATAGATTTTGGGTGAATTTCTTCTTAAGGTCCCCAAATATTCTGTTTCCTGGGCCTGCCATGAAATAATTTTTGCCATTTATTTATAAGGATAGAGTATGATAGCTAGACTTTTCCATTGAAACATAAAACAAGTATCAAGCTATTTTCCCCCAAAGGGCTTTATAAGCATTGGTTCCATAAAGTCAACCTTAGTTCCTTAGTTCCTGTGTGTCGTTATACTTCTTTCTATGTACATCATTCTCAAATATGACACTTCAGGCAAACCCTTGCTAAAGAAACCAATTTCCCTAATTTCATTGTATATCTTTTCTTTTTTTTAATTTTTTTTATTAATTTTATTTATTTCTGTATGTGTATGAATGTACTGTCTGCATGCAAGTTTGTGCACCCGTGTCGTGCAACGCCGCGGAGGTCAGAAGAGGGTATCGGATTCCCCTGGAACTGGAGTTCTCCTGGAATTGGAGTTTCAGACGGTTCTTAGCGCCAGCCAATGTGGGTGCTGGGGATCCGAACCCGGGTCCTCTTGCAAGAGCGGTCGGCGCTCTTAACTGCTAGGCCATCTCTCCAGCCCCCAGGGTCTCTGGCATGGCATTTTAAGATGATAACCGGGATTATGATGGATAGTGTTGTAACAGGGTTGATAGACAGCAATGGCTGTGACAAATTCCTAGGCATTTCATACACTTGTGGAAGTACTTCTATTGATACCATTTACCCATGCAATATTGGGAGAGTTGACTGGTCTTATTCATTTCCCTTCTACAGGCTTACAACATTTTAGAATGTTTGCACTCATCTTGAGACGAACAGGGAGGCAGGTCCTGTGGTTGGTGGGAATTGGTGGCATGGTGCGCTTCACTAACAGCAACCATAGTTCTGTCTTCCAATCTTTATGTGTATGTAAGGCAAAGATGAAGTTCTTTTTTAGTTTTTCAAGGAACTGAATATGTGCTAACACCTTGTCGATGGTTAATCCCTGGGTCGTCCAACCTTGACTGGACTAAGGTAACAAATAAGAGTAAAAGTGGTCTTCTGATTGGATACCACATCAATCTCGACCGATGGCCCATCCCAAGGTGGGCTTACCTTCTGCCTGGCAGAGCAGTATTTAAGGTCATGGCAGGGGCGTGGAATGAGCCGCTGGCCGAATATTAGCTCGTTTTCTCTCCTATTCCTTTCGTGCGGCTTGCTCTCTCCATCTGGTGAGTATGTCTTGCTGCCTGTGATCAACCTTTCCCCCGGTCCCTAGCGGTACGAGACCTGGCCAGATCTCCTGGAACTCCATTCGCGGCCGTTAGACACTAGACTGGGGACTCCTGAGACATCCAGTCCTTGCAAAGCTGAGAGTTCCCTGGATTACCGGCCTCTCCAGTTCCGTTGCCCCCAGGACGCTCACTGTTCGAGCTCCCGTCACGGTGAGCAAATCGCCAATTGCTAACATCTTTATATATGCATATTCATCCTGCTTGCTCGTGTGTCTCCTTTAGAGAACCCTGACTAATAACACCCAGATTTTGGTTACCAGAAGGCCGTGGATTCGTACGAAACAGAATTTGAAGGATGAATTGCTTTGAGTGGCGCTTGGTAGCCCTTCTAGCGAGCCATCTCTGCCACCCCAAGTACAGCCCTAGAGTTACCTGAAAGGCTTCCTGCGTGTGCGCATGAAGCACGGCACTGATAACCTTTTGGGTTGCAGGACTTATTTCGCTCATGATATTATGACCAGAAGATCCCACTTTGTGACTCACCTAACTCACCTCTTGGGAGAAGCAACGGGATTTAGCGACGTCTATATATAATAAACGTTCCGAGAAATTGCAGAAAAATAAGGAAAATAATGATTTGCCTTGTTGCTCCTAGCATGTCTGGATAAACTGTTAGACGAAAAATTAGGAGCTCGGGATAAAAATGACCAGCTCCGGAATTAAACGAATACAGTTTTAAAGGTTTCCAAGTTGCTCCTGGAAGAAACAATCTTCTCTTAAACAGCAATAGAGCTAAAGCACCACGAAAATCAAGCTGGCAGCCCTTAGTATACGGTTGGCTTGATTGTACAAGCCGAAATCTTAATTCCCAGCCATCCACGAAATCGTAGTCCAGTAAAGTGAGAGCAACTGGCGGTCGGTTGGAACGGCTGAGATTCCGCACCTTGGTGGAGATGTGAGATGTGTGCCGGGGTGGAACCTCAGTTTGAGAGGATTTGAACCTCGGATTCTAGAGGATTTCTTTACATCCTGAGGACATACACTCCCCAGCGCCTCACGCAGAGCAATCCTACAGCCCTGCATGGATCGCCCTCCTCCCCGACCCCTTGACACTGAGGAATCATAATCCCCCCCCTCCTAGTGCGAGCTGATGTCCTTCTCAAGGGCCCGCAACTCACAACTCAATGTTGCTCCCTCTAGCCTCAGTAAGCCAGATTGAATGTCTAAGCAAAGCCCTTCAAGTCGTGATATAGAAAGTCGTGGGTCCACGAGGTGGGCTGAACGATATGACTACTAATAGAAATCTAGTGAGCTTTGCTTGATTCATTCCGGCCACCACCGACGCCCTAAGGTAATATGCTGTGCACGGGAATTGGATTTTAGGGTGTGGATAATGGTGGACCAGGAATATAAAATTGGATATACCCTGAGTTCCTCCGGATATGAGCCCAGCTGCTAGTAGTAGAAAGATTCTAGGCTTTAACTATCGCAAGCGTCGAGCCATGTTCAAAATAAGCTGTCCTTGAAAGTTTATCGTTGAATGGGTTAGGCCTGGTGTATTATCCAAACACGGGTAACATGGGCATTATAACCACGCGACGATTAGGAGATGCCTGATATCCTCGCTTGCCAGTATGACGAAGGGATTGTGAGGGTCAGCGCATGGAGCATGCCGAGTGGGATTCGAGCTGTAAAACCACATTCCTCCCAGTAATGGAGGGACCCAGCAGGACATGCCATCTACTGAATTATATAAGATGGCAAAGTACATGAGAGATAGACACCAAGAACATTTGAAGTAGCTTTGTTGCTTATTCTTCTCATGCAGATCTTACCAGTAGAGAATGTTGTTGCATCGCTTGACATAAATTAGAAATGCTTAACACGTACTTAGGTCTAACGGACCTCAGGGGTTAGGGCAGGTGGCAGCACCTGCCAACTCGCAGAACAGGCCAGATGACCAGTACTGGCATTACCCGTCCACTGTACTCCTATACATGCGCTGTGCAAAGGCAACAACCAGATTAGCATCAATTGTGCAATGATCCCGAACATGATCTTTGGGAACTGGCTAATTTCGATCATGTGTTCTCCAGAACCGAATACCACTCAGAAGCCTAAGCTAAGCTTCTTGATGTTTATGCTGGAAACGAAAGCTACAGAACGATGACAGAGATATCATAATCCTCCTGCTTTCTATGGTAGCGAATCCCCTCATCTTAATACCGGTTTCCAGCACTTAGCGAACAGCACAGACCCAGAAGCCTCTCGTTGTGATGAAGGTGCCCTGGCCTCGCGTCCATGAGCGAAGAGACCTTGTCACAATACCAAGAGTTATGCTGTTTTTGCCTGTCCTCCTGTCCTTCCCCCAGAGGGACCTGAGGCCCTTTCCATAGACTGCTCCCAGGGGCTAGCCTGTACGACTGGAGGGAAAAGGAAAATGAACGTCAGACTTTTTTCGCCCTTCGCCCCAGGCCTATGGATACTGGTTCTCCTGACCGTGTGACAACTGATCCGCAGGAAAGACCCAAAACGCGCCCATTGTGCCCCTGGCCCGGTCTAAAGTACGGGAGCGCACTGTCGGTGAATGAGTAGTGTATGGGTATTGTGAAGTCCCGCTCACCGGGGGACCCAGTGCGGGTTCTCAGAACGCATTCCCGTTAGTGATTTCCCCCAGTCCTCAGATGTTATAATTGGGTGATTAGGAATAATTCGAAATTGCAGACATCCCCACCATTGGTTCCCTGATCTGTTGTAGTGGCAGGGCTATTTCGGTTGTGGAAAGGCCAAATCTGCGCAACCGGCACTTTGGTTGTTGCTCTACCAGTGGAAATAGTGAACCAAAAACAGTATCGTATCCTGGAGGGAGTTTGCGGCAGACTCTAACTGCCACTCGATCAAGCGGACCTTGCTGAAGATGCCAGGGGTGGTGAATTCCTACCACTAATCCTCCATTAAACTCTCACACACTTGTTGGGCCTTGTGCAAAGACAGATGACCTCCATGGCAGCACTGACAGTTGACTATCAAAACCTCAAACCAAGTAGTGACACCCAATGCTACCGCAGCCGCTTGTACCAGACTGTGAGTCGTGCCTTACGCACTCTGAGCATATTGAATTTTTATTTCACGTTGTCTGCTGGTACCTGGTATCTGCCTAGCTATGACTCTGGGCCCAATGCTCTTTTTTCTCCAACAACTGGTCATAGAGGCAACACCAGAACACAATCTTGCTTCCTTCTCTGACTCGGCGAAAGCAGCCCAACAGGTATGTACCTTTACATTCTTACCTCAGCCCAGGTACACCTCGTACCCTAAAGTGCTCCAGCGTTGTGCCATAATTATAGTAGAAGGGTATCTTATCACCTGAGACTCGTCTCCCACAAAATATCACCTGGTCATATATTGATGATGTTATGTTGGTTGGACCCAGTGAACAGTGAGGTAGCAGCAGCCTGACTTTTTGGTAAAGCATATGTCGATGATAGGATGGGAAATAAATCAAACTAAAATTCAAGGGCCATCTACCTCTGGTGAGGTTTCTAGGAGTTCAGTGGTGGGAGCATGCAGGAGACATTCCTTCTAAGGTTACAAGAATAAGTTGTTGCACCTGGCCCCTCCCTCTACAGCAAAGAAGCACAGCGTGCTGGTGGTCTTTTTGGATTCTGGAAGCACACATTCCTCATCTGGGTTTGTTATCTATGACCCATATATCTGGTGACTCGTAAGGCAGCAAACTTTGAGTGGGGCTTGGAACAGAAAAGGCTCTTCAACAGGTCCAGGCTGCGGTGCAGAGCTGCTCTGACCCTAGGGCCATAGTGAATGACCAAAGACCCAATGGTGCTTGAGTATCAGTGGCAGATAGAGATGCTTCTGGATGTCTGTGGCAGGCTCCAAGGAGAATCACAGCTGGACGGCCTCCTGAGGATTTTGGTCCAAGCAAGCTCTACCTTCATCTGCAAACAACTCATGTGCTCGCCTTTTGAGTAGACACACTCTATAGGGCCTGCTATTGGGCCTAGTCGGAAACTGAACGTTTGACAATGGGCCACCAAGTCACCACGTGACCTGAGATGCCCATCAATGAAGCTGGGTGTTATCTGACCCAAACACGACATAAAGTAGGACGTGCACAGCAAAGCAGTCCTATTGGTACAAATGCGAACGTCCGTACGTACATACAGGACAGGGCTCTATCCGCGCAGGCCACTTGGACGGGCACAAGCAAGCTACATGAAGAAGTTGCCCAAATGCCATGTGCTATCCACTCCTGTAACAATGCTCTCCTGGGCTTAAGCATGCCCTTATGGCTTCATGGGGTTTGACCTATGATAAGTTGACATGAGGAAGAGCAAGACTCCCAGCCCTGCCTAAATTACTGAATGGTTCATAGACGCCATTCGCATATGCAGGCACCTATCCCAGAGGTTGGACAAGCTGCAGCATAACAGCCAAATTTCTGAAACAACTCATAAGGGACATGGTGAAGGAAAGTCTTCACAGTGGGAGAAATTCGGCATTGCACAATGTTGTGGCATTTTGCCTGCAAGGAGAAATGGCCAGAGGTTCTATTATATACTGTATTCATGGCTGTAGCCAATTGTTTGGCTGGAATGGTCAGGGACTTGGAAGGACATGACTGGAAAATGGTGAGAAAAAGACATTTGGGTGGAAGTAGATAGTGGATATGTAGCCGTTGAACATGCGTCAGAAAGGATTGAAGATACTTGTGTCTCATGTTAAATTGCTCATACAAAAGGTGTATCTCAGCAGAGAGATGAGTTTAATAATCAAGTGAAACGGACAGACTCATTCTGTGGATAGTATCCTCTTTTCTCCAGCTATCCCTGTTTGTTGCTCAATGGCCCATGAACAATAGTGGCATGGTGCAGAGATGGAGGTTATGCATGGGCTCAACAGCATTGGACTCCCACTCACTAAGGCGATCTGGCTACATGCTGCATGTAAAGCCAGGTGCCAGATTTGCCAATCAGCAGAGTACTCAACCATTGGAGAGCCCCCGATAATTGGTGTATTCCCCGGGGTGAGCCAGCCAGAACCTGGTGGCATGTTACTACATTTGACCACTTCCATCATGGAGGGGACAGCGTTTTGTTCTTACAGGAAAGTACTTATTCTGGTTATGATTTCCTTTCTGCCACGTGAATCACTGGCTTCTGCCAAACACTACTAGCTCTGCGGTAGGACTTAGCAGGAATTGCCTTATCCCCTTCATGTATTCCTCACAGCATTGCTTCTTATCATAGGAGACCTCATGTCACAGCCAAGGAATGCGACTGTGGGCCCATGGTCATTGGTATCCACTGTGTCTTACCATGTTTCCCACCCCCAGAAGCAGCTGAGTGCTTGATAGAACGATGGAATGTCGCATCTTGAAGACACATGTTACAGCACCAATTAGGTAGCATACCCTGGAGGGCTGGGGCAAGGTTCTCCAGCAGAGCAGTATATGCGTTTGAAATAGCGTCCACTATATCGTACTGTTTCTCATATGCCAGAATTCATGGGTCCAGAACCAAGGGGTGGAAGTGGGAATGATTTCCACTCACTACCACCCCTAATGGCCCAGTAGGAAAATTTTTTGCTTCCTGTACCCAGTACCTTGCGTTCTGGTGGTCTAGGATGTTTTGGGCTCCAATGCAGGGAGTGCTTTTGCCAGGAAGACAGCAAACGTTATTCTATTGAACTTGGTCAAGCTAAGGACTTCCCCCTTGGCCACTTGGGCTTCTTCTGCCTTAAGCCAAACAGGCTAATGGGGATGGATGAACAGTAGTAGGAGGAGTGATTGATCAGACTACCATGGGGAAATTGGACTTCATTCTCCACAATGGGGGCAAGGAAGATTATGTCTGGATAGGCAGGAGATCTGTAGGGTCGCCTTCTGGTGCTACCATGTCCTATGATTAAGCGTCAATGGGAAATCCACACAACCAAACCAGAAGTGGACAATAAATGGCCAGACCTTCAGGGATGAAGTATGGGTCAACTCCTCCAGGGAAAGAGCCAAGACCTGCAGAGGTGCCTGCTGATGGGTGAGGAAATACAGAATCTGGTAGCTAGAAGAAGGTAGTCATAAATTATCAGCTGAAGCCACGGGACCTAGCTGCAGAAACTGGATTATAAAAGATATTAACTTTTCGTCCTATTTGGTTAAGAATGTGCTTGTATATATATATATAATATTAATTATATATAATATAATAACTATATATATAAGTGTCGTGTGTGCTATTTGTACTTGTATATTAAGGGATACTTTGTGTGTTCCCTTTTGAATCTGCAACTGAAATATGTGTTAAGTGCTTGTCATATTTTAGGTTATTTAGATACTGCAATGGCGACTCTAAGTCGTCTCAGGCGACATTTACTTACCTACCTTCAAGGATATAATGCTTTTGCACTTGTCATCACTGAGCATTACTTAATATATGTTAGAGTGGAATTATGAACCCTGCCATCGTTTGCTCAAGTTGACATTGTGAAGCAGAGGCTATTTATTGGNTTTTCCTTCTTCCTGCGGCTTGCCTCTCTCTCATCTGGTGAGTTTGCCTTGCTGCTGTGATCAACCTTTCGGATCCCAGCGTGTACTGAGACTGGCAGATCTCCTGGAATCCATTCGGGCCTTCAGCACTAGACTGGGACTCCTGAGACATCCAGCCTTGCGGACTGAGCAGTTCCCTGGATTCCCGGCCTCTCCAGTTCGGCGCTACTGTTGAGCTCCGTCACGTGAGCAAATCAATAAATTGTATATAGTTATATATATTCATCCTGTTGCTTCTGTTTCTTTAGAGAACCCTGACTAATACAGATTTTGGTACCAGAAGTGGTTCTAGAGAAACAGAATTGAAAGGATGAATTTCTTTAGTGGGCTTGGTAGCCTCTGGAGCCAGCTCTCCAACCCAATGAAGCCTAGAGTTACTGAAGGCTCTCCTGGTGGCATGAAGAGGAATGATAATCCTTGGTGCAGACTATTTGATCTAATTATGAAGATAGATCCATTTGACTCACCTAACTCACCTCTTGTGAGAAGCAAGGAATTTAGTGACTCTATATATAAAACGTTCGAGAAATTGCAGAAAAATCAGGAAAATAATGATGTTGCCTTGTTGCTCCTAGCATGTCTGGATAAACTGTTAGACGAAAATATGGAGCTCGGTGATAAAAATGACCAGCTCCGGATTCGAAACAACAGTTTAAAGGTTTCCAAGTGTGCTCTGGAAGAGAATCTTCTCTCCAGCAGCCAAAGAGCTAAAGCAGCAGAAAATCAAGCTGGAGCCCTTATTATACGGTTGGCTGATTTACAACGCAAATTTAATTCCCAGCCACGAAAAGTGTCAGCAGTTAAAGTGAGAGCACTGGTGGGGAAAGGGTGGAACCCTGAAACTTGGGATGGAGATGTGTGGGAGAACTATGATGATGAGGATTTTGAACCCTCGGATTCTGAGGGATTTTCTTTATCTGAGGAATTAACCTCCCCACCCTCAGCAGAGAATCCACACCCTGCAGATCCCTCCTCCCCACCCTTGCCTGAGGAAATTAATCCCCCCCTCCCAGTGGGAGCTGATGTCCCTCAGGGCCCAACAATTGTTGCCTCTAGACCTATAACCAGATTGAAGTCTAAGCAAGCCCCTCAAGGTGAGATAGAAAGTGTGGTCCACGAGGAGGTGCGATATACTACTAAAGAAATTAATGAGTTTGCTGATTCATTCCGGCAGAAGCCTAAGGAATATGTGTGGGAATGGATTTTAAGGGTGTGGGATAATGGTGGAAGGAATATAAAATTGGATCATACTGAGTTTATCGATATGAGCCCACTGAGTAGAGATTCTAGGTTTAACATGGAAGCTCGAGCAGTTAAAAAAGGTGTTAAAAGTTTATTTGAATGGTTGGCTGATGTATTTATTAAAACATGGCCTACTAACAGCGAGTTAGAGATGCCTGATATTCCTTGGCTTAGTATTGATGAAGGGATTGTGAGGGTCAGGCAGATGGGCATGCTCGAGTGGATTCGAAGTGTAAAACCACATTCTCCACAATATGAGGACCCAGAGGACATGCCACTCACTGAATTTATAAGATGGAAAGTACTGAGAGAGACACCAGAACATTTGAAGAGCTTTGTTTTTGCTCTATTTCTTATGCCAGATCTTACAGTTAGAGAAGTTGTGGCTCGTTTGCATAAATTAAATGTACACGTAGTAGGTCTAACAGGACCTCAGGGTAGGCGTCAGGTGGCAGCACTGAATCGCAGAAGGCCAGATGAGCGTAGTTACAGTAATTATCATAATGGGTGGCAAAGGCAAAACAATACCTATAATGGCATGACCCGAAATGATCTTTGGAACTGGCTAATTAATCATGGTGTTCCCAGGAACCAAATACATAAGAAGCCTACTAAGTTTTTATTTGATCTGTATAAGCAGAAAAGCTCTAGAACGAATGACAGGAAGTCAACATTTGATTTTAGGAGTAGCGAATCCCGCCCAGTTGACCGGTTTCCAGACTTGAGACAGTTCACAGACCCAGAACCCCTTGAATGAAGGGGTGGCCGGGTTCCAGTGAGGAAGGACCTTGTCACAATACCAAAGAGTTATGCTGTTTGCCTTCCTCCTGTCCTTCCCCAGAGGGACCTGAGGCCTTTTACTAGGGTAACTGTACACTGGGGAAAAGGAAATAATCAGACTTTTCGAGGCCTATTGGATACTGGTTCTGAGTTGACACTGATCCCAGGAGACCCTAAAAAGCATTGTGGCCCTCCGGTTAAAGTAGGGGCCTATGGAGGTCAGGTGATAAATGGAGTTTTGGCTGAAGTCCGACTCACGGTGGGCCCAGTGGGTCCCAGAACGCATCCCGTAGTTATTTCCCCAGTCCCAGAATGTATAATTGGGATAGATATAATTAGAAATTGGCAGAATCCCCACATTGGTTCCCTGATCTGTGGAGTGAGGGCTATTATGGTTGGAAAGGCCAAATGGAAACCATTGGTGTTGCCTCTACCAGGGAAAATAGTGAACCAAAAACAGTATCGTATCCCTGGAGGGATTGCGGAGATTAATGCCACTATCAAGGATTTGAAAGATGCAGGGGTGGTGATTCCTACCACATCTCCATTTAACTCTCCAATTTGGCCTGTGCAAAAGACAGATGGATCATGGAGAATGACAGTTGACTATCGAAAACTCAACCAAGTAGTGACACCAATTGCAGCCGCTGTACCAGATGTGGTGTCCTTACTCGAGCAGATTAATATGTCTCCTGGTACCTGGTATGCAGCTATTGATCTGGCCAATGCTTTTTTCTCAATACCGGTTCATAAGGACCACCAGAAGCAATTTGCTTTCAGCTGGCAAGGCCAACAGTATACCTTTACTGTCTTACCTCAGGGGTATGTTAACTCTCCAGCGTTGTGCCATAACTTAGTTAGAAGGGATCTTGATCGCCTGACTCTTCCACAAAATATCACACTGGTCCACTATATTGATGATGTTATGTTGATTGGACCCAGTGAACAGGAGGTAGCAGCTAGCCTAGACTTGTTGGTAAAGCATATGCGCATGAGAGGATGGGAAATAAATCCAACTAAAATTCAAGGGCCATCTACCTCGGTGAAGTTTCTAGGAGTTCAGTGGTGTGGAGCATGCAGAGACATTCCTTCTAAGGTAAAGAATAAGTTGTTGCACCTGGCCCCTCCCTCCACCAAGAAAGAAGCACAACGTCTGGTGGGTCTTTTTGGATTCTGGAGGCAGCACATTCCTCATCTGGGTGTGTTACTACGACCCATATATCAGGTGACTCGTAAGGCAGCAAACTTTGAGTGGGGCTTGGAACAGGAAAAGGCTCTTCAACAGGTCCAGGCTGCGGTGCAGGCTGCTCTGCCCCTAGGGCCATATGATCCAGCAGACCCAATGGTGCTTGAGGTATCAGTGGCAGATAGAGATGCTGTCTGGAGTCTGTGGCAGGCTCCCATAGGGGAATCACAGCGGAGGCCCTTGGGATTTTGGAGCAAGGCTCTACCTTCATCTGCAAACAACTATTCTCCTTTTGAGAGACAGCTCTTAGCCTGCTATTGGGCCTTAGTGGAAACTGAACGTTTGACAATGGGCCACCAAGTCACCATGCGACCTGAGCTGCCCATCATGAGCTGGGTGTTATCTGACCCACCAGACCATAAAGTAGGACGTGCACAGCAACAGTCCATTGTCAAATGGAAGTGGTACATACGGGACAGGGCCCGGGCAGGCCCTGAGGGCACAAGCAAGCTACATGAAGAAGTTGCCCAAATGCCTATGGTTCCCACTCCTGTTACAATGTCTCCTGGGCTTAAGCATGCACCTATGGCTTCATGGGGTTTGCCCTATGATCAGTTGACTGAGGAAGAGAAGACTAGGGCCTGGTTTACTGATGGTTCTGCACGCTATGCAGGCACCACCCAGAGGTGGACAGCTGCAGCATTACAGCCAATTTCTGAAACAACCCTAAAGGACACTGGTGAAGGAAAGTCTTCACAGTGGGCAGAACTTCGGGCAGTGCACATGGTTGTGCATTTTGCCTGGAAGGAGAAATGGCCAGAGGTTCGATTATATACTGATTCATGGGCTGTAGCCAATGGTTTGGCTGGATGGTCAGGGACTTGGAAGGAGCATGACTGGAAAATTGGTGAGAAAGACATTTGGGGAAGAAGTATGTGGATAGAGCTCTCTGAATGGTCAAAGGATGTGAAGATACTTGTGTCTCATGTAAATGCTCATCAAAAGGTGATCTCAGCAGAGGATGAGTTTAATAATCAAGTAGATCGGATGACTCGTTCTGTGGATTGTCAGCCTCTTTCTCCAGCTATCCCTGTTGTTGCTCAATGGGCCCATGAACAAAGTGGTCATGGTGGCAGAGATGGAGGTTATGCATGGGCTCAACAGCATGGACTCCCACTCACTAAGGCTGATCTGGCTACAGCTGCTGCCGAGTGCCAGATTTGCCAACAGCAGAGACCAACATTGAGCCCCCGATATGGTGCTATTCCCCGGGGTGACCAGCCAGCAACCTGGTGGCAGGTTGACTACATTGGACCACTTCCATCATGGAGGGGACAGCGTTTTGTTCTTACAGGAATAGATACTTATTCTGGTTATGGATTTGCCTTTCCTGCACGTAATGCTTCTGCCAAAACTACCATCCAGGGACTTACGGAATGCCTTATCCACCGTCATGGTATTCCTCACAGCATTGCTTCTGATCAAGGAACTCACTTCACAGCCAAAGAAGTGCGACTGTGGGCCCATGGTCATGGTATCCACTGGTCTTACCATGTTCCCCACCACCCAGAAGCAGCTGGCTTGATAGAACGATGGAATGGCCTCTTGAAGACACAGTTACAGCGCCAATTAGGTAGCAATACCCTGGAGGGCTGGGGCAAGGTTCTCCAGCAAGCAGTATATGCTTTGAATCAGCGTCCACTATATGGTACTGTTTCTCCTATAGCCAGAATTCATGGGTCCAGGAACCAAGGGGTGGAAGTGGGAATGATTCCACTCACTATCACCCCTAGTGACCCAGTAGGAAAATTTTTGCTTCCTGTACCCACGACCTTGCGTTCTGCTGGTCTAGACGTTTTGGCTCCAATGGGGGGAGTGCTTTTGCCAGGAGATACAGCAAACGTTCTATTGAACTGGAAGCTAAGACTTCCCCCTGGCCACTTCGGGCTTCTACTGCCTTTAAGCCAACAGGCTAAGGAAGGAATAACAGTAGTAGGAGGAGTGATTGATCCAGACTACCATGGGGAAATTGGACTTTTTCTCCACAATGGGGGCAAGGAAGATTATGTCTGGAAGGCAGGAGATGCTGTAGGGCGCCTTCTGGTGCTACCATGTCCTATGATTAAGGTCAATGGGAAACTCCAACAACCCAAACCAGACAGGACAATAAATGGCCCAGACCCTTCAGGGATGAAGGTATGGGTCACTCCTCCAGGGAAAGAGCCAAGACCTGCAGAGGTGCTTGCTGATGGCGGAGGAAATACAGAATGGGTAGTAGAAGAAGGTAGTCATAAATATCAGCTGAAGCCACGGGACCAGTTGCAGAAACGTGGATTATAATAGATATTAACCTTCGTCCTATTTGGTTAAGAATGTGCTTGTTTATATATGTATATATATATATGTATATATGTATGTATATTAAGTGGATACTTGTGTTCCCCTTTGAATGTGCAACTGAGATATGTGTTAAGTGTTGTCATATTTAGGTTATTAGATACTGAAGGACTAAGTTCTTCTCAAGGACATTACCACCTACTCTAAGATATAATGCTTTGCTATTGCACATGAGATACTTATAACATGTTAGGTGGAATTATGACCCTGCCATCGTTTGCAATTGACATTTAAGCAGAGGCTATTTATTGGGTGTCAAGTTGACAAGGGGTGGACTTGTCATGGTTAATCCTGGGTGTCAACTTGACTGGACTAAGGAACAAATAAGAGAAAAGGGTCTTCTGATTGGACCACCTCAACCCGGATGGCCCACCCCAAATGTGGGTGTTACCTTCTGCCGGCAGGCAGTATTTAAGGCCACGGCAGCGGGAGCTGGTCCCTTTTCCTTCTTCCTGCGGCTTGCCTCTCTCTCATCTGGTGAGTTTGCCTTGCTGCTGTGATCAACCTTTCGGATCCCAGCGTGTACCGAGACTGGCAGATCTCCTGGAATCCATTCGGACCTTCAGCACTAGACTGGGACTCCTGAGACATCCAGCCTTGCGGACTGAGCAGTTCCCTGGATTCCCGGCCTCTCCAGTTCGGCGCTACTGTTGAGCTCCGTCACGTGAGCAAATCAATAAATTGTATATAGTTATATATATTCATCCTGTTGCTTCTGTTTCTTTAGAGAACCCTGACTAACACACAACCTCAGTATCAATATTAATTAGTCAATGGTTAGCCTGCTTATAATGAGATTAAGTTTGTTTTTTTATGCCAGAAAAAAAAAATCCAACTGAAGTGGAACCAAAGTGATATCTGTGTTCTGGGGCTTCTACATTTCGACCTGTGTGCTTTGGGAGCATTTCTATTAAATGTTCAAGAAAGGCTTTAGCATGTGTTCCTTCCCTCTAAGTGCATTGTTCCACTTTGGTCTGATTAACACTCCAAGGGAAGACTTCTACAAAGTCCCATTAGGCACTGAATATCAACTTCCAACATTTACAGGAAGGTGGTAGAGGGGAGTGTATATATATATATATATATATATGTCTTTTTGAGACAGTCTCCCTGTAGCCCCAGCTGTCCTAGAACTCATTATGTAGACTAGGCTGGCCTTGAATTCACAGAGATCTGCCTGCCTCTGCCTCCCAAGTGCTGGGATTTATACACCATCATGCCTTAAATATTTTAAATATTTTTTTAAATATTTTATTTAAAAGTTTTATTTTATGTGTATGAATGTATTGTCTACATGTAAGTGCACCTATGTCAAGCAATACTCAGAGAGGTCAGAAGAGGGTGTCAGGTCCCCAGAATTGGGATTATGGACAGTTGTTAGCTGCCATGTAGATGCTGAGAACCAAACCCAGGTCCTCTGTAGGAGCAGCAAGTTCTCTTAACCACTGAGCCAGCCCTACAGCCCTGGGGATATAATTTTTAAGCTTTGTTCTAAACCCTTTTTATTTTTTTTCTAAACCCTTTTTAAATTTTATTTTATGAAGGGATTTTTTTAGGCTAGCCCTGATGCTTTAAAAAATGTGTTTCTTCCAATTTGATCCTTCCATATTGGTACTATGACATTTATTTAGGGCAAGAGTTTTTTTCAAAATCCTCTTGAATGTAAAAGTGGATATTCTGCCTCCCTGGAAACTATCTGAATTCCAAGACGCTCCTAGGGATGGAGCTCAGTGCAGCTATAGTTCCTGGAAACTTTTTCAGGTAAATAAAGCCCTTCTTCATTGTAAACCAACAAGCCTTTTATACTTAATCATGGACATAAAAGGACCCCCCCCCGAGAACTGTACAGAAGATCCAAGATTATTCTCCAAGAAAGCAAAGAAGCAAAGAATGCTATTTGCAAGAACCTTAACCTTAGACTCCCACAAAACTGATATGTCCATGATACCAGGCAGACATGGCTGAGATGGGACTTCCCCCACTAGAAAGGCAACATGTAGGGGGCCAGAAAGGGCATAACTAGCCGACGCCCATCCTCTAGGTTTATGTAAAGCTGCTGCCCCATAGCTAGCAATACTTGGTGTAATGCCAGCTATAAATGGGTTGCCTCGGGTACCCACATTTCTATAAATTCTTCAGTCCTCAACCTGACAGCTGGCTCTTTTCAAGCAAAGAGCTGACTGTACCCATAGCAGGCAAGAGGATGAAGTTTTTCACCAGATCCAAGCCAAGATCTCAAGGATCAAAATAAAATGGACAGGACTCTGTGCTGTCCTTGGGAGGGAAGGGACCAATGACATGAGTATTCAAACCAAGTCCCAGTGCCCCAAGAACTAGAATCCATAGTGTTCCTGCTAGTCTAAATCTTAGAAGGAAGAGAGAAAGAGAGGCTCCCACTAGCCTCACTTGGCTGGACCCTGAGCAGATATCTGAGAATCTGACTGGTAAGATATTTATTTTTCTTGGCATAGATCTTGAGATCTCAGCTGCAGTTTCTGGAAGAACAGACTCCCATACCGGTCAGTCTTGTCACTAAATCTTGAAGAGGAAAATTTTGAGTCCAGTGGTTAGTAGCCTAATAATATGACAATAGACAGAAGACCAGGAAAGAGTTACTTGTATATACACACAGCACTCGGTGCTGAGTACCCCCATTCAGTACTCGAAGTCAGTTTTATGTGCTGAGCGTAGC
The DNA here is from genome assembly GCA_009823505.1 of Rhizomys pruinosus. Classification (NCBI taxonomy): domain Eukaryota; kingdom Metazoa; phylum Chordata; class Mammalia; order Rodentia; family Spalacidae; genus Rhizomys; species Rhizomys pruinosus. Next base: position 833,713 of record VZQC01000530.1, read on the forward strand.
AAATGGGAGAGGGAGCGCCAGCATCAATGGGAAGGTAGTAAAGGTTCCTGCGAGTTTTCATGCTAATAGCAGTGGATGTTCTGCCTCCCTTGAGCCGGCAGAATTCCAAGACACACCTGGGCGTGAGAAGTATAGTTCCTGGATGCTTTGTCAGTTAAGTGAAGTCCAGCTGAGTTCTGTATCTCAGTCACAGGACAAATTTTTCCTTTCAAATCATCTTTATGCCTACCTGGAGTCTGGGTAGAGCCCCACAGAATCCAAGGCATGCCCTGTGCTATTACAGGAACTTTTCTAAAGGAAACCTCTGAGTTCCTCCTGGGGTAAGTTCTGACATCTGCATTATTTTCTGAGACATGCTTCAGAGCTTCTAGAAGGATCGGCGACACTCCTGGTGACAGAGAAATTGCTACCTAATTTAAATGCACTGCGTGGTTATTGATAAGGTCCCTGCACAGGCTGACATCATTCTGGGCCTTGCTCCAACAATGTGAGCCATGCTTCTGTGCCACAGTGAAAGCTGATGTTTGTTAAATCCCTCAGGTCCGAAGCCTGTTTCTTTTCTTCAGAAAATCATTGTGCAATATTTCCAGAGTGAAGTAATATCAGGCTGTTCTTTTCTTTTTTCAACTTTGCCCTCTACTCATCACCAACAGGAAAAAGATTGTTTATATTTGGGAGGGGGTCACAATTTGATCCTATAACTGCAAGGAAATTTTATTGTCAATGGAAATATTTAGAAGAGAGATAAAGTTCTAAGTGCTAATTTCAGTGGACAACATTCCATCATTATCTTTTCTATTTTTTTTTTTACAAATAGTATGAATTAGTGCTGTTTTCCTATAAGGAAACTGTTCCTCCCATCTCTGCAACTTCAGGAACTCTGGCAATATTAGTATAGTTAAGAATGCCTACAAAAACCTGTTCTCTCAAGCCCATCCTTCAAACAGCTCATCCACAAATACAAAATACAGAGGCTCTTTGCTTTGGATTTTTTTCCCCCTCAGATGGAAAACCCCATAAAATATAGAGTGAAATTTCTTACAATAGGCATTATGTATTTGGGGCTCAGTGGCCTGCAAGAACACTTGTGATCAAGAGCAAGAGAGGTTAGGAACTCAGAATAAGTAGGATAAGAACTGAGGATGGTCCAGAAGTTAGAAAACTGTTTCATTCCATTCCCTGAGACTTTGCTCATTAGTGTATTGAATGCTGCCTTCCCATGGTATTCTCAAAATAACCCCTGGTACTGGTGCTTCTGGGGAAGGGGTAGCTGTGTGCATGACAGGTGTTTAGCGGCACCTCTGCCTTCTGCTTCCAGGTCATGACCATCAGAAATGTCTCCAGACATGGCCAAATGTCCTTCAGGAAGCAGAACTGCCCCCAGGTGAAAACCGATGCCTTATGGGCAATGGGAATTAGTCTTCGACAGAGTCTGAATAGAGCCTCAGAAGAGGAGGGACAGATGGAAATCCTCTTAACGTTTTGAAGCCTGGTGCCCCACTGTCTGTATTTTAGTACAGAGGAGGGGAGGAGTGTGAGGAGAATTGGGTGGGAATCATAGTAATATAACTGTGTAGGACTGATAGATACAAGAAGTTAAATTTGGGGGGATGAGGGACTGGACAAGGTTCAAGGTGATATAAAATTATGATGCTGTCTATTGGCAAATCACTGAATTTCTCTGGAAGTTTCTGGAATGAACACTAACTGTAACCATTCTGAGTGAGTGTTTTCTGGGCAGTAAAGTTATATTGATAAAGATGCTGAAATAGCAGAGTTATGACAATATACCTCTGAAAATATGAAGCATTTTATATCTCAGTGGCTTCCTCAGTTTCCTTGATTTTATGTTTTGCCCTTGCCCTTTAGCCTATTATTACTATATTTAGAGAAGCCAATGAAAGTCCCAGGAGGCAGTAGTGAGGAAGCTGGGCTAGGGAGCCCCATCTCAGGTTCCATCTAGGCTTTACCTCACTACTAACTTGCTCCCAGTATGCAAGCATACACTTCCCCCCAACCCTGGCTTCCCCAACAATATATTGAGGTGGATAATAGTGTATTCCTTTTCAGGCTGCTGGAGTTTCTCAATATCCCATGTGTTCAATGGGTACAAGTCAGCTGTTCGACGCTGAAGGAGCGTATCACAGCACCCGGGCATCTGTGTTCATATCATAGCACTTTTAAAACTGATCATCTTCCCTACTGTAAGCTCTAAGAAAATACTGAGTTGTAAAGGAAGCTGAAATATGTTGTTTGCACCCCAGAAAAAGTATAGACAGGTGACTCTCTTTCATAAATTCATCTGTCCATGGTCCTAACTGAGCATGCTCTTGGATTCACCCTAAATATGTAGTGTGTCTTGGGCCAGAGTTTAGGGATGATAATGCCTTGAGGCTAAAGGGGCCATAAGAGCACCACAGCCCAGGCCTGGAGAGCGTGAGAGCTGAGGTCATTCACCAGAGTGTCTATCCAGCCCATTTCCCACACACTGGCAAAGACAGTACTTTGTTTTCAGCAGCCATATCCTTGAATCCATCATACAGCGGGACCCTGCTTTCTCTGGCCCTAATCTCAAAACAGTTCTATCTTCTCTGAGTGGGAGATTTTACTTCTACTGTGCCAGGCAATGTTCAAGTTACTTCACACACATTTTCTCAGTTAATTATCATTCTATAAGGTAGATGATGTAATGAGAAATCTGCTACTCAAAATCAAAATAATTTGCTGAGTAGACCCAGCCCATTCATGAATAGAGGTAAGACTCAAAATTTAAAGCTATGTCTACTGAGCTTCAAAGTTGGTGATTGGGGCTGGAGAGATGGCTCAGCAGTTAAGAGCACTAACTGTTCTTGCAGAGGACCAGGGTTTGATTCCCAGCACCCACATGGCGGCTAGGCTAAGAACCATCTTTAAGCAAGGCGGGTGGTGCACACCTTTAATCCTAGCACTCGGGAGGCAGAGGCAGGTGGATCTCTGTGAGTTCAAGGCCAGCCTGGTCTACAGAGTGAGTTCCAGACCAGCTGGGACTTTAGGGAGACCCTGTCTTAAAAAGACCAAAAAAAGTTGGTGATTTGCCTACTTATAGTGTCTTGCTACCTATTCAGCTCTTCCTAAAAGCAATGACAGAAAAACTCAAAGATAAAACATCAAACATACCTCATCATGGCTCACAGAGGTTGTGTCCATGAGGCACAGATGAACAGCTGAGCTCTTTTTGATATATGGAAGAAATAAAAATTCCTTCTTGCAAAGAAATTTATCTAATCTGACTGTATTTGGTGTCTGAAATAATTGGGCAACAATTAAAGAAAGGACTTTTCCACTCCAATTAACCTAATTCTAACAAAATATGCAAATAGACCCAACTCGTTGGTTGACAATGAGGCTACTTATGAGATTAAGAGAACACACACACACACACACACACACACACCCCATCATCCTTTCCTCTAATGCAATTTTAGAGCTGTGTAAATTTATGAGGTAAAGAAATGTTTAGATAACAAAAGTTATCAACAAAATAGCAATGGGCCAGCAGAATTTTACCGGAAAACACTACAGATTGGGTGACACTGTAATTAAATGGTTTCTAGAAAAATGTCTTGAGAGTAGGCTTTTTGGGTGGTCTTTGTATGGTGAGAATGTTATTGTTTTCAGGGAAGGTGATTCATAAGTGGACAACTAAATGGTTTTGGATTCCTTTTCTTTTTTTGAACATGAATCAGAATTCTTTATTTTGTCTTAACTCTGTCAAGTGCTAGCTGTATGACTCTGAGCAAGGCGCCTGATCTCCCAGAGCCTCAATTTCCTTCTCATCAGAAGGAAGAGGAGGTTATATGATCCTTAAGGTCTCTTCCTGGCCTTGATCCAAACTGATTCAGAGGTTATTAACTGACTAGTGCCCTCTACAGGAGGCTCTCTCTTGGCAACGCCAGAATCCAGGAAACAGATGCTAGCAAAATTCTTTGTATATTTAATATTGTGACTTACTTAGTCTCTAGATAGATAGATAGATAGATAGATAGATAGATAGATAGATAGATAGTCATGATGCAATTAATAATTTAGATTTCATCTAGACTTAATTCTACAAATAAGGAATATGGGGACCACCCTGGATATGAACTTTACTGATTCCTTTGGGAAGAGGCTGCCAAGGCATGAATACAAGCCTCTTGATATTCAGTTCAGTAGTGTCTGATAATGACCTTTCTGGACTTTCTCTGTTGTCATTAAAATGTTCTTCCCTCCCCTCTCTCAGAGAGCATTGGAGCTCAGCATTTTCTAAGTTTTCTGTGTACTTCCTACCCTTAAGAGTTGATGAACTGTGGATTTTTCCATTAGAGTGGGAAATGGTTGCTTCAGCCCTGCCTGTAATTATGTGAGCCCCTCACTGTAAGGGTGGCTTCCTTGCAGCCTTTCCTGCTATCAAAGGGGAGGTTCTTTCCTGACATTGCCAGTGGAAAATGTATGCATGTTCAATAACTGATTGATTCACTTTCAGTTCAAGGACTGCTGAAATGTTTAATCCTTCATGCTGAGACCTACCCGGAAGTTGAGACACACTATTCATTTCTGAGGTGGAGGACATTTAAAAAATGTCCTGGAAGGCTTTCAAAGTAGATCTGGGCCTGCATAAATCTGCTTTAACATTTGAAAAATTGCTACCTTAATTTTTATTAATATAAAAGCAACACTTGTGCTTTGTGGAAAGTTATAAATCCAGAAGAGGAATTTTTTTAAATGATAGCACCATACTGCTACCCCCCATAGATTACCAATCTTAACACCTGTGTGTGTGTCTCCTTAAAGCTTTTTCTATGCATATGTAAATACACATCTACATACTTTTACCTAAATGAGAGTGTGTTGTACATGCTGTTTGTAACCTGCTGTTTTTTAATTAACGATCTCTATCTTTCCCTGCCAATAAATCTTCATCTTATCTAAAACCAAGTCTAGAGATTCAGTGCCTCTTTGTCTTTGTGTGGGCAGGCTCCCGAGACACAGAAGTCCAGAAGTCACTCCAGACAGGTAGATTTTAGGGTAGATTGACTACTGGGCTGCTGGAAAAGGGTCTCAACTCTGAGCCCTTTTGTAGGGAGTGGCTGTCTGGCCAGAGCCACCCTTCGCCTTTGCAGCCGGTGACCGGCAGCGGTAGGTCGGGTTCAGTGCCTGTGTCTTTGTGCAGGCGGGCTCCTGAGACACAGGAGCCCGGAAGTCACTCAAGCCAGGTACCGGGGCATGGGCTAAGTCAGGCATATCCTCCCCAACCCCCACCCCTGCCAACTGGAATTGGTGAGAGAGTGTACAAGTGGACTTTTCTTGGAGAACCTTCAGAACAGGAAGAGAAGAGTGACTTAGACTTCCAATATCCAATATATAAACAAAATTGAAAGCCTGAAACCTAGACAAGTCAATACTCCATAAACAAGGAGGAGGAAAGAAAAAAAAATAGCATCAGAAGGAGGCAAGCAAAACCAGCCAATAACATAGTGAAAAGACATTTGTGATTTGAATCACAAAAGGGAAACCCACATGCCAGGGACACAATGAAGGGACAACATGGGAAAGGCACAGGATAATCCCACACCAGGCTCTACCAAACCTGTAGGAGATAGCTACAATGGGATCTCCCTGGAGGTGTCCCAAGGAACAGATCTTAGAGGAATAATTGCAGACCTATGCAGAGAAAGTAAAGAAAAAGAAGAAGAATTCAGAGAACTAAAGAGAGAGAATGAAAAACTCAAAAAGGACCTAGAGGGATACAATGACAAACTTCGGAAAGAACTAGAGGGAGAAAAAAACAAACTCCAGAAGGAAGTAGAAACACTGAAAAAGTAAGTCAACCAACGAAGTAAGGAGCACCAAGAAAAGATTGAGAAGCTCAAAAAGGAAATGGAAATACTAAAGAAATCACAGGATGAAACAAAAAAGGAATTAGAACACTCATCCAATCAAGAAGAAAGGAAAGGAAAAAGCCTCAGAAGTAGAATGGAGGAAGCAGAACAAAGAATATCAGATCTGGAAGATAATACAGAGCAACTAAAAAGCTCAAATAAAGAATATGAAAAATTTAAAAATACACAAAAGTGGAACAACCAGGAAATATGGGACACTATGAAAAGATCAAACCTCCACATCATAGGAATAGAGGAAGGAGAAGAATCTCAAGAGAATAGTATTGATCAGATCTTCAATAGAATAATAGATGAAAATTTCCCCAAACTAAAAATAGACAAACCCATACAAATACAAGAAGCACATAGGACTCCAAATAGACAAGATCAGAAAAGAAACTCCCCACACCATATCATAGTTAAAATGCTAGACACTCAAAACAAAGACAAAATTCTGAAGGCTACAAAAGAAAAACAAGTCACATACAAAGGGAAACCCATCAGAATTACAACTGACTTCTCGGCGCAAACCATGAAAGCAAGAAGAACATGGAGCAAAGCATTTCCACTGTTAAAGGACTATGGATGCCAACCCAGAATACTTTACCCAGCAAAAATGTCTATTATAGTTGAAGGAGTGAGAAAAATCTTCCATGACATAAACAAGATGATAAAATATATGTCCGGAAAACCAACTCTTCAGAAAATACTTGAAGCATTTCAAAGGGCAGAAGAGAGGAGCAACAATCCTCAAACACCTAGGAAAAGAAACTAATAAAAACATAACCATAGGAGTAAAATCAGAGGCTAGAAGTCCAAATGGATAATAAGATGAAAGGAAGCAACATCCATCTTTCAATTATAACCTTAAATATTAATAGGCTAAATTCCCCAATCAAAAGGCATAGACTGGGAGAATGGATTAGGAAACAAAACCCACCTATATGCTGTCTACAAGAAACCCATCTAAATTTCAAGGATAGGAACCAACTTAAAGTGAAGGGATGGAAGAAAGTATTCCAAGCAAATGGTATCAAAAAGAAAGCAGGTGTTGCTATTCCAATATCAGACAAAATAGATTTCAAAGCAAAAGAAATCAAAAGAGACAAAGAGGGCCATTACATCTCTATTAAAGGAACAATTGATGAAGATCTCACAATCATGAATATATATGCATCAAACTCTGGTGCACTGAAATTTATAAAGACAATTCTTCAAGATCTCAAGGCACAGATTAACCCCAGCACACTAATAGTAGGTGACTTCAGTTCCCCATTAAGTCCTTTAGACAGATCAGCAGGACAAAGGATAAACAGAGAGATATCTGAACTAAATGATACAATACACCAAATGGACCTCAAAGACATCTATCGAATATTTCACCCAAACACCAGAGAATACACTTTCTGCTCAGCACTTCATGTAACATTCTCCAAAATAGAACATATACTGGGACACAGGAAAAAAATCAACAAATACAAAAAGATTGAAATAATCTCATGCATTCTATCAGACCACAGTGCCATAAAACTCAATATCAACACCAGGATAAACCTACAACATACAAGGACACATGGAGACTAAACAACGCTCTCCTGAATAATGAATGGGTCAAGGAATAAATAAAGAAAGAAATAAAAATATTCCTGGAACTGAATGAAAATGATAATACAACACAGCAAAACCTATGGGACACTTTAAAAGCAGTCCTAAGAGGGAAGTTTATAGCTCTAAGTGCCTACATTAAAAAAACAGAAAGAGCACAAGTGAATGATCGAACACTGCAGCTAAAAATACTTGAGAGACAACAATAAATGAACCTTAAATGCAGCAGACAAGAAGAAATAACAAAAATCAGAGCAGAGATCAATGAAATAGAAACAAAGAAACCCTCTTAGGACTGCTTGTTAAGGTTTCCATAGGTTTGCTGTGTTTGTTGTATATTTCATTCATTCAGTTCCAGCGTGAAATTTTTGTTTTTATCTTTCTTTCTTTATCTCTTCTTGACCCATTCATTATTCACGAGATGTGTTGTTTAGTCTCATGTGTTCTTGTAGGCAGGAGGGCTTGTCCTTGTGTTGTGTTGAGCTTCATTGCACTGGGGTCTGACAGGATGCATGAAATTATTTCAATCTTTTTTTATTTGTTAGAGAGTTCTTCTGTGTCCCAGCGAATGTGTCAATTTGGGGAATGTTCGTGGGGTTGCGAGTAGAAAGTGTATTCTCTGGTATTGAGGTGGACTGTTCGGTAGAGGTCTATTGAGGTCCATTTGGTGTATCATACGTTCAGTTCAGTTGTCTCTCCTGTTTCATTTTTTGTCCTGTTGACCTATCCAAAGGATCAGTGGGGTACTGAAATCTCCCACTATGAGTGTCTGTGACTTGTGGTCCTGGAGGAATTGTCTTTATAAAGTTAGGTGCACCAGAATTTGGGGCATATATATTCATAATGTGAAATCTTCTATGGGGAATTTGTCCTTTTTGATGAGATTAATGGCCCTGTTTTGTCTCTTTGATTTCTTTTACTTTTAAGTCTATTTTATCCGATATTAAAATAGCAACACCTGCTTTCTTTTTGGTACCCTTTGCTTGGAATATTTTTTCCATCCCTTCACTTTAGGTGGTTGCCTTCCTTGATGTAAGATGTGTTCCTTGCAGACAGCATATCGATGGATTCTGTTTCCTATCCAGTCCCAGTCTATGTCTTTTGATTGGGGAATTTAGTCCATTAATATTAAGGTTATGACTGATAGGTTTGTGTTGCTTCCTTTCCTTATTATCCATCTGCGTTTTGATTTAGGTTTCTACTTGCAGTTATGCTTTTATGATTCTCCTTCTAGTTGCTGGGGTTGGATTGCTCCTTTCTTCTTGTTCTTTGAATTGCTTCAAGTATTCTCTGAAGGGTTGGTTTTCCATCATGTATTCTTTCAAGTTGTTATGTCATGGAAGATTTTCCTCTCTCTTCCCACTATGATTGACATTTGCTGGGTATAGTAACCTGGGCTGCCTCCATTGTCCCCTCAACAGCTGGGAATGCTTTGCTCCAGGTTCTTCTTGCCTTCACGTTTGTGTGAGAAGTCCGTTGTTATTCTGATAGGTTTCCCCTTTATAGGTCACTTGTGTTTTTCTTTTGTCGCTTTAAGGAATTTTGTCTTTGTTTTGTGGTGTCCCGCATTTTTAACTATGATTGGCGTGGAGAATTCTTTCTGATCTTGTCTGTTTGGAGTTCTATGTGCTTCTTGTATTGGTATTGGTTGTCCTTTTTTAGTTTGGGGAAGTTTTCATCTATATTCTGTTGAAGATCTGATCAATACCTTCTCTGGCTTTTCTTCTCCTTCCTCTCTTCCTATGATTGCGGAGGTTTGATCTTTTCATAAGTGTCCCCACAGTCTCTGGTTGTTCCACTTTTTGTTATTTTTAAAATTTTTTCATAATCTTTCCTTTGAGGTTTTAGTTGTTCTGTGTTGTCCTCCAGGTCTGATATTCTTGTTCTGCTTCCTCCATTCTGCTTCTGAGGCTTTTTTCCATTCTTTCCTTTGATTGGTGTTCTATTTGTTTTTTATTTTTTCTTTCTTTTTTTTTAGCCTTTTTCTTTATTTTTTTTTTTCTTTTGGAGCTTGCTCGTTCTCTTTTTTGTAGCTCCTTTGTTCTCTGGTTTGTTTCTTTTCTTTTCCAGCATGGGATCTTTTCAGTGTTTCTACTTCCTTCCGGAGCTTGTATTCTTCTTCCTCTCTCTCTCGGTTCCTCATTCTCTTTTCTTAGTTCTTGATATTTGTGTCTTTATGATCTTGTGAGTTCTTTAAGTATGTTCCCAATTGGTTTCTGATGTCTGTGTACGGGGGCATCCCCGGAGGGATCCCACTGCAGGAGTCATCCATAGGGTTGGTAAAACTATATATTTCTCAGATGGTTCCTGACCCAACATTTCCCTCTGGCTTCCCTATCAGCCAAGCTATATTTATCTTGCCCCTCTCTTCTCCCTTCCATTATCCCCAGTCTTCCCCCATAACACCCATTTCCCACCATACACCTCTTCTGAGTTCCCTCCTTCCACAACCCCATGGCCCCCTGCATATCCCTCCCTCCTCCCCTCCCAGCTGAACAGCTCCACTTTCCCCACCTTCCCCCCCCGTAACAAATCTTTTCCTCTATGATACCCTCTTTGGGCTCTTTCTTTATTTCCCCTTATATCTCCATGTTTCCATTTTCCTGAACTCCTATGTTACATCAAGATATATACTCATGCAATGGCGCAAGCCTTAATCCCGAGCACTTGGGAGGCAGACAGGTGGATTCTTTTGTGAGTTCAGTAGGCCAGCCTGGTTTGCAGGTGAGTTCCAGGACAGCTGCGCTCCAGGAAGACCCTGTCAGAGAAAAGACAAAAAAAAAAAAAACAGTTATATACTCCATATAAGTGGATGTGGTGCTATGTACCACAAATGGGTGAGAACATATGTTTTTGCTGTTTCTTGAGTTTGTGTTACTTCACTTAGTATAACAGTCCCCTAGTTCTATCCATTCACCTGCAGATTTCATCTTTTCTTCGGCTGTGTCTCCATGTGTGGATGTCACATTTTCACATATCTGTCTGTCAGTTTGAGGGACATTTTACGTTGTTTCCATTTTTTTTTAATTTTTTTTTATTAACTTTTATTTCTTATGTTTATGAATGTACTGTCCTGCATGCAAGTTTGTGCACCCTGTCGTGTGAAATGGCGGAGGTCAAAGAGGGTATCGGCTTCCCCTGGAACTGCGATGTTCTCCTGGAATTGGAGTTTCAGANACAATACACAAATCCAATGAAGTCCAAAAAGTTGGTTCTTTGAAAGGATATAAACAAAAGATACGAACCTCTATGCCCAGTTAACAAAAAGAAAGAAGGAACAACCACAAATCAATAAATCTGTTGATGCAAAGGGAAACATCAACAACGACAAAAAATCAAGAAATTCATATGGGAATACTTACAAGAACCTATATCTACCAAGGTTTTGAAAACAGAAGAAAAGTGGATGAATAATCTGAAATCTTTGGGACGTCACCAAGCTGGCACCAAAAGAGATCGCAGCCTAAAAGACCCAATAACATTATGAAGAAAATGAGACGTAATAAGAAAAAGCCTCCCAACTAAAACGCACCAGGCCCAGAGTTTCACAAGTCATGGCAGAAATTCTATAAAACTATTTCAAATAAGCTTACAACCATTTGACAACAAGTGTTTAGAGTATACAATATGAGGGAACTCTCCCAAGATCCTCTAATGAAGCCACATCACTCTATTACAAAACCAGGAAAGATAGCAACTAAAAAGGAGAATCATAGACCCCTCTCCCATGAACCACAGATGCCCAAAATTCTAACAGAGATACTGGCAAACGCATAACAGACCCACTCAAGAAGATCATCCATCATGAACCAAGTTGGAAGTCTAACCAGAGATGCAGGGAGTTCAATAGAAAATCAAAATAAACATCATCAAACACATAAACGGAATCAAAGACAAAAACCACCCTATCGCAATGATGCTGAAAAATAGCCTTTGACAAATCCCGCATCCCTTCATGCTTAAAGTCCTAGAAGGAAATTGGATTGGAGGCGTATCATGCCTCAACGTAATCAAATCCATTATTTATACAGAAACCCACAGCCCAATATCATCCTAATTGGGGAAATGACGGAAACATTCCCTTAAAGGTAGGAAACTCGGCAAGGTGCCCCCTATCACCACTCCTCTTCAATATCGTGCTTGACACACTGCTAGAGCAATAAGGCAAGAAAAGGATAGTATTAATAAAGGATGTACTAATTGGAGAAGAGGGAGTCAAACTATCCCTATTTGCTGATGGGATATGATTGTTTACTTAAGGGATGCAAAAAAACTCCACCAGAACACTCATAGAAATGCTTCACAGCTTCAGAAAAGTGCAGGATACAAAATTAAACCTTAGAAAATCAAGGCCTTGGCCTTTCTTTACACCACGAACAAGCAACGGGAGAAAGAATTCAAAGAGCCCTTCCCACTCACCATAGCCTCAAAAACCATAAGATACCTAGGAACAAACCTAACCACGGACACCACAGGCCCTTACAACAAAAAATTTTAAACCTTAAAGAAAGAAATTGAAGCAGAGACCTCAGAAGATGGAAAACACCTCCCATGCTTCATGGATTGGGAAAAATAACATTGTAAAATGGTCCATTTTACCAAAACTCTTGTAAAGATTTAATCTTCAATCCCAATCAAAATCCCCAAGATTTTCTTCACAGGCTTGGAAAACAAAAGTTATTTAAATTTCTATTTAAGAAAAGAACACAGGGACCCCGACTAGCCAAATCCAACCCTGAGTTGAAAAGAGCTACACCAGGAGGATCTGTATACCAGATTTTAAACTCTACTACAGGGCTATAACCATAAAAACAACATGGTACCAGCACAACACAAAAAACAGGAAACCTGTTGACCAATGGGACAAAACCGCAGATCCAAATCTGAGCACATAAAAATTCATCCATCTCCATATTTGACAAGGGGGCGAAGAAACCACAATGGAGAAAAAGACAGCATCTCGCAAAGTGGTGTTGGCAAAAAACTGGATTCACCACTTGTAGAAGAAATGAAATTAACCCCCGACCTCTCACCTGTACAAAACGTCAACTCCAGATGGCTTTTTAAAGACCTCAACGTGAAAACCCCCAAACTCTGAAGGTGATTAAGGTGATAGAAGAAAAAGTTTGCAGCAGAATACAAGACATAGGCATAGGAAAAAAGAATTCCTTCCTCAACTCAGACAGCAGCTGGCCAAGAATTCAGGTCGACAATTGACAAATGGGACCTCATTCAAACTCAAAAGCTTCTGTACATCAAAGCCAACAATCAAGGAAGTTGAAGAGAAATCCCAGAGTGGGGGAAGGATACCATAAAAACAAAAAAAAAACAAAAAAAAAAAAAACTCCCTGCAGCTACATCTGACAACTCATTGATTTCCAGAATATATCAACTACTCAAAAAAACACAAGAAAAAAGAAAAACAAACGACCCGCTCAATAGGTGGAGCAAAGAACTGAAACAGAGACTTCACAACCGAGGAATTAGCGGATGTCTGAGAAACCCCTCAAGAACTGCTCAACATCACTACTAATTAAGGAAAATGCAAATCAAAAACCCACTTTAGATATCATCTTCCTCCAGTAAGACTGGCTAGGATCAAGAAAACCAATGATACCAAGTGCTGGAGAGGTTGTGGGGAAAGGGGAACACTCATCCACTTCTGTTAGGAATGTAAACTCGTACCAGACACTATGGAAAGCAGTAGTGTGGAGAACCCTTGGAGGACGTGGAATGAACTTGCCACCCGACCCAGCCATACCCACTCCTGGGCATGTACCCTCAAGGAACTTATGCCACCACAGAGATTACATGCACAGCCATGTTTTATTTCCAGCTCTCTTCACAATAGCAAAGAGCTGGCACCAACCTAAATGCCCCTTAACTGACGCTGGGATAGAGAAATGTGGTACATCTACACAATGGGAGTTTCTATGCAGCAGTAAAAGAAAGACGACATCACGCGGTTTGCAGGAAAAAGGCGGAAGCAAGAAGGACATCCTGCTGAGTGCAATAACACTAGTCCCAGAAAAAAAAAACGCCGAATGGTATCCCTCATCTGTGGATGCTAGTGCCAATTACCCAGTTGTAATATTCTAGGTATGGCTCCCCTGAGCTTCTGTACCAAAGCAGTTGGACATAATGCATTTGGAACAACAACAACAAACAACAAAGAAACTACCTGCACAAAGAACGACTGAAACAGTGAACTTCTGGCTCAAAACAGTCAACGTCCCATGGAAAATATTGAGAAAGACTAAGAGAGGAAAGCATGTTGGCACCAGAATGCACGAGCTATGACGGGGTGGGGGAATGAGCGGGAACCCGGGTCTAGATTTGTTTACAAAACAATAAATAAATACATTAAACAAAAAAAGAATAGACAATGGACAGGGAAAGAAAACAATACCCAAAAAAAAAAAAAGAGTGTGGTCAAAGAACTGTCTGAAACGGTGAAATTCTGCCTGAAACAGTAGAACTCTGCATCAAAAATTTTTAAAGAGACTGAAAAAGCTGAAAAACCATGTTTTCCGTATGCAGAGCTCTGGTTGGGGTGGGGGGCCAAGGGAGGGGAATGGGTCTAGATTTATTGGGAAATTTGTATGAAATGCACCAACGTTCAATAAAAAAAATTGGCTTTGGAAAGAAAAAAAAAAAAGAAATCTACATATAGTGTCTGAAATTAGTACATTGTTATACCTGGAGTCTGTATGGGCAGGAGCACAGTGAACGACAGGAGAGGACTGCCATTGAGTAGTTAGGTAGTCTAAGAGACTTTCCAAAGTAACATGGGCTATTGCTGGAGCCTTTGGTTAGCTCCCAGAACTCAAAGGTAAGACCTTACTGCTGAAGACAGGACATACTTCAGACACAGGACTTGGAGCCCTGGACCAAGAACTGACTGGAAACCTTCTCCCTGAAGACCAGCTCTTCCACCATTTTCTAGAGGATAAAGAAAGTTGCCAAGGGACGAGATTGGCCCCTAGCGGGTTAGGCACCAACGCTCTTGCAGAGTACCCGGAGTTCGATCCCCAGCCACCCAACATGGCGGTCTAAGAACCGTCTGTAACTCCAATTCCAGGGAGAACTCCAGTTCAGGGAATGCCGACACCCCTTCTGACCTCCCGGCCAATTGCACGGACACGGGTGGCACCACACCTGGCATGCAGACAGTACATTCATACACATCAAAAAATAAATAAAAAAAAAAGCAAGTTGCCAAGGGATAACATCGATCAATGGTCAACCCCCAGCCCCAAAGCTGAATGACCATAAAGACTGTCACAGCAAACTACCTCTATTGATGCAGTAGTGGTACTGTTATGAGGGGGGTGGCAATCAATAGCTATCTAATTGGACTTAAAAGTCCCTTCAGTGGGAGTCACCTCATTTTCGGCACTGTAATTATACATGGCTTGTGTATTACTTTTCTGTTGCTGATGGAAACACCACAACCAAGGGAACTAATAAAAGGAAGAATAATTCCAGGGGAACTAGAGACTATCATGGTGGGGCGGGTGGGGGGGGGCCCCCCCCCCCCCCCCTGGTAGCAGGATTGGGTCTGGAGCAGGAGGAGAAAGCAAAGGTTCACAGAATCAAGCAGGCACAGGAAGCAGAGCATGACGGAAGATCGGCAAGGCTTTAAGACTCTCTAAGCCCACCTCCAGAGACGTGCTTCTCCAGCATGGCCCCACCTTTTTTTTTTTTTTTTTTGTCTTTTTCAAGACAGGGTTCTCCCTGTAGCACCCGGCTGTCCTGGACTCACTCGGTAGACCAGGTGGCTGAACTACAAAGACCCCCTGGCCTCGACCTCCCAAGTGCTAGTATTAAAGGGCCTGTGCCACCCCACGCCCGGCTGGGCCCCCCCTTCTAACGAACCCCCAACGTCAGCGCCACCCAACTGGGAACAAAAATGTCTGCATTACTTGGAGCCTATGAGGGACATTCTCATTCAAAACCCCACAGCTTGCTTCTACCTAGCAAAGCTCTGGGCCAGCTGGACTAACGGGAGACCCTGTCCTCAAAAAAAAAAAACACATTCCTCTTTGTTTTCTACTTAAAATTTCTAGATAAATCCTTCTTTATAACCCATTCACCAGAGAAGTACTGAAAGTCAGTATCCTATTTAGCTGTCTTTTTTTTTTTTATTTTGCAATGAGAGGTAGTTCCTACATCCAGTTATGTTAAGTGCACCCATGTTATGCTAAGCCTGCAGAGGAAGAGGCATTGGAGCCCCTGAAGCTTAGATTAGGACAGTTGTTAGCTGCCATGGGTTGCTGGGAATTGAAAATCCAGGTTATTCTTTGAGAGCAGCTACTGCTCTTACACTGCTGAGCCACCTCCAAACACCCTATTTAGCAGCCTCTTTAAATACCTCTGCACTACTGCGTTATTGTGCATATCTGGATTTTATTGAGAGAGGGAGAGGGAGGGAACAGGGGAGAAAGAAAGGAGGGGGAAGGAGGGAGGGAGAAAATAACGGGACGGGAAAAGGGAGGGCGGGAGAGGAGGGGAGGGGAAGAGGAGGGCGAGAGGGAGGGGGAGGCGGAGGGGAGGGGGAGACGAGAGAGAGAGAGAGAGATGAGAGAGGAGAGGAGAGGAGAGGAGCGAGAGAGAGAGAGGTGTGGCCCCGGCCTTCTCGGAGAGAGTACAGTGAGGGCATGGGAGAGGAGACTTAGGGAGGATGGAGACAGTTCTACTTAACTGTGAGCCTGCCTTTCTCATTTCAGAAAGAGAGTTTTTAAATTGACTACTGATGGATTACAAGAAATATCATTCTGCACACTTAGAGGGCTCCATCCACATAGACAAGATGAACCTCTGTTCTGTGTATGTATCTATACCAGAAAAAAATCATCCCATTACCTCTTCCTTTCCCTCCTATTTCCAAGCAGGACTCTCAGTGCTGATGAGATGTGGCTGCCAGGGGCGCCGTATAGGACCTGAATGGCTTATCAGGGAACTGAGAAAAAAGGCCAGGGGACTCGAGGGATTTCTTCACACACAAAAGCACAGGCAGTTCTGCTTTTATTCTCACACTCATTGGATCTACAGCTGAATGTTTACAGAACATTGAACAATAATAAGGAGGCTAGAATATAGCAGTTCAGCAAAATGTAATGAGCAAGATAATGTTATCACCATGGTATGCCTTCTTGGGGATCAAAGTGTCTCCTGAGAAACTAGGGGTGTAACAGCATTCTGGAGATAACTCCTCAGTAAGCACTCTTGCGTGAACTTTCTCTTGAGACAAGGCTCTCCAGGCATATGTGCTCCAGGTTCAGCTTAATTCACCAAAGGCATATTTTTTTAAAGTTCATAGGAGCACAATTCACAGCTCCTTTCATCTCCTGCCTTATGTTTTTTCAGCTCCTCAAAAGAAACATCGTCTGGGAACATCAGAGCCCATGTTCAGTGTACAGCAGTGACATAATCATCTGCAATCTAGGCCCACAAACAACGAATGAGGACAATAGTCACTATCAGGTCAAGAAAAGGCATAAACCATTGGACGCACAAAGGCCACTGAACAGAGTCCTTAGAAATTTTACCAACCTCATCCTTAAGGGATCATACTTTGTTTTATTTGATGGGAGTAATCAGAAATATTAAAGCAACACATGCCAAGAAATCGCTCATGGTCCCAGTTTTATCAAAAAGCAGTCTATGCTGACCTGGTTTGTAGCACAGGTACTCAAAGTCCTCCCAGATCCTGATTAATCTTCTCCAGGATCTGAGTTGGTTATATTGGTGATTCTACTGAGAACACAGGCCACCTTTCACAATTTCTTTCTGTATGCCTATAATAAGTTCAGGAATGGGGACCAAGAAGGCTGATGCCACAGTCACAGGCACATGATCCAGGACCAGGGCCATTCATCCGAGGCCACACACCTCAACATATTGAGCAGGTAAAGCCCTGATAGTTGTGGGACTCACAGGAAAAGGTCCAGCCCAGGGATGGGGAGGATTGACCTTTAAATAAGGCATGCTTAGAACTAGTATTACAAGGAGATGGCAGTGAGCTCCAGTGACAACAAATGAGAGTACAAAGTAAAGGCAATTGGAATTCCACAGAGGACTGCGACACCATACTTATCTTGTGTGTCAATACTATCATGTACAATATTTTACTAAACAAGATAAGCCACACCTAGCCTTATCAAGTTCCTTCTGAGGAGACCAGGAATAGATGGATCTCCCTCCACACAAAAAGGTTTCTAGAGCCCCATTGAGTCAAATGCAACCACATATAGGTATCCAGCCTTTTAAAGACAATAAGTTTTTCCAGGGGAATTGTAACATTAACAGGTCTAAATGATGTCTGTGTTTCCATTCTTTTTCTTTCTTCTTTTCTTCTATTTTATTAATTATTTATTTATGTGTATGAATGTATTGTCTGCATGTAGGTTGTGCACCCCTGTCGTGCAATGCTGTGGAGGTCAGAAGAGGCATTGGATTCATCGGGAATGGAGTTCTCCTGGAATTGGAAGTACAGATGGTTCTCAGCTGCCCATTTGTGGGTGCTGGGGATCGAACCCTGGGTCCTCTGTACGAGCCGTCGGTTGCCCGCGTTAACGCTTAGCCATCTCTCCAGCCCCTGGGTTTCCATGCGGAACCTAGCACATTGCATGTAGCTAGCGTCTTCATCCCTAGGTATCCGTGATGATGATGAAGATATTGAAGTCCATATTCTGCCAACCTCCCAACCATCATTTGCCTGACTGAAGACTCTTTCCCATATTGGTACCAAATAACAGACACCAAAGAATAGAAACAATTTAGTTGACATTCCCTCCTTCTTAAGAGACAGTCATATCCCTTACTCCATACCTTAACATACTCGGGTAGCCACAAATCATAGCTAGGCTGTTTATACTGTACTGGCCCTGGAAGTGGGGTCTGTCCTTACAGTTCCTTCACTCAATGGCATTCCCTTGCATTGGTCCCATCATCTGCTAAAATTTCAAAACATAACGTATACGAAGCTCTAGATACTTGTTCCGAGGGTGTGTTCCCAATGCTAATGTTCCCCATTTTGTTTTTTGTAACTACTGTTTTTAAAAGTAGCAATTTTTTTTCCATGATCACTTGTCCTGTGGAATTACAAGGTATAACTGTCTTGAACCACCAAAAGAGAAAAAAAGCATTGCAAGCTGAGCACAGGATAAGCAGGTGCATTATCAGTTTTAATCTTTTGGTATACCTAAAATAGCTAATGCCTGTAACAAATAAATGTCTTAATACATGTGTTAGCTTTTCTCCTGGAAGTGTTCTGGTCCAGGAGGCTGGAGAGTAAATATCCACAGTAACATGAACACATTTAAGATGTCCAAATTTAGGAGCAATTGTAACATCCATCTGCCATAACAGGAGAAGGGAAACACCCCAGGGGCTAATACCTAGAGGTAAAGGGGAAGAAGTACGTTTAGAACACTGATGACAATCAAAGACAATTTCCTGTGCTAAACACAGTGGAATGTGGGAACCTGGGTGCAAAAATCAAGTGAGCACATGGCTCACACGATATCATCCACAGACTTCAGAAGAAACTTGGACATGTGTCACTAAAAAATTAGCTTATTGGTTTTCTGTAGACAATGGCCCATGTAGAGATGATGAGCTCAGATGTGAGTGACATAGGACAACATTTTGAACCTGCCAAAAAAGCTGTACCATGGATTTAGTGTCATGAGGTACAATAATTACTCTTTCAGTAATGAAACCATAAGTAAACATAGGCAGAATCAGAAGAATCAGAAACAATGTTAACAGGATCATGAATGCCTCTGAGGAAAAGACATATGGCATGTAGTTCATTTCATTGAAGAGAATTAAATAGACTGGCAAGAACATTATAAGTGGGTCCTATATAGGCAACCTTTGTTGATGAAGCATCAGTAAAACATGTAGGTGTAGAATGGACCTGGACAGGTGACTCATCACACACAGGATATTTGAGATAACCCATATGTCCCCTGGGACTTAGTGGACCTCAGGGGACAAGGAACAAGATACTATTCCTTTAAATTCTTTTGATCAGGTTAGTATAGGCCTCCAAGTATTGTTCTAAACATCTAGATTTAGTAACACCAGTCCTGGTGTCGGTGAATCTACTCTGAGCTATGGTATGCATGTGAGCTAACCTTTTCCAGCCAATTCCTTCCACAGAGGCACAATATGAGAACGGTCACAGGATTTCTCTGTCTATGCCCACAAATTAGGATGTAATGATGCAAAGGTTGGGATTGGACCCCTGGGAGGTGAGGTCACACTGCCTATTTAATATGTTCATTTGAATAAAGCCGCCATCCTGTATTTGTATTTATAATGGGCCACTGTGGTTCTGTGTTCTGTGCTTTCCCGCATATGCTTTCTGCATGGCCCACCATGGAAATGATCCGGCCAAACCACAATCTGGCACTTTTAATTACTATATAACATATAAAGTTTGAACAAAAACCCTTGGGCCGTTTTTCTTCTTGTTCCTTTTTTTCCTTTCCCCTTCCCCTTTTTTTTTTTTTTTTTGTTGGTGGCAACACCCTGCCTTTAATCCTAAGCACTTGGAAGGCAGAGAGGGACAGGTGGATCCTGTGAGTTCAAGGCCCGGCCTGTCTACAAGTGCGGTCCAGGCAGCTGGGGTGACTAAAGGGAGCTCTTCTCAAAAAAATTACCCAAAAAAAAACCCCTTAAGCCAGTCTTTATAATTATTAACAAGAACCAATTTAAATACAGGTTTGAATGAAGTTGGACCTTAGAAAAGTTAAGTGTCTTTTGTTATAAATAAAAGTTAGTCTTTTTTTATTTACCCAGACCCCATCCCCAATATTCCTTTTTTTTATGATTTTTTTTCAGAAGGAAGGAGGAAGAGATTACTCAAGACCTATAGACAGGAAAATCAATTGATAAGAATTCCAACAAAGCTCTCTGAAATAGCTGTTTTCTTCTGGACTGTATCCATATGGTACAAGGAGGCAAAAACTTAGCTCCACTCTGCTTGAGCCAAGTTATCTTGTTATGGGTAAAAGAAAGCACCCTGTGTTCTAATGACAACCTAAAGCATATGTTATCATTTTTTAATCCCCATAAGCACCACTTGCAAAATATAGAAAAACACAGAGGACATTTGTCAGTAGTTATAAGTAACCCCAATACTTGCCTGCATCCCTCCAATCTGAGGCTTTAACTGGGTGCGTGATCAAAGCCAGAGCAGCAGCGGTTCTCGGCCGCCATGTGGGTGCTGGGGATCAAACCTGGGTCCTCTGTAAGAGCGGTCAGCGCTCTTAACCGCTAGGCCATCTCTCCAGCCCTGTTTCCATTTTTTTATCTATTGTGAAAAGAGCAGCAACAAACATGGATGTACAGGTATCTATAGAGTAGGATGAGTCCTTTGGGTATATGCCAAGGAGTGGTATAACTGGATCATATAGTTGATTCAGTTTTAGTTTTGAAAAGAGTTCTCCACACTGCTTTCCATAGTGGCTGCACAAGTTTGCATTCCTACCAGCAGTGAATGAGCGCTCCCGTTTCTCTACATCCTTGCCATAAATTGCTGTCTTTTGTGCATTCTCTTGAAAATGGCTGCCAAATGTTTTCTTTCTTTCCTTAGTTACGTAGGCACAAAGTCTCAGTCTGTAGGTCAGGCCAGCCTGGAACTTACTATGTCTGGTCTCACGCCAGTCCTCCGGTCTCAGCCTCCCATGTTCTGGAACATATGGTGTGCTACCATGCCCAGCAGTAACATGAAAGTCTGAATGTTGTTCTAAAAGATTAATAATGAGTCAATGCAGCATGGTGGTTGGCTTAGCATTGTATGATATGCTCATATCTCAAAACATTTTATAATCACTCAGGTATTTTTTGACAATAAAAATGAAAATAAAATATGTGCAGACTGCCATTTCAGTTCTAGAAAACAAGGAAGACAATCTAATTTCAAAGCACTGGAAAATATGAAAAAGAAGCCAAGGGGAGCTTGGAGGTGTCACGTGGGGGACACTGTTCTGTAAGGAATGGAAGAACTGACTTTTGCTTTTTCCTCTTGAAATCTTAAGATCTGAATTAATCCATGGCCTACTTTTATATTGTTTTCAGCCCAAATTATGAGGAAAAAATGGTGCAGAAATGTCATGGAGGTAAAAAATAACCCAAACTTCTACTAATTTGTTCTAATGATACAATCCATCCATGGCTTAGTTCTCCTGAAATCTAAACCATATTCCAGTCTTTCATGTTCAGCTTTTTTTTTTTTTTTTTTTTTCGTACGTTGTTGTTGTAGAGATCTTTGGTGTCTTTTGTTAGGTTTTGTTCCTAGGTATTTTAGTTTTTGAGGTATTGGGAGGGGAAGTCTCTGAATTCTTTCCCAGTTGCTTCTTTCTTGGTGTAAAGAAAGCCAGTATTTTATTATTTATTTATTTATTTATTTTTTGTATGTGTATGAATGTACTGTCTGCATGCAGGTCTGTGCACCCGTGTCGTGCAATGCCGCGGAGGTCAGAAGAGGGTCTCGGATTCCCTGGAACTGAGTTCTCCTGGAATTGGAGTTACAAGACGTTCTTAGCCGCCATGTGGGTGCTGGGGATCGAACCCGGGTCCTCTGCAAGGGCGTCGGTGCTCTAACCCTAGGCTATCTCTCCAGCCCCCATGTTCAGCTTTTTTGTTGTTGTTGCTTAACACAGAGACTTTGCCTAGTCCCTGCTGCCCTGAAACTTGCTATGAGAGTGACAAGATCACATTGAGATGGAGAGCAGCAGGGGTGCACCATGAGTTCCTGACCAGGCTAGAGTGAGACCATGAAGGGATGGAGAGAGACAGACAGGGACAGGGACAGGGACAGAGAAAGAGAGGAGAGACTCTTAAATGAGGCTAGGAGGCAGGGAGGAAGGAGGAGAAGAGGACAGAAAAAGGAAGAAAGGAGAAGGAAGACAGGAAAAAGGAGGAAGAAAGGAGAACAGGAAAAGAAGGAAGAAAGAGAAGAAGAAAGAGAAGAAGACAGAAAAAGACGAAGGAAAAGGAGAAGAAAATATATCAAGAGCGGGACAGAGAGACAGAGTCAATCTCTCTCCCTCTCTCTCTCCCTTTCTTTCTCTCCCTCTCTTCCCTCTCTTTTCCCCTTCCTCCTCTCCCTCTCTCTTCCTTTCCTTCTCACCTCCTCTTTCCCTCTCTCCCTTCCCTCTCCCCTTTTCTCTCCTCTCTCCCCTCTCCTCCCTCTCTGCTCCCCTCCTCTTTTCTCCCTCTCTTTCTCTCTCTCCTCTCTCTCCCCCCCCCCCCTCTCCCCTCTCTCTCTCCCTCTCTTCTCTCTCTCCTCTCTCTCCTCTCTCTCTCCCTCTCGTCCCTCCCTCTCTCCCTCTTTCTCCCTCTCTCTCTCTCCCCTCTCTCTCCCTCCTCTCCCCTCTCTCTCCCCCTCTCTTTTTTTTTTTTTTTTCTTCTCTTCTCTCTCCCTCTCTCCCTCCCTCTCCTCCCTCTCCTCCCTCTCTTTCTCTCCCTCTCTTTCTCTCCCTCTCTTTCCTCCCTCTCCCCCCCACCTCCCCCCTCTCTCCCTCTCTCTCATCCCTCTCTTTCCTCTCCTCTCTCTCCGCTCTCTCCCTCCATCGTCTCCTCCCTCTCTCCCTCTGTCTCTCTCTCCCTCTCTCCTCCCTCCTCCTCTCCTCTGTCTCTCTCCTCTCCTCTCTCCCTCTCTCTCTCCCTCTCTCTCTCTCCTCTCTCCTCATCTCCTCTCTCTCTCCATCTCTATCTCTCCCCGTCTCCTCTCTCCTCTCTCTCCTCTCCTCTTTCTCTCCCATCTCTCTCTCTCCTCTCTCTCTCCCTCTCTCTCCCTTTCTCCCTTTCTCTCTCTCTCTCTCCCTCCCCTCTCCCTCCCTCTTCTGACCTCTTTCCCTCTCCTCCCTCTCTCTCCTCCTCTCTCTCCTCTCTCCTCTCTCCCGCCTCCTCCTCTCCCCTCTCTCCCCCTCTTCCCCCTCTCCCGCTCGTCTCCTCTCTCTCCATCTCTCTCCCTCATCTCGTCCTTCCGTCTCTCTCCCTCTCTCTCCTTTCTGGCTCTGGACCTCTGGCACAGCCTTTTGCTGAGGGAGCAATCCTGTGTGACAGATATTCCCTCTCTGGGGTGGCCTTGTGGCTGTACCCCACTGGGAGGAAGGCAAGACGGAGGAGAGCTGGGGACGGCATTATATCAGGAGTGGATCCTGACGGAAACCAAGCATCTACCTGCAGTGCATGACCCAAGCTCAGGTAACAATGACCAGGGGGCACTGCAGGAGGATCTCTCAAGCCACTTGCTGTGCAGAGTCCTGGCCCCCAAGTCCTGGGAGAAGTCCTGGTGCGTGGCCTTCCGTGTACTTTGCCGCTGGCTACCAGGGTCCTCCTGAGACCTTGCTAAGACAGGCTATTTTTTTTTCTGTGATGCACTGTGGTCTCCATGTACTCAGTGTTTTTAAAATCGGCCTAGCGGTTAAGAGCGCCGACCGCTCTTGCAGAGGACCGGGTTCGATCCCCAGCACCCACATGGCGGCCGAGAGCCGTCTGAAACTCCAATTCCAGGAGAGCTCCAGTTCCAGGGGAGTCCGACACCCTCTTCTGACCTCCGCGGCGTTGCACGTCACGGGTGCACAGACTTGCATGCAGACAATACATTCATACACATATGGAAATAAATAAAATTTAAAAAATTAAAAAAAAATCCCCTCAATCTGTAAGAAAATTAAATAAGTAAACATGTAAATAAGTCTAGATTTCCTAACTAATATTCTCCTAAGTGTGTTATTAGTGGAGACAACTATATGTTTTCCATACCTAATGTGTTGAGTGACTTAAAATATTATGTGTTACTTTCCTTAGAGATTTCACTGGGAATCCAGTGAAGCCCCACTGGGGTCGCTGGGATTCATTACCAAAGGCTTAGAAAGGACCCCCCATCTGAGCACCGTCCATGTCTTCAGTAGCTTTTAGTTTTCAGTTCCTGCGTTGTGTTTTTATTAACTTGATTTAAGTAGCATCAATTGACTTTACTCTGATTGTATGTTAACCTTCAATGTAAGAGTAATACGTGTGTGTGTGTGTGTGTGTGTGTGTGTGTGTGTGTGAGAGAGAGAGAGAGAGAGAGAGAGAGAGAGAGAGAGAGAGAGAGAGAAAGAGAAAGATTTATTGGGCTCTCTTTGAATTCGCCCTACAGACGAGAAAACCCTTGAACTTCTGGCGCTCTTACCTCTGCTGTGTAAGTGTGGAGCACACAGGAAGATGCAACATTACCACTTTAGTGCAGCATTGGGGACGGAGGCCAGGGCTTCATGCCCGCTGGCCAAGCACCCCACCAACTGACCTGCATCTCTAGCCTCCATGCTATGCTTGTATGAACTGAATTTTGGCATTGATTTTCTGGTATCTTGACTTTATAGATCTATGAATTATGTGTAAATAAGTTATGCATTCTTCCTGAAATTTTTGTTATTATTAATCCTCAGGTTATTTTTTCTTTTGGAAAGATAAGTTCTGTTAGAATATATGTATTAAGGAATTATTTTATCTTATGAGGACATAGTTAATAATAAAAATTTAAAAATCCAACTGTCATTGCTACCAACTGTAGTTACATTTTCCATGACTCTATATTGTTATTTAGGGATTTGGAAAAATGTTTCACATGTATTTATTTTTGTCTGTGTTCATGCCACACGCATTGTGGAGGTCAGAGGACAATTACAGGAGTTGGTTCTGTCCTCTCACGTGAGGGTCAGACTTGCGTCAACAGGCTTGACAGCAAGTGCCGTTACCCGCTGAGCGGTATTGAGGGCTACTGTTTGTTGGGTTCATATTGAGGAGAGACCCAGCTTGAAAGTATACAGGACTCCGATAAAGATGACTCAGGATTTCTTTGGGGCATGAGAGCTGGCCTGCGTGTTTGGGGATCAAGATGACCAACATTAATATGGCGCTGAAGCAGCAGTTTTAAACCCAAGCATACAAGGAAGTGGGGACAAGGAAGTTGGGAATAGAGCGTAGGTAGGCCTGTGGTTGGTATCAGGAATATCTCCAGGGAAACCAGGACCTGTGTTCTTCCTCTAATGAGGCGTGATTGAGGGCCATTGCAGCAACCTTTTCTCAGATTGCAGGAATACAGTCCAGGGTGATTATTTCTCAGAATTCTGCCTTGGTTGGCTTTCTGGAATTTACGACTTAAGTGGGCTATGACCGTACATCCCACCCTTTTGCATCCTAGGGGTAGGGGGAGATGTTTTTCCTACTAGCTGCTTCCTGCTGATGGGGGTGATGAAGTGGGGGTTAGGAAATAAGACAGTGAGATGCTTTACACCTGGGTGTCACTGTTATTAGAAGGGGTCTTTTCTCCATTGTGTCTTCTTGGTCCCCTTGTCAAATATGAAGTGGCTGAAATTGTATGTGCTCAGGTTTGGCTCTTCAGTTTTTTTCCATTGGTCAACAGGTCTGTTTTTTGCCAGTTTCAAGCTGTTTTTATGACTATAGCCCTGTAGTATAGTTTGATGTCTGGTATAGCTATCCCCCCTGTATTGCTCTTTTCCCTCAGGGTTGCTTTGGCTATTCGGGGTCTTTTGTTTTTCCAAATGAAATTGAGGATTTTTTTTCCAAGCCTGTGAAGAAGCTCTTGGGGATTTTGATTGGTATTGCATTAAATCCGTACATGAGTTTGGATAGAATGGACATTTTTACTATATTATTTTCCCAATCCATGAGCATGGGAGGTTTGTCCATCTTCTGGTGTCTTCCTCAATTTCCTTTTTCAGGGGTTTAAAATTTTTGCCCAAGCTTTATCACATGGTTATTTAAAAGTTTAGTAAAAGAATAAGATATCTGTATTAAATTAAAATGGCTAAATATTTCCAGAATAAAAATAGTATACTTAACCCACTTTATTAAAGGACTAAACAAAAATAAATACATAGAGTTGTTGTTAGTTTTCAGTCCACTCCTGGCTTGTACTGGACTCCCAGTTACAGATTTGGATTAAATAGACATAGACAAGTAGTGAGTTACCTACTGTTACTGAAAGATGTTACTTGTGTTTCTCTGTATTGTGCAAGTGTTACTTGTGACATTTCTTTTCCCCATAAGAAGATAATTTAGCTCAAGAGAAGCTAGGTTTTACCTCCCTGAACCAGCAGTATGCAGTCCAGAAGGAGACATTTTTCATGGGCTTGGTAAACCTTATCACCTATTTTTCTGTCAATAGGTATGTGATGCAACTCCTATAAACCAGGATGTGAGGCTCTGGGAGAGAAAAGAGACTGCTTCTGTTTGTAATAAATTTAAGCTAGGCCTGAAATTGTTTAAATATCTTTCATGGGCTTTGCCTGCTTAATCTATGGTGTTAAATCTCTCTTCCAATCAATGTTTATGCAACGCTGGTTGGGCTTTTGTTCAAGCCTTATCTAAACATGATACACTAATTAAAAGTATCAGTCTGGTGAAACTTAGCCTTTCTGGATGGTTAATGACTATATTTAATGCCCGTACCAATTCAGCCAAGGGACTTAAGGGACAACGTTGTTCCTTGCCCTCTGAGGTCAACTAAGTCTCAGGGGACTAAATATGGGGGCATCTCTTGAAATATCCTGTAAATATGGGCCACCTGTATTTGTTCTCAGAGAGGTCATGGAGGAACCAGAGGGACTCAAACCAGTGTCCAGTCTATAAAGAGGAAGGTCAACACAGAGGAAAGGCTCCTCATGCTTCAAAGGGAAGCCTGGAGCAAGACCTGACTTTGTCCTTGGATAGATGGAACTGGTAAAAGGAAAGCCAAAAGGTGCCAGGAGCTCCCACACAATACTTGCGTGATCCCTGAGGACCAGATCCTCAACTGACCTTGAGAAAAAAAAAACTTGGTTAATCTGACCTAACCAATCAAAATCCCCAAGAGCTTCTTCACAGGCTTGGAAAAAAAATCCTCAATTTCATTTGGAAAAACAAAAGACGCTGAATAGCCAAAGCAACCCTGAGTGAAAAGAGCAATACAGGGGGGATCGCTATACCAGACATCAAACTATACTACAGGGCTATAGTCATAAAAGCAGCCTGGTACTGGCACAAAAACAGGCCAGTTGACCAATGGAATAAAACTGAAGATCCAAACCAGAGCTCATACAATTTCGGCCACCTCATATTTGACAAGGGGACCAAGAAGACAGAATGGAGGAAAGACAGCATCTTCAGTAAGTGGTGTTGGCAAAACTGGATCACCACTTGTAGAAGAATGAAATTAAACCCCTACCTCTCACCCTGTACAAAAGTCAATTCCAGATGGATCAAAGACCTCAACGTGAAACCCAAAACTCTGGAGGTGATAGAAGAAAAACTTGGCAGCAGACTACAAGACATAGGCGTAGGAAAAGACTTCCTAAATCAGACAGCAGCTGCACAAGAAATAAGATCGACAATTGACAAATGGGACCTCATTAAACTCAAAAGTTTCTGTACACCAAAAGAAACAATAAAGGAAGTGAAGAGAAAACCCACAGAGTGGGAGGAAACCTTCACTGCAGATACATCTGACCTAGGCTTCCAAACATATTGACTTCCACAAACCTGTCTGTCCACCTCAAAGTGGCCCTACCTAGTGTTCAGATATTTTCACATATAGAACATATCTAAACACAGAAATAAATTGGACCATGGAGCAGAAGTAATTTTTCCTTATAATTAACTTACATTCTTAAGGACCAGGAACTATATTGTAATTTAACAGATTTAGCTTACATGACAACTTACTTATAAGTCAACTTGATATCTTACTAATTGTTCCCATAGCATTAAGCATGACTCTATACATTCAAACAGTCCCATAAAATAAATACTGTGGTTAGACACAATGTCATGACAAACTAGTTTCTGTGGGGAGCTGGCATGAGTAACACCATGGTGAACTCTGAATGACCTTTGATATTTCAGCAAGTTCTTGGTATGCAAGAAGATGCAATGTGCACTGTTTTGCAGTAGGAATTGTTTTAAGGGAATGTCCTTGGAAAGCAAGGCAGTAATCCTCAAGATTGTCCTGGGAAAGTAAACAAAGCATGACCGTACCTTCACCCCATGTGAAATTTGCAGAAGAGTCCTTGTTTACTTGCTTGTAAGAAAGGCTTGAGAAATAAACATCAGGGCTCCAGTATTCACTGGTCACCTCTCTCAGCTCTATCCCTTTGGGGTGTGTGTGTGTGTGTGTGTGTGTGTGTGTGTGTGTGTGTTTTCTTTCTTAATTCCCACTCCCCCATTCAGGTTTCGTTTGACTTCAGAGGCTGGCTCAAGTTTCAAAATC
The DNA here is from genome assembly GCA_009823505.1 of Rhizomys pruinosus. Lineage (NCBI taxonomy): Eukaryota > Metazoa > Chordata > Mammalia > Rodentia > Spalacidae > Rhizomys > Rhizomys pruinosus. The sequence goes on from VZQC01000530.1 coordinate 862,495, forward strand.
AAAACCTTAACACCTTGATGAAAACTCTAATCAGAATAAATATGACCCTAAGCTTATAACAGTCAAAATAATATTTAAAACTTCATGGTTTATCCAGTACTGAGAGCCTCTAGCTGTGGAGCATATTTTCCTTTTAATTAAAGTAAGAACATACTAAAATTAATTAATTTCAGTGATGACACTTTATAAAAGTTGTATTGTCTATCAATATTCTGATAGATCCTTAATATTTTATCACTACATTACAGAATTCTTAAAAGCCAAGAGTACCTCATCACATATGTACACACACCACACACTCACACATGAGATTCTTACTTTAGAGTTTGTCCACATACACTGATGCTAAATATTATAAGGGCTTTTACTTTAGGAGATAATTTTCAGGAATGTCATTTACATTTTAATATCATAAATATACCTAACTGTGTTTCAAACCCAACAAGTGATGGAAGCTGGATTGTACATCCCATTCACATTCGAAGCTGGCCATAACCAAAACTTACAGGGATATCAGAACAAGCTAAAATTTTTTTTCCACATAAATTTATTTTTATTTTTTTAACAAATCTAGACCCATGTTCTCGCCCATTCCCCCACCCCACCAGAGCTCATGCATTCTGCCAAACATGCTTTTCATCTCTTTCTCAGTCTTTCTCAATATTCTCCATGGGGAAGTTGACTGTTTTGAGCAGAAGTTCACTGTTTCAGTCAGTTCTTTGATGCAGGCTTTCTGTTGTTGTTGTTGTTGTTGTTGTTGTTTCCAATATGCATTTGGAGAGAATTGGTCATTTAGAACTTGCTCCAAGACTTGCAAGGACATTTCAAAGTTTATACTTTATAATAATATATTTGAGATAGCTGTTCCAACTATATATAGGAATAAATAGTAAATGTTTAGTGACCCCAGGAAAATTCTCACAGCAGATGGAAAATTTGTTAATGTTATGTCCCATTACATTAAGAAAGGAAAGTAGGTGAGAAAAAATGTTAGAAGGATATAGATGATGAAAAAAATCTATGCAAGTGATAAATGTCTGAGGAGGTTTGTTATGATAGGTAGATAATGAAACTATATAGATAAGCTTAATTTTTCTAAGGTCGAGTCAAGTAGTTTAAGAAGCAAAATGTGTATCGGTCAAGGTTTATTTAAGAATGTTCAGTTTTTGTTAAATCATCCTACAGGTAAAAGAGAATGCTACAAGATGATACTGTACAACAGAAAAATTATAGAGAACATTTGTATGTGCCAATCCCAAAGTTATTGTTATACAGATTTTAAGTAAAACAAATGTGGATGACAGCAATTTATATTTCCAATTAACTAAGGCGTATTACCATTTTTATCAGAACCTTTAAACCAATGTCGTTTAATATACACATAATTACTTTTACTAAGTCCTAAAATACCATGTAACCTGTAGGCAGAGTCTGAGCGAAATTGGATACTTGTTGAACTCACATCAATTAAATATACATTAACCGAATATAGACCCGTGTCCCTCTCCCGCCCCTCCCACCCCTCCCGATTCACCATTTCAGTCAATTTTCTGATGCAGTCTTTCTGTTGTTGTGCTTTTAATATGCATCCCTCTCCACAAGAAA
>VZQC01000530.1:866725-890523 GCA_009823505.1 Rhizomys pruinosus
CTTACCCTCTCTCTCTCTCTCTCTCTCTCTCTCTCTCTCTCTCTCTCTCTCTCTCTCTCTCTCTCTCTCTCTCCAGGCTCTTACTTACAGTGGAGGTGATCCCATCCTGTCCTTCACCTTAAAGTAATCTTCCTCTCAAATACCCCTTAGTGCTGAGATTAAGGCTGAAACTACCAAACTCAGGGCTCCACACTCATTTCTGACTACTTGATGCCTTAGTGTAAGTGTAAATTAAATTTTATCTGGGTACACCTCCAGCTGTGGTCCCATCCTTTGAACAACTTTCAGCCATGTCACAGTGTGATTCTCTAGCTCTAGCTTTGGCTCTTCGGCTGCTTTAGTATAACTGTCAGTAGATACTGAAACTGCAGCCTTGTCATTTTGTTCTTTTTTATATCACAGAGTATTTTCTCTTCATGCAAAAGGTGCTAAGCAAGAAACCCATAGAGTAAATACTACTGCCTGACCTGGTGTAATTCTATAGATGTGTCTTCAGGGCTCCTTGTCCAGTGTTCCAGCCCACTACCATACATTCCCTCCTCACCAAGTCCCACCCTAGATCTGAACAGTTACATTAGGATCAACCAGTGAATGACAAAGGGACTAAAGTAACCTAGCACAGAGAAGGAAACAGACCAGAGGGAGTGTGCCACCCCAGCCCCTGGCTAATGCAGTAGAGTATAGCATCCACGGGAGGGGTCCCACTATGGGGTGCTGGCACGACAACCTGCCAGTCCAGGGTGAAGAAGGGATTGTTCTGGCAAGAGGCTCATGTTGGGGAAAGGTCCTGTGTCCTGTGCCCTGCAGTCTCAATGGAGCAGGGGAAGATGGAGGAGAGGAGAAGACATATGAGCACAAGAGGTTCCTGCAGGAGATGGAGAGCACAAACAAGACCTTAACTGGTCCCATGCTCAGATACCCAGGGTTATGTAGAAATCAACTCTTACAAATACCCCACCACCCAAGTGAGTGGCAGATTTTTTTTCTCATCTGTAAAGTGGGAGAACCCTTGCATTGTAGAAGGACTATCAATGATGGAGAAGGGCTGAAGAGATGTCTTGCTGGTTGAGAACACTGGGCGTTTTTGCAAAGGACCTGGGTTGGCTTCCCAGAAGCATATTGTGGCTACCAACTGGCCATAATTGTAGCTCATGGAGATCCAACACCCTCTTTGTACCTTCTCAGGCATTGCATATATGTGGTACATTAACCTACCTGCACACAAAACACTCATACAGATAAAATAATTAAAAATACATATTAAGACATCCCTCATGGTGCTAGTATTTCTGAGAGTGTGAACTGTGCTCTGCTGTTACAGCTGGGGTTCAAACATGGCTCCAGGGAGACGCTGTCTCGAAAAGACAAAAAAAAAAAAAAAAAAAAAAAAAAAAAAAAAAAAAAAGACTCTGTATTTGGAGTTTTCTTTAGTGGTTTTTATTGCTTTGTTGAGTTTTCCCACCATTGATGACTCCAGAATACTTGTGGGGTATAGAGCCAATAGATGACGAGAGTGCTCCCCACCAACCAGCAGGGGTCCTTTAGCTCCATCTGGATAGAAACTGTGGGCATGTGGGGAGAAGCGCTCGGGTTGGTCATTGGCAGCTCTGCTGTCCTGTAGTGACTGAGAGCAGTGAGCCTTGGCAGCAGACAGAAGGAGCAGCAGCAGGTGACTCCCTCTCATGTTCAGCTCTCTGCTTTAGCCCTGTGGTAGGCTGCTGGGACCCTGAGCCCTACAGTGTCCTGGCTGTTGAGTAGGACTAGAAAGCCCACATTCCTGGGCCCTGCAGAGTGGCCAGTGGTACAGATCTGTGCCTAGGATGTCCAAGCCCTAGAACCCTAGGTCGCCACTCTTGCTGTTGTGGCCACCACTGTCGTCCATGCGGTGGCCATCGCTGCCCCATCACTCCTGCTCTGCTGCTGTGCCCATTGCTGCTCAGAGCATGTGCTGCCGTGAAAGCCTTGCCCTTGGCTGGCACCTGCCGTGACCTTCCCATGGCTCCTTTGCTTCGTCTTTATCTGTCAACCGCTCAGCTTGGCCTCTTCTGCAGCTGTCAAGTAGCCGGCTGCCTTGTCCCTCCTGCAGCTGAGCTGTCTGGCTGCTCAGCCTTTGCTGCCGCTGCTCTGCTGTGTCTTGTGTTCCTAGCTCAGCCTAGCAAAATAGAGAAAATCCATTTTAAGGAGAAAAATGTAAGAAGGGACAAGGTTGAAAGATCTAGTGTGTGTGTGTGGTGTGTTGTGTGTGTATGTGTGTGTGTGTGTGTGTGTGTGTATGAAATTGAGACACAAAAGAGAAAGAGAATGCATTTAATTCAAGGGGTGGAGAAATACACCTATAATTTGAACAGGCAGATGCCTGAGGGAAAAAGTACAAGTTAAAGGCCAGCATGGACTACACGTGAGTACATGTGAGTACAAGGCCAGCCAGAATATGTAACAAGATCCTGTGTCAGAACAACAACCAAAAGCACATTTGAAAAGTTGAAAAGGCTGGGTGTGGTGATGCACGCATTTAATCCTAGCATTCAGAAGGCAGAGGCAGCTGGATCTTTGTGAGTTCAAGGCCAGCCTGGTCTACAGAGAGAGTTCTCGGACAGCTGGGTCTACAGGGAGACCCTGTCTCAAAAATACCAAAAACAACAAAAAAAAGTTGAAAAGTAGAAAGAACAGTTCATTTAGGTTTATTTGTAATGCAGTACAAAATAGAGTAGTCATATTGCAGTACAGTGTTTTCATCAGTCAGGAGAAGTGATCAACATGACCTTTTTCCCTTTGCCCAGGGCTGCCTTTCTTTGGCTACTGAGAAGACTTTGGCCTAATCCGTGTAGGCACCTGACATCCAGGCTCCCCCAATGTAGAGATGGCTGGAGGACCAATAAGGTCCTCCAGCTTCAAACCCAACTCAGCTATATAGTGAAAACACTCAAGGTTTGGCTCATTCAAAACTGTCAGTCTTCAGCATGGAGGTCCCAGGTGTATGTTCTGGATAGTTCTCTAGAATCCTAAGAGAGCTGCCACACATCCCCTGCCCCCTATATCTTCTGCACATCAGGTTCCTCTTGTTTTGCTTGTGGTACCTCAGTAGGAATTCTTTGCATAAATATGGTCAGGTGTTCCACAGGGTACCTGGGTGTTTTCACTGTCTCTGTGCTTCTTGTTGACCATTATTTTTACAATTTTGTGTATGCAAGACTGAATATTTGCATAAAGATGTACTCAATTGTATGTGGTTACACTGTGTGCTTATGATGTGTGTGCTTGCACATGTCTATGTTCACACTCATGTGCAAGTGTGTGTAGTACCTGTTGAGGCCACAGGACTGGTTCAAATGCCAATCTGCCTGCATCTCTCAGTGGCCTAGAGCCAGTGAGGCTGAGAGGAGTTCTGTCATCTCCCAACAGGAGTAGCTGGGCCGTGTACAGCAGAGCCCATCACTACCACCTCTTTCTGTGACAGTTCTGCTGTAGCTCAGCTTTGAGAGGCATTTTGTTTCTTTCTTCTTTGTATGTATGGGAGGAAAAAGGAAAGAAGGACAAAATCAAGTTAGATAGGCATAGTAGTACGGGCATGTAATTACAAGACTTTGGTGGGTGAGAGAGGGGAATTGCTGTGAGTGTGAAGCCATCCTTGGTTACACAACATCCAGAATTGTCTAACATATAAAAACTCTCTATTTTTTAAGTTTTAAGAAATTTTTATTATTTTTTTATATGTATGAATGTACTGTCTGCACCCGTGTCATGCAATGTAGTGGAAGTCAGAAGAGGGCGTCAGATTCCCCTGGAACTGGAGTTAAAGACGGTTCTCAGCCACCATGTGGGTGCTGGGGATGGAACCCGGGTCCTCTGCAAGAGCAGTCAGCGCTCTTAACCTCTAGGCCATCTCTCCAGCCTCATAAAAACCCTCTATTAAAAACAAACAAAAACAATACTATACTGGGGAGTCAGAGGCAGGGGATCTCTGTATGAGGCCAGCCTGGTGTACATAGAGTTCCAGGCCAGCTAGGGCCACATCATGAAACCCTGCATATAAGCAAACAAACAAACAAACAAAGCAACAGAACTCCGCCATTTTCCCCTCTCTAGGCATGAATTCAGGCAGAAGCCCCAGCAAAACCAGCACATGGGACGCAGAGTTGTAGAGGTGCCACAAGGGGGCAGCACAGGTGTGTAGTTTCTGATTGATGCAAAGACAGCAGCCTTCCTCCACAGATGGGTTAGGGGGCCTCCTTGCTCTCCAGCCCCTTCCTCCCCTCTGCCTCCCACAAGACCAACAAGGCGCTCTCCCCCACTGCTATGCATTCTGGATGGACTCTGGGCTCAGCCATGTATTACATGGATTGCATGTGATACAGAGTATCCAGAGGCCCACTTTACTTCTGATCACACAGGGATTTTGATTTATTAGGAATATCGGGATTTTTCTGAGATGCATGCTTTCTCTAATTTTTGGATTAAGGGTTTGGTGGATGGTTATGTTTAACATAAGTGTCATGTGTCACAGTCTGCCCTTGAGTGTCTGATCCTCTTGTCTTCACTGCCCAGTGTAAGGATGACAGGCACGCACCCCACATTCCACTGTATTCCATGCTGGGGAAGAGCCCAGTGACCCAGGCATGCTGTGCACAACTGAGCTCTAGCCCTAGCTCTGCTGGTTTGCTTTTGTATTTGAGAGACAGAGTCTCCCTCTATCTCCCAAGCTAGACTGGAACTGACTGTGTAGCCCAGCCTGGCCTTGCTCTTGTATCTATCCTCCTGTCTAAGCTTTCCAAGTAATGGGATTACAGGCATGCGCCACTACTCAGACTCTGACATCTACTGTAAAGAAAACTCCAAGAACTCCCTAGAAACAGCTAACTGTGAGAGATGGGAGACTGCCCAAAGAGTGACTGAAGGAAACCTTCAAACTGTAAGGGAGGCTTAGACTCCCTCCGATCACACCAGCTCCCTGGCCTGCGCACTGGCTTCCTGTGCCTTGTGTCATCTGCTTTCTTTTCAAGCAGACTTGAGGCCTCAGGCCAGAATATTTTTTTACGCCTACCTGACTGTACAGGTGACAGTCCTGGGAACTACTGTCTAGTGACTCTGATATTCCTGCAGAGAGGGTGGTGTGAGAGGCATTGTCCACTTCTCCATGGTTACAACCCAGCCCACTGCTCACCTGCTTAAGGAAGATGGGGGAGTTCTGTCTGCAACTCATGTGTGTGGTGCTGAGAAGGTCTCTCAATAGGGAAAAAAAGTTTATCCAGACAGGTTAAAAAAAGACATGGTCAGTGGTGCTGGCTTCTAAATCAGGATCATGGAGAGCAAAAGCACAAGGATCTGAAATTTAAGCTCTTTCACTGCTACATAGTGAGTCTCGGTGTAGACTGAGCTATATGAGACCAGGTATCAAAGAAACAAAACCAGAATAAAGCTTAACACATAACTCAGTTGGGAGAGGTCTTGCCCAGAACGCAGGAAGCCCTGGGTTTGGGCCTCTGGACCACATAAGCAAAGCTTAGTGGATAGTACCTGTAATTCCAGTGTGGGAGGTGGAGACAGAGGCTTAAGAGTTCAAAGTCATTTTTAGCTACATTGTAACTTTAAAAACTAAGTTAAGGTGGGTACCTAGTTACATTTCCACACTCAGTACCCCAGATCAACAGTTCCTGGTCAGGCTGTACTACATACAGAAAAGCTGAATCAAAACAGGGATGGGGAGAATGGACCTTGTAGTGAGAACAGAACATTACCGCATCCCCCGAGACTATGAGGGCCACTAGCTTGGGCCAAATTCAACAACAAACAAAACTGGACAAGAGCATGAAATGTAGAGAAATCAGTAGTGAGGAGTAAGTGTGAGAAGGGACAAGGTTGTCAAAACGTGGATATTATGTGGATCATTGTGTGTGCTTCTGTGTAGGTTATACAGAAGGAGAAGGAGAAGGAAAGAAAGGAAGCAACACAGAGGAAGAGAGAGACTTAGCTTTCAGTGTCTCTACATTCCAATAGACTGAGGGCAGGGCAGCAACATGGTTGATTTTCTTTTTTTTTTTTTTTTATTTTATTTTATTTCTAATTAAATTAGTTTTTATTGAATGCTTTGTGCATTTATACATTTTTTCCAATTCGTTCAGGCTTATTTCCCTTTCCTCCCCCCCCCCCCCACCCCCACCCCATCCCAGATCATGCATTCTGCCATAACTGTCCTGCACTTTCTCTCAGTTTTTTTTTTTATTTTTAGCTATAAGTGATAACCCATGAGTACAACATCCTCATGCAACCTATCGTGCAGGCTTGTGCCCAAACAACCTACAGCCCCACCCATCCATGGGGGGTGACAGGTTGTTTGTTCAATCAAGTTGGGATCAAATGAGTGTCCAGACTACATTGTGTAGTTTCACCATTCACCCCACTCAAGCCCTTACATTCTAAACGCCCCCTCTTCCGCAGGTTGTTCCTAGGCTTAGAAAAGGGGCACAGGTGGATGAGAGTAAAACAGTCCACGCTCTCTGGAGCTGTTTGACTTGAACTCTGGTCCAATTCTTGGCTGCGTTTCCTCTTTCTGGGCTGACAGTTTGTCCAGGAATAACCTTCGATCCTGGCTGGCGCGTTATGGCGTCTTCCCCTGCGACCCCAACATGGTTGATTTTCAAGGGAACACAGTGTCAGCCTGATTCTTCATCCTGAATGGACCCAGTTCCCCAGAAGATGCTCTCAGACTGTGGAGGTCAGTCTGGTCCAGTGGCAGGGGCCCAACAAGGATCTGAGGAAAGAATACCCATCACTGTGGAGAGACTGGGGAGCATAGCATTTCCTGGGGTGCTCCTCCTAGACCACAGTGGAATCAGTCATTCTTTCTTGGTAATAGGTGGTCAGAGCAAGAAGCTGGAAGCTTACATCCTCAAAGCATGGACACTAAAGAAGAAGAGAAAAACTGGACGGTGCAGGGCATAACTTTTTTTTTTTTTTAATTTTATTTTCATTTTTATTTATTGTATTTTGGTGATAGCATCATTTTCCAATTCAGTTTCAGGCAATATTTCCTCCTTTCCTTCCCCACCCACCCACCCCCACCCCATCCCAGCTCAGGCATTCTGAAGGGCATAACGCTTTTTTTTTTTTTTTATAATTTTATTTTTTTCTGTGTGTGCACGAATGTACTGTCTGCATGCAGGTCTGTGCACCCGTGTCGTGCAATGCCGCGGAGGTCAGAAGAGGGTGTCGGATTCCCCTGGAACTGGAGTTCTCCTGGAATTGGAGTTTCAGACGGTTCTCGGCCGCCATGTGGGTGCCGGGGATCGACCGGGGTCCTCTGCAAGAGTGGTCGGCGCTCTTAACCGCTAGGCCATCTCTCCAGCCCAGGGCATAACTCTTAAAGCCCACCTCCAGCGACAACTTTCTCCAACAAGTGTGCATCTCCTAAAACTCAAAAGACAGCACAACAAACTGAGGACCAAGTTTCAAATACTTTATCCTAATGGGGACATTGTCATTCAACTCCTTGTCATTCAACAAGAAATGAGAGGACAGCCTAGTATTGGCACAAAAATAGACCCATAGATCAGTCAATCTAGTTTGAAGATCCAAACTTGAACACATGCAATTTCAGCTACCTCATATTTGACAAAAGGGCCAAGAAGACCCAATGGAGGAAAGACAGCATCTTCAGCAAATGGTACTGGCAAAATTGGATCACCACTTGTAGAAGAACAAAATTAAAGACTATACTTTCAGGGATCATTCCTATAGTTTATAACTAGAGAAGTTTCTCTGACTGTGTAGAGTACCGGAAACCACGAGGACGAGATGTAGTGCTTCCCCCTGAGTGTGAAGCCTGCTCTTAGTGTTGCTCTTTTGCAACTGCTATTTGCCATTGATGATCGTTCTGCTCTTCCTTTGGGAGAGTCAGAGGGAGGGAGTGCAGTCTGAGTAGTATAAAAAATAAAAATAAATAAATAAAATTAAACCCCTACCTCTCATCCTGTACAAAATCAACTCCAAATGGATCAACGACCTCAATGTGAAACCTAAAACTCTGAAAATGATAGAAGAAAATGTTGGCAGTAACCTACAAGACATAGGCATAGGAAAAGACTTTCTAAATCAGACAGGAGCTACACAGGAAATAAGGTCAACAGTTGACAAGTGAGACCTATCAATTCAAAAGCTTATGTACATTGAAAGAAACAATGAAAGAGTGAAGAGAAAACCCACAGAGTGGGAGGAAGCCTTCACCAGTGATACATTTGATAGAGCATTAACATCTAGAATGTATGAACTACTCAAAAACAAAAGAACAAGAAAACAAATGACCCACTCAAAAAGATGGATTAAAGAGCTGAACAGAGACTTCACAAATGAAGAAGTAAAGATGGTTGAGAAATATTTTTTTGGTCTTTTTGAGACAGGGTCTCCCTTTAGTCCTAGCTGACCTGGAGCTCACTATGTAGACTATACATCTTAAAAAGTGTTTAATATCACTAATAATTAAGGAAATGCAAATTAAAACCACTTTAAGATTTCATCTTACTCCACTAAGACTGGCTATGATCAAGAAACCTAAGGATACCAAATGTTGGAGAGGTATCCACTGCTGTTGGGAATGTAGACTTGTGTAACCCCTATGGAAAGCAGTGTAGAGAACTCTTTAGAAGACTCAAAATGAGTTTACCACCTGACTGAGTCATACTCCTGGGTATATACCCACAAGACTCATCCTATTGCAGAGATACAGGCACATCTATGTTCACTGCAGCTCTCTTCATGATAGCCAAGAGCTGGAAGCAACCCAAGTATTCCTCAGCTGATGAATGGATAAAGAAAATGTGATGCATCTACACAATGGAGTTCTATGCAGTGGTAAAGAAAGATGACATCATGAACTTTGAAGGTAAATGGATGGAACTAGAAGCCATTATGCTAATTGAAGTAACAGTCCCAGAAAGAAAAAAAAAAAAAACAATGTATGGTGTCCCTCATTTGTGGATCCTAGTACCAAATTACTATTTGTAAGGCAAACTAAATAATTATTTTTTTCTTTTTCTCCATTTTTGTAAATATACCTGATGTTACTCAACTTGCTATGTAATTTAGGAATGTAGAGTAATGTTTTTCTTTACCTGCATACTACACTACTGTCAAATTGTGAATCCCTAAACATATTTTGGAATTGACCTATAGTTTATTTTCAGACATCATAATTTTGGTATATACATGTGGCATGTATATGTGCATAAGTTGAGGCAATACATATTGTAAGGAACAACAACAACAAAAAGACTGGCTCAAAGAATAGACTGGAACAGTAAACTTCTTTTTTTTTTTTTTTTGTCTTTTTGAGACAGGGTTTCCCTGATTGGTTTATTGCCACTTCCCACAGGGTTTCCCTGATTGGTTTATTGCCACTTCCCCTCTCTCTCACTGGTGAGTTCGTCTTGCTACTATGATCAACCCCTTTGTGCAGGAAATGCTGTTAGTCCCACATAGGAACAGGCTGTGAAGAGGGTATGCATGCAAGACTGCTTTAGCACATCACGGGGACACATATCAGATGGTGCAGATCCAATTCATTCTATACAACAGACAGCTTATATAGGCTTGGGACAGACAGACCCCATGTTGCATGATTTTACTTCCCAGTAGCCAATGCCAGAACTCTACATTATTGTGCATCGCCCCAGCTCATGGGGCAGACCCAAAAAGTCTTGTGATCTTTTGCTTGTGATCCTAGAACATGCTAGCTGAAATGTTATCTCGCACAAGTCCTTGCTCAGGCATGCCCACATCTCCCCCTTGCTGTTTTTGGGCCCACAGACACAGAATGCGCAATAGTAATTGTGTCTGGCATGAATCACCATGACTGCTTTTTAAAACCACTAATACAGGGCTGGAGAGATAGTCTAGCGGTTAAGAGCACCGAATGCTCTTGCAGAGGACCCGGGTTCGATCCCCAGCACCCACATGGCGGCCGAGAACTGTCTGTAACTCCAATTCCAGGAGAACTCCAGTTCCAGGGGAATCCAAGACCCTCTTCTGACCTCCGCGGCATTGCACAACACGGGTGCACAAACCTGCATGCAGACAGTACATTCATACACATACAAAAATAAATAAAATTTAAAAAAAATAAAATAAAAAATAAAACCACTAATACTAATCAATGTCCAAGTAAAAACCAAACACAGGGTAAACCAACTAGCAAACATAAGCAGTAAACATAAGGAATATCCATGTAAACCCAATTAGCAAGCATCTGTGTCCAATTCTTGTATACCTCAGGGTCCCTAAGTCTAGTTGGAGAATTTTGCATACACAAACATGATGATCAAATAAAACCCAGTCCATTTTTGCTGTGATCTCACAGTTCACCCTCCTTCTTTTCCCTTATAACCTGATGAACTAACCTCTTCTGTGAGAATCCCTGGGCCTTGGAGGAGAGGGTGAGCGAGAAAGAGAGTGAGAGATGGGATGATCCATTCTTTCTCTGAAGTGACATATCAAATTTGGGGGTCTGTCCAAGTTCTGTTTTTAATGGACTGGTGGTACATCCAGGAGTCTCATTTTACTTCTACTAATAAAGCACAAATGGTAAGAAGTAGAGACATTTAAACAAACATTAACCATTAAAACAAATTATGCTATGGACACAAATACATGAGTTTGGATGATATCTTAGTCTGGGCATTATATCTCTTTAACAATAGGATGGCAGTAGCTTTCTAATGTGCTCTATAAAGTCTTCTGCCACTAGGAGGTGTCAGGCTTGCAGTATCAGTTGTGTGTCCACTCCCCACTCCAAGGAGAGGGCCATGGATCCAACTGGCATTTTTCTGGGTGTACATGCACTTGGCTGCCACCACTGCACTCCATCTTCCTTGGCATGTGAAAGTCCAGCATGTGAGGTCTGTAGTAGAGCTTTAGAGACCATTCCTTTCCAGTGATTTGCATCGTGCTCTCTGGCACCAAGAAGGTCAACTGTCCATTTGCAATACATGGTCTCAGCATAATTTTTCTTTCTCACACTCACATCACGTTGTCATCTTCGGTAATAGGGTCTTACTATCCACTTCTACTGTGCACCCAAAATTAAAAGCAAATAGCCTTGGTTTGGGGGCTCCTGAAGCCTCCCTGGCCAGCAACTCCTGGCAGGGCAGTCCATACTTGGTACTGAAGCCGCTATCTACCATTACATCTTATTTAACCATAAAGTGAAATTTAAAGGTAGGGCACTGCTCCAGAAGGACAGGAACATATGCCTTTGTTACCACACTTTCTCTATGTTTGGACAGGTCAGCTCTCCTTTTGGTGGGTCTTGATCAATTTCTTGACCATTTCTTGCTGGAACCCAGATTGGGGCCCCATCTATAGGAAGACACAAACCCTTTCCCTATGTTAGTAGTGGGTTTTTTGTTTCCGTTGTCCCAACATTGTACAAATGATGTCTTATTATGGCCTGTCAGGGGGCTCCAATGTTTATAGACTGGAGTTATCATTTTTTATTTCAAAATTTACAAAATGTTCAGAGAGTGCTCTCAAAACTAGATCCCAGAGAGAGACATATTCCTCCCCCTTCTGTTTTTGTAATTATTGGTACAAACAGAAGAGTCTGTTTTGTTTTTTTGGACCCTATATCTTGGTTTATAGTTTTCCAGAAGGCAGGAGTTGTTCACATGCCTAGAGACAGGAACCAAGTTGGTAAGGTTTACCAAGTCCATTCAAACTATCTCCTTTTGGACTGCATACTGCTGGTTTAAGGAGGTAAAACCCAGCTTTCCTTGAGCCAAATTATCTTGTTATGGGCAAAAGAAATTTCACAGGTAACACCTGCATAATACAGAAAAACATGGAGAGCACTTATGTCCATCAAATCCCAAAGCTGTAACTGGGAATCTAGTACAAGTTAGAGGTAGATTAAAAATTTTAAACTCTGGGGCTAACAGTAAAACCCTGTCATATTTAACAGGAAAAAAATGTAATTCATGGATTAACATACCATCCAAACATATGTGTCTATACCAAAGTAACCTACCATAATTATTAGTGCTGTTTAAATACCTATATATCTAATTGTTTGTGCTTCATTAGTAGGATCGAAAGGTTATTCCTGGACAAGCTGTCAGCCCATGAAAGGAAACAGCCAGAATTGACCAGAGTCCAAGACAACAGCTCCAGAGAAAGTAGACTGTTTTGCTTCTCACCCACCTATGCCCCTTTTCTAAGCCTAGGGAACAATCTGCGGAAGAGGGGGCGTGGTAGAATGTAAGAGCTGCGATTGGGGTGAATGGTGAAACTACAGCAATATAGTCTGGACACTCATTTGATCAACTTGATTGAACATACAAGCCCCACCCCCCCTGCTGGATGGTGGAGCTGCAGGGGTTTGGGCACAAGAGCCTGCAAATTGGTTTTACATGAAGGATGCTTGTACTCATAAATTATCACTTATTGCTAAAAAATGAAAATACTGAGAGAAAGATGCAGGACAGTTATGGCAGAATGCATGATCTGGGATGGAGTGGGGTATGGTGGGGGGGGAGGGAAAGGGAAATATGCCTGAACTGAATTGGAAAATGATGTATGAAATACACAAAGCATCAATAAAAAATAAAAAATAAAAAAACTCTGGGGCTAGAGAGATGGCTCAGTAGTTAAGAGCGCTGACTACTCTTGCAGAGGACCTGGGTTCGATTCCCAGCACCCACATGGTGGCTAAGAACCGTCTTTAACTCCAGTTCCAGGGGAATCCTACACCCTCTTCTAACCTCTCCATGGCATTGCATGACACAGGTGCAGACAGTATAATTATACACATAAAAAATAATTGATTAATTAATTAAAAAAATAAAAATTAAAAACTCTGTATCTCTGATTAGCTTAAGTACTCTTTTTACTTTGGAAATAGCCAGTCATTTTTATTTTATACAGGAGCATTTTAGTTGATAATGAGACTTAGGAACATTTACTAAGAGATTTACCCTTAGTTGTTAACATTCATTAAGAATTTAATATTTTTATATATGTAGATGGACTAGTTACTTTGTTTGTTGGTTGGTTGGTTTGGTCTTTTTGATACAGGGTCTCCCTTTAGTCCCAGCTGGCCTGGAGCTTGCTCTGTAGACCAGGCTGGCCTTGAACTCACAGATATCCACCTGCCTCTGCCTCCCGAGTGCTGGGATTAAAGGTGTGCACCACCACACCTGGTGGAATAGTTACTTTAAGTATATTATTATAAAGTACAAACTCTGAGGTGTCCTTGTAAGCTTTGAAGCAGATTTCAAATGACCAATTCTCTTCAAATGTTTAGAGATGTTTTACATAAGTTTGGCAAAATCTTTATTTAAAGATGTTCAGCCCAGGCTGGAGAGATGGCCTAGCAGTTAAGAGCGCCAACCGCTCTTACAGAGGACCCAGGTTCAATCCCCAGCACCCACATGGCAGCCGAGAACTGTCTGGGACTCCAATTCCAGGAGAACTCCAGCTCCAGGGGAGTCCGACACCCTCTTCTGACCTCCGTGGCATTGCACGACACGGGTGCACAGACTTGCATGCAGACAGTACATTCATACACATACAGAAATAAATAAAATTAAAAAAAAAAAAAGATGTTCAGCCTAATGGTCAAATGTTTTACATATAAACTATATCTTAATGTAGTGAAGTAATTCCTTATATCCTTAAAGACCAAAAACGCTACTGAAATTTAACAGTCTTGAGTCTGAATTGGAAGGGCTAATTCCATCTCCAGAGTCAACTTCTCAGTGACACAGGGAAGAGAGTATAGAGAGCCTTAATTAGCATTAGAAAGATGTTAAGAAGCCAAACTAACCAAATTCTCAAGGTGGTGAAATTTAAAACCCACTGACACCACAGTCAGAGAACCTAAGAGCTGTAGAGTTCAGGTTCTGGCTGGACTCTGTCCCAGGTGAATTCCAAACCTTACTGATGGGGTGCTGTATATTTAGTATATTTAGAGCAGCACTCTTGGGCCCAGTGAAACCCCATCTGTCACTTTGGACAAGGTATGGGGGTGGCCACTTGGTGCTCCGGAATGGGACTAGAGCCACAGCAACACAGAAGGCTTGCAAGTGACCTGCTTAGTCACACTTCCAGCATTTGAGTCCAGTTCCCAGAGGGCACAGGGCAGAACTGAGAGCAACGGCCTATGCCAATGCTGCCACATCCAAGGCTCCTCAGGGATGCTTACCTCCCTCTGGCCCATACATTGGAAAAAGTAGTTATAAGGACAAAAAAGACTTGTAGCAGAGAACCATTGGCAGGCAACATCACACAATTTCTTAGCATGAAAGAGAGTCTCTCTAAAAGATTTCCCATTTTCTGCTGGAGTTTGCATGCCCAAATTTCCTGGATTGCTTCAGATCCCTGTTCAAAGGCAGCAGTTGTGGGAATTGTTAATCTCATGTGGGAACAGGCTGTGAAGAGGGCATGCAGGCAAGACTGCTTCAGCACATTGCAGGGACACATGTCAGAGGGTACAGATCTGATTTGTTCTATACAACTGGAGGCTTATATAGGCATGGGACAGACAGCATGACATCACCTCCCAGTAGCCAATGTCAGAACTCCACATCATCATGCATCACCACAGCTAATGGGGTGGACCCAGAGTTCTTGTGATCTTTTGGTTGTGATCCTAGAGTCTGCTAGCTGAAATGTTAGATCACACACACTCAAGCTTAGGCATGCCCACACCTTGGATTTTAATGTAGATTGAAGAATAGCAGATCCCCAAGAATCCATCAGGCCTTCAGCACCAGATTGGCATGACTGAGATGTCCAGTATCATGGGCTGAGCACCTACCAGATTCCCAGCCTGTCCAGTGTAGTGTAGTCATTGTTGGAAAACTCAGACCCTATCCCATGAACTAAACTAATGAATCCATATATATATATATATATATTATACATATATAATATGTATATGTAATATATATAGTTTATTCTACTGATTATTATTTGTTTTGAGGAACATTGACTAATATACCCACGGGTTGTAGTAATCTCTCTCTCTCTCTCTCTCTCCCCCTCTCTCTGTCTCTCTATGTGTATATATAGTGATTAGATATTACAAAAATGAGCTTCATTGTTGCTGGGCATGGTGGCGCACGCCTTTAATCCTAGCACTTGGGAGGCAGAGGCAGGTGGATCTTTGTGAGTTCAAGATCAGCCTGGTCTACAGAGTGTGTTCCAGGACAGCTGGGGCTACAGGGAGACCCTGTCTCAAAAAGACCAAAAAAAAGAGCTTCATTATAGTTAATGTATAATGGGGATTCAATGGCCATAGCACAGGCTAGCAAATACAAAGCCCAATCTCAGAAATCGCCTCCCTCTTCTGAATTTGTTGATGAGAGGGGTCCCATAGGCATTCAAACAGTACCAGCCTTTACCATTACCCTTGCTTACGCACTGCTGAAGATGCCACAGCATGAATCATTGAACAAACCAGGAGAAGTCATGCTCATACTCATCTCGAAGCTGCATCTCTACTGGTCAGCTTTCTCAGTTCTAGAAGGTGCTGTGCATGTGAATGAAAAGGTCATCATCAACCTTGCCCACTTGTGAACTCTGCCACATCCAGTAACTCTGGGTCTCTCAACATGTGCCCACTGGTGCAGTAGTGGCACAAATGTGATGGGAGTAAACAACCACCTTCAGATTGGAGTTAAGGCCAGCTTCACAAGATTGAGCCCATACCTGACATAGCCGACAGCGATATCAGGGCTAAGAACCTGTTGGTAGAGGGGTTACAGGCCATGGGTTCCACTAAAAAGTTTTGATTTCTCATCTGAGTATGTGTGGTTTTGCCTGTGTGTAAGCATATCATGTGTGTGCATTCCTCTTCGAGGCCAGAAAAGCCTGTCAGATTGGAGTTTCAGGGAGTTTTTGCCATGATGTGTATATTAAAAACTGAATCCTCAGAGCAACCAGTTTTCTTTCTTTATATTTTAGAAATGAAAAAAAAAATTTTCTGTGTATGAGTGTATTGCCTATGTGTTGGTAAGTGCACTCATATCATACAATGCCTGTGGGAGCCAGAGGAGGCTGTCCTGGTAATGGAGTTGTGTTAATGGTGTTAACTGGTAATGATGTTAGCTCTGTGTGTGTGTGTGTGTGTGTGTGTGTGTGTGTGTGTTCTGGGAATTAACCCTAGGGCCTCTGCAAGAGCAGATAGTAGTCTTAACCACAAAGCAATCTCTTCAGCCCTACAACCAGTGCTCTCACTGGCCGAGCCACTTCTCCAGCCCCATTTGCATAATTTTTTAGACAGGGTCAGTCAGTGAACCTCGAGCTCACTGATTGGCTAGACTGCCTGGTCAGCAAGCCTCTGGGGTCCTCCTGTCACTCAATGTCAGCAGTGTAATTACAATTGTGAGAGGTCTTGGCTGCTTTTACCATGTGTGCTAGAGATCTGACCTCAGATCCTCACAATTCAGGGCAAGCACATTCCCTGCCCAACGGCCTCCCCAGCTCTCAGTTTCAGTCTGTTGTTTAGACAAGATCTCATTCCATGGTGTTGACCTTGGTAATGAGCTGGTAGCTGTGTTTCCCTGAGATCACTCTGTGCATTACTCTAGCAACATACTTAAACTGAGGGAAGAGAAGTATTCAAAGAGCTGGTATGTGAGTCAGTAGGTCAGAAATGAGAGAAACAAACTGGGCTGTGGCTGACATCTGAGGAGGGGGGAGACTTAGAGCTTGTGTCCTGGATGTACTGGACCTGACTCACTCCAGGAGGTCAGGGTCAGCAGAGACTTGAACTACAGTTCACTGTTGCCTGTCTGCTTGCTGGTGAAGGCAGATCCCACAGACCTAGTTTCAGAAACCCCATGTGAATGTATATTGGGGGAAATTGCATAGTATTTGGCTTTTGTCCTGTAGGTTCACAGAGTCTTTTACAATGGTTCAAACAGCTCAGTGGGTAAAGGCATTTGGTGCCAAGAAGAAAGACCTGAGTTTGAAGTCTTAGACCCAGAGTAAACTCCTGAAAACTCTTCTTACCTCCATACTTGTGTTCTGATGAGTAAGCATTCACCCATTCTGGTACTACACACACACACAAACACACAAACCGTAATATTTTAATAGATATATTTTAATATATTTCAACACTGGGGTCATGTGGTCATGGCAGGTGTCCCCTGCTGTGCACAAGGGATGGGGGTGGGGTGCAGTGCTGGTGAGATCCAAGGAGCAGGTGAAGCACAGCAGAAGGGCTGGGCCACACAAAGAAAGGGATGCTCGCTGGGCGAGGTGGTGCACACCTTTAATCCTAGCACTCGGGAGGCAGAGGCAGGCGGATCTTTGTGAGTTCAAGGCCAGCCTGGTCTACAGAGTGAGTTCCAGGCCAGCTGGGGCTACAGGGAGACCCTGTCTCAAAAAGACAAAAAAAAAAAAAAAAAAGGAAAGGGATGCTGGGGGCCACCAGCTCAGCCATGAGCAGGACTTGGCCTGCCTGCAGCAGGCAAGTATGTTCCTGAAGTGACATAGCCCTTCTTGGGCGTTGGCTATGAAATAGGCCAGGCTATTTCATATAATAAGCAATATCCTGTGCTTCTTCCTTCCACGGCTCTCTGGCCAGGTGCTTTCCAGCCATGATCCCCGAGGAGCAGAGGAGAGAGAGGTGGAAACCAGTTGTATACGGTACTTTGAGGCGTAAGCGCCTCCTGATCAGCGCACTTCCCAGTCCAGTTACCCAAAGTACCTCGACACAACCCTAGGCTTCATTAGAAACCTGACCTGGAGGACTGCTGCGGAATCATTCCTTGGTCGACCACAGCCCTCCACTGGCAAATTAAAGCTTTTTTTAAATGATGAGAGAGAGATAGAGGTAGAGTAGATTGATATTTTTTTTCACAATGAAATTTTATTTATTTTAACATAATTGCCTCCGGTGTTCCAACGCCTCATTCCCCCACCCCGCCAGAAGCTCATGCATTCTGCCCAAACCATGGCCTTTCAATCTCTTGCTCAACCAGTCTTTCTCAATATTCCTCCATGGGGAAGTTGAACTGTTTTTTGAGCAGAAGTTCACTTGTTGTCGTCAGTTCTTTGATGCAGTTATGTTCTCGTTGTTGTTGTTGTTTGTTTCCAAAATAGCGTTATGCCCAACTGCTTTGGACAAAACTCAGGGGTCCCCTACACAAGAAATGCTTACAATTGGGTAATTGGCACTAGCATCCACAGATGTAGGTGATACCATTTGTCATTTGGGGTTTTTCTGGGACTTGTGGTACTTCACTCAGCATGAATGTCCTCTAGCTCCAGCCAGATTTCCTAAAAAGCTCATGATGTCGTCTGTCTTTACTGCTTCAATAGAAGCTCTCATTGTGTAGATGTACCCCATTTTCTCTATTCACAGTCGTTCAGTTGAGGGGCATGTAGGTTGGTTCCAGCTCCTTGCCTTTGTTTTGAAGAGAGCTGCAAATAAACATGGCCGTGCAATGTATCTCTGTGGTGGGGTTAAGTCTTGAGGGTACAATGCCCAGGAGTGTAATGGCTGGGTCCGGGTGGCAAGTTCATTCCAAGTCTTCCAGGGGTTCCTCCCACTGCTTTCCATAGTGCTGGTACGAGTTTACATTCCACCAGCAGTGGATGAGTGTTCCCCTTTCCCCACAACCTCTTCCAGCACTTGTATCATTTGTTTTTTCTTGATCCTAGCCAGTCTTGTGGAGTAAGATGAAATCTCAAAGGGGTTTTCCATTTTGCATTTCCTTTCATGATTAGTGATGTTGAGCTTTTCTTGAGGTGTTTCTCAGATATCTCTAATTCCTTGCTTGTGAAGGTCTCTGTTCAGTTCTTTGCTCCATCTATTGAGTGGGTCATTTGTTTTCTTTTTTCTTTGTTTTTTGAGTAGTTTATATATTCTGGAAATCAATGCTTTGTCAGATGTATCTGCAGTGAAGGTTTCCTCCCACTCTGTGGGATTTCTCTTCACTTCCTTGATTGTTTCTTTTGATGTACAGAAGCTTTTGAGTTTGATGAGGTCCCATTTGTCAATTGTCGACCTTAATTCTTGTGCAGCTGCTGTCTGATTTAGGAAGTCTTTTCCTACGCCTATGTCTTGTAGTCTGCTGCCAACTTTTTCTTCTATCATCTTCAGAGTTTGGGGTTTCACGTTGAGGTCTTTAATCCATCTGGAGTTGACTTTTGTACAGGGTGAGAGGTAGGGGTTTAATTTCATTCTTCTACAAGTGGTGATCCAGTTTTGCCAGATTGATTTTAACAGTGAAGCCTAGAACTTTGGTTTTCAATAATTGAAATTTTAACAGAACTTCCATTTTCTAATAAGGCCAAAAACAAAAACAGGAAAAGGCCTCGGTCTACAAGCATTCCCACCAGACTTGTCGATTTTACTCTCTGGAGGACCAGTTTAGAAAGGCTAGACCACAGAAGGGCTCTCTGCTCCACCTGGTGGCCACTTCCAGGCAACAGACCCTAGGCCTCCCCATAAGCTGTACTGAAGACCACTAAGCACAGTAGTATATAAGGAAAAGGGCAGGTGCCCTTGCCTCTTGGGATCTCACATCCAAAACAGGTGGGAAGTGTTCGATGGTCCTCTCTCACTGCACAGATTCTAATGTGTTGGTTGCCATGAGCATGGACTAGCATGAGCTGAGTCCAAAGTAATCCAGGACACAAATATTATAATACAATCTAATTTTATTAATTCTCAAACAGGTTAATTCTATAATGCTAATTCTGTCCTAGCCTAGCCTATCTCCCCAAGGCTGCTCACATACACAGCATTCTCTTAGCCCCTTGGAAGCAACAGAGGGAGTCCATGCTAGGGAGTTCCAAAAAGCTGGTTGATTGGCTGAAGCAGATCTCTCTCGGACCCAGGGCTGTGGCTTCTCAGGCAGGCCGGTCTGGGCAGCAGCAGTGGCCAGCAGGGTCAGCATGCACTTCAGGCAAACTAGTCCAGGGCAGCATGTCCAGGTGTTCTCAGCTGAGAGGTTCGCAGTGGCATCTCACAGCGGGTCCCCCGAGGGGGAGTGAGAGCAAAGTCATTGTACCCTTCCCAGTTTAAATAGGCCACAGCTGGGCATGTGAGGTGCACTGGGTCTCAGGTGCTAATCCCAGGCTTATGCCTTGGGTCCCCCCTGCAGAGCAGGTGGTTATCTTTCCTGTTGGGGTCTTGGCTCGGTCAAGATGGGGGACCCAAGACTTGTTATCAGATCCTTGTGACCATGCTGCCTCCAGCCACTGAATCAATTGAGTATGGTCAGTCTTTTGGGCTCTGTTGAGCCCCTCTGTGGCCAGCCTAGTGCTGGGTGCTTAGCTTTAAAGTAGCCCTAAACTAGAGCAGGCCTCTTGCTGAGCTAAATTTAACATTTGCTAATTTCTTTAGGATTACAACATTTCACACATTATCTACTGTTAGTTTAATCCTAACTACTTCTAATTCACACAACCTCTATATGCTAACTATACTCCTAACAGCCCAGCCCCTGACTCTTGAGGCCCATGCAGGGACTGAAAAGAAGTCACATTTGATACCAAGAACAAGAATGAGTTAGAAATACATCCCAGTAAATGAAGTGGGAAACAGATGAAATCACAACATCAGTACACACTTCAATACTCCACACATAAAGGCATGCTGACATGGCCTGTAGTTGATATTTGTTCCAAGTACGATATGCTCCAATCTGAAAAAAAAAATCATGAATAAATGGTGTCATATCATAGCACATAAAGAACCAAGGGTGTTCCCTTTTTGATACCTAGCATCTTTATTATACATGGGCCTATCAGGGAGGTTACTAGTATCAGAGCTATGGGTCCTGGTAAGTGGGGTCAGCCAAGGTCCCCAGGTTTTTCAGGTGCTTGTCCAGAAAAACCCATTTTCTTCTGGACTTTATTTTTCCCAAGGAGATGTCTGGCATTCTACTATGTAGAATTGATAGAGGGTTTATATTTTTCTAACTGTGCCAGATTGGGTTGCATAAAATAGCACAGGTACCTTTCTTTTTTTATGGCTCTAGCATTTCTAGCTTCTGGCATTAATGAATTTACTGGCAAAGCCAGGAACTCTCCAGCTCTTCAGCTGAGACAGAAGACTGGCTAGTTGAGTGTCCTGACCCTAAACTGCCTAGTTAATTTCTATCTCCTATTTTTTTTTATCCCTCCCTCTGGAGAGGTTACCCCAATGGCCAAGAGGGAATCAGGGTGCCGTTCTCTTTAACATCTTCATGCTGAGGCAGGATGATGTGTGTGTGGCCATTGGGTTCCCCTTCAGTGGGTTTATCTGAAGGACCCCCCCGAAAGGTATAGCTATATAGAAAACAAAGTCTTGGACTGGTGCCTGTGAAGGAGAAATGAAGGCAAGAGCAGTTAGGCACATGTTATTGGCAGGGAACCCAGAGAAGAACAAGATGAGGTGAAGTCCATTAGAATTCCTGGAAGAGGAGTTCCACAGCATCCACTTATTGGGTTTCTCCTTATTTCATTTGGCCATGGTGTCTGGACTCCAGATTTCCTTTTCAGGCATTTTGTGAGCTTCCTCCTAAGTAGTTTCTAAACACACAGAGAGAGGTTTCATCATTCAATATTTACAACAATAGTGGACCTGCCCATTTTGGCTGCCAGTGGCACTGGATCATTAAACAAAGCCAAGGTCTGAAGGCCTATACCTGTTAACCAATAATATCTCATATAGATTTAACCTAATGTCTGAGAAACACCATCTCTTAGGCTTTAGATCTTTGGTTATACTTCCCTTTTGGATGTTTAAGGGCACAGAGTCAAGATTAACCAGGTTTTGTTTTCTCAAGGTCAATTAAGGATCTGATCCTCGGGAGCTTGGATTTCAGTAGAGGATCAGGGGGTGGGGTGGGGGGCTGGAGATTCCCTCAAAGTTCCCTGGGATGTAGTTGACCTAAGAGGGCAAGGACAAAGTTGTCCCTTAAGTCCCTTGGCCGAATTAATATGGACATTAAGTATGGCCATTAACCATCCAGAAAGGATAAATTGCACCAACCTGAATTACTGTATAATATTTAGATAACACTTGAACAAAACTCCAGCAGCCTTGCAGGAGAGATTTAACATCATAGCCTAAGCAGGCATAGCCCAGGAAAGAGATTTTTAACCCAAATTCAGGCCTACCTTAGACTGTTTACTACTGAGTAGAAACTAAGTCCCAAGGGACTATGTATGGGGGCATCTCTTGAAATGTCCTACAAATATGAGTTACCAGAAGCAGTCTCTTTTTTTTCCAGTCCCCCATATCCTGATTTATACTTTTCAGAAGGCAGGAGTTGTGTCACATACTCTACACAGGAAATAAGCTGATAAGGTTTACCAAGACCATCCAAATGGTCGTCTTCTGGACTGCATACTGCTTCATCAGAGAAGAACAACCTAGCTTCTTTTGAGCCATAGTATATTATGGGCAAAAGAAGTATCACAAGCAACACGTGCACAACACAGGGAAACCTGAAAAACGTCTGTGTCTATTAATCCTGAAGTTGTAACTGGGAATCCTGTAAAAGCCAGGACTGGACTGAAAATCAACAACTTTGTATCCCTAATTAGCTTAAGCCTATTCTGAGATATCCAGCTGTGCACTGAGCAACTAACTACTGGAGTTTCAGCCTCTTCAGAGTATAGACTGCCATTGTTGGACTACCCAGCTCTATCATGGAGACCAGTACAGGAAGATCAAGACAAAATGCAGTATTTACTGGACCTCATTTGGTGACCATGGGAAGGGAAGACCCGAGTGTGGAGCACAAAGGCAGGACTGATTTTGGGGGGGCTTGC
This sequence comes from Rhizomys pruinosus, assembly GCA_009823505.1. Lineage (NCBI taxonomy): Eukaryota > Metazoa > Chordata > Mammalia > Rodentia > Spalacidae > Rhizomys > Rhizomys pruinosus. The sequence goes on from VZQC01000530.1 coordinate 889,493, forward strand.
CAAGGAGGAGCCTTTGCCACAGACTGTCCCCGTGGGGGGTTTTCCTCTGACTGCGTGGATCAGGGTCTTGGAAGGAGGGCACAGGTTAGGCAAAATATTAGACAGACATGACACCAGAGTGGTCTTGAATCTGGTGCATTTTACTAAGAGCAAGCAACTGTTTATACAGTACATGTCAGAAAAGACAGATCAAGATTAATACATCCCCAGGAACAATTAAGCCCTTTACTAAAGAGTTTAAGTTTTACACGTTAACCAGAAGCACTAACCAGAAGCACTTTACACATGGTACTTTGCTCAAGATCAGCACATCTCAAGGAACAAACAGTGGTCATAAAACCATAGACCATGGGTGGTTTGTTTGTGAGACATTGTTTCCCTCTGAAGCTTCAGTTTGGTTCTTTCTCATTCTTCCTGGTGCCTGATCTATCCCTTGCTTGTTATCTCTAGGTTGTAATTCAAGCCATGGCCTGGGAGAGTCTCTTAATTAGTTCTGTTTTTCTCAAAGGAGAAGCCCGCCGCGTGTCTCTAACTAAGTATTACATTTTAACATGCATAACTGTAACTAAGACTTTTATTTTACTTAATTCTATCAGATGTAGCTCTTTGCTTAAAGGACTGAGTTTTATTTTTATTAAGTCTGGAAAAACACTTCTGCTACTTGTAACTGACTATGATATCACTCAGTGCAATGTCTTCCTTTCCATTTTACCTTTGTAAGGGCTTTTAGGAAGGGAGGGTCTTTTTGGTTTTTTCTTTACCATATTTTTCTAAAGAAGGAGCCCACCATCTACCTTTATTTAAGTAATGTTTTCTACCATGTATGACTGTAACTGGAATTCCTATTTTACTAATTTTGTCTGGGGTTGGTATGGCAGTAAATTTCTAAGATAAGCAAGGTGCACTCATAAACTCCTGAGGTATGTAAGCTGGCTTGTAAATTCCTGAGGTAAGTAAGCTGGCTCCTAAACTCCTGAGATAAGTAAGTTAGTAATTTTCTGTGAGCATGTATGCCTGACAGCTTTGGCTCC
>VZQC01000530.1:891112-906444 GCA_009823505.1 Rhizomys pruinosus
GCACTTGGCTGCCACTGTTGCACAGTATCTCCAGGCTGTTGAGGTGTAGCTGATATTTTCGGAGGAGTCTTGTTTGTCTCAGGGAGACCAATATTTTGCTGTATTGCTGTAGTGGTCTTTGGTAATGCTCTCTAGCATTTCAGAGGCCGGTTGTACGCTAGCAAGTGACGTCTCATAACATTTTTCATGCTCACACCAGGTCTTCGACAACAGGGACTTACTGGGTATGGCAGTAAATTTCTAAGTTAAGCAAGGTGCACTCATAAACTCCTGAGGTATGTAGGCTGGCTTGTAAATTCCTAAGGTAAGTAAGCTGGCTCCTAAACTCCTGAGATAAGTAAGTTAGCTCCTAAACTCCTGAGATAAGTAAGTTAGTAATTTTCTGTGAGCATGTATGCCTGACAGCTTTGGCTCCCAGCAAGCCTTGACACAATTCCTTAAGGAAAACATGACATCTTTTAGCCTAATAAAGAAAAAAAACAATAATAATTTAAAAAGGAAAAAAAAGAAAAACATTTCTCTTTAGAACTTAACTCAGTGGTTTATATTGAACAGGAGAGCTGTTGAGTAGAGTGCCTGCTGGCAGGACTGAAAACATCTGTCTTTCTAACCTGTACACATTTGTCTAGGCAAGTCTTTTCATCTGTTGGGTCCTTAATTGGGAAAAAGGATTGTCAAAAGACAGAACATTTGGTTTTAAGAGGTCACCTTGCTTAATATTAAACCCAGGGTACTTGGCAGTGAATACCCATGATCAAGTAGGATCATGCTGACAAAAGTATCTGCCTTTATCAATGTCAAAGCTGAGATCTTCCTTGGCTATACTTGAGGTGACCAGATACCTGAAACCTATACCCACAAGTAGTTGTATCTATTAACTTCTCTTTCCAATGATTATATAAGTTAGGGAAGGTTTCCTGATCTGGCTTTCTTGTGGGCTGAACCTTAGCATCCCCTTAAATGTTCCCTCTAACCTTCTAAAACTTGTAACTAGAAAGGGAAAATTATTTGTGTTCAGAGCATAATGTGGATGTTGCAAAAGAAAGCTTGAAGCAACTGAGTATCTGAGAGGGAAATACTCTATTTCAGAGAAAAACAAGCTTGAAATTACAATGTATAAAGGGCAGGAATTAAGACCAGCGGAAGCCAGGTCTTATCTTTTTTGGGGGGGGAGGGGGAAGCCAGGTCATATTATTATTATTTTGGAACCCAGGTCTTAAGCCTCCCATTGTATCTATGTGATTCTAATCAGAATAGAATGACTCTAAATTTATACCAATCACAATAATAACATTTAAACTTCACATTTTTCATAGAACTGAGAGCATCTGGCTGTGGAGTAAATTTATTATAGTTAAAATATGAACATACTGAAAATAATTAATTTCAGTGATGACATTTTTAAAAGTTGTACTATCAATGGTTTGATAGTTCCTTAATATTTTATACTATAAAGGAATTCTTACAAAGCTAAAAGTAGCTGGGTGTGGTGGCGCACATCTTTAATCCTAGCACTTGGGAGGCAGAAGCAGGCGGATCTTTGTGAATTCAAGGCCAGTCTGGTCTACAGAGTGAATTCCAGGACAGCTGGGGCTACAGGGAGACCCTGTCTTGAAAAGACCAAGAAAGCTAAAAGTACTTCATACATATATACATATGTACACACATGAGATTCTTAGTGTCTGTACTGAACAAAACCATATACATTACTGCTAAGCATAAGGGCTTATATTTTATAAAGCATTTTCAGAAATGTCATTTACATTTTAATATACCAAACATTCCTAATTGGGTTTTGAACTGTACAAGTGATGAAAAATAGAATTATACCTACCATATACACTCAAGGCTAACCATGATCAAAAATTACAGGGTGATCAAGACAAGGGAATGATTGGAAGTTTTCCTTACAGACACTTCCATTAAAGGGCAGGGTAAAGAATGGGGTGACAAAAAGTATTTAGTCTTAATAAAGCAATAAGTCCCTTTAAAGACTGCCAATACCAGACGTGAAGTATAAATAGTGTTCATAATCTGATTTACCAGAGTTGTCTGCAGTCAACTCTCTCCCACACAGGAACCTAGGAAGTTATGAGAGATTAAAACACAAGCATACAGCATACACGGTTACAGGGGACAGCCAAGCCAGGCCAGCTGGGTGTAGACCCAGGGAGGTCCCTTTGCTCTAGGGGAGGAAAAGGACAAGATATGCAAGCTAGTAGGGCCTCCCCCAACCCTTACTCCCATCTGCCTGCATGCAGAGTCCTGCTGCAGGAAACAAGTTTAGGGAAGTGTGTGGTCCCTTTCCTTAGTCTCCTGTAAGGACTGGAGGTAGGGGCAAGGCAGATTAGCATGAGCTGGCTTCTATCTGTCTAACCTGGAAGGGTCCTTTCCTTATCTGTTCTGTGTCTCTGTCTCACTTCCCCTGAAGATTGCCCTGGTATGGGGCTCCTGGGAACCTAATGTAGACCTTAAAGCCTCTTCTAGGGAAGGTCTTTTATTTAGTCTAGGCATATTATTAAGTTTGTAACAGGCTATTTCCAGGGCCTTTTAAATTGGAATGTCCTATAGTTGGAGAGGTTTAGCTTTCAATAGACCATTAGACCTTTCGATGTTTCCTGTATCATGTGGAAATTGCACATGATATCCATTACCTTACTCCAATGTTGTATGGCCTATCCAGTAAAATGTGAACATTAATCTGAACTTATAATTATTGGGCATCTGTATCTTGCTATCCAGTGCCATGTAGAATATATGGCTGTTTGCTGGGCAGGTGATGTCCCATGCATTGCTCGTCCTACTACAGAAGCTAAGTCTACTGAGGGACAAGCATATATGTTGTCATGTGTCTGTAGTGGTCTTATATAATCAATTTATAACATATAAATAAGTTGTCTGGGTGTATGTATAAGTGCAGGAGTCCTGTCCCTGAATCTAGTAGCACTTTGTGGACAAGACTAACAAGTTACTAATAACATCCTTACACCTTCGCCAGGTGTAGTTTAAATTTTGGAGCCATTGAAATAGAGTATGTGTGCCTATGTCCTAACGTCCTATGTGACTGTAATATCTCCTTATCCGTGATTGGTCCCTCATTACTAGCTATCTGTATTTTCTGTTCTCTAGCTAATTTTTAATTTAGTATCTCCTCTAGATTTAACTGTCCACTTTCTCTTAACCATTTAAATTTTTGCTCTAGCACTAGCTAATTCATCTACAATCTCATTCTTTGATGTGGGATCCTGCTTCCTTGTATGTTCACTTACATGACTAACATGAATTTTTATTTTATGACTTAAGAGATTCTATTTCCCACTTGGCATAGTGGTGCACACTTTTAATCCCAGCATTTGGGATGCAGAGGCAGGTGGATCTCTGTGAGTTCAAGGCCAGCCTGGTCTACAGAGTGAGCTCCAGATCCAGGCCAGCTAGCATTAAAAGGGAGACCCTGTCTCAAAACAAAACAAAACAAATGAGAGATTCTCTTTCCTTACATGTTTCCTTGGACCATATGTCCCTTCCATTAATTGTCCAATCAGTTACTTTCCATTTAGAAGACCAAATGGCTATTCTTTGCAAACACACCAAGAACCTGAGAAAATGAAAATTTGCTTTTGACCTTCATCAGCCGATTTTCTTAATGCCAATAATGCTGCTATTACTTCTGCATGCTGTGCTGATTTACTATCTCCTTCCTCCATGATCGCCATCCCCAGGTCTATAGGCAGCCACTTTCCAATGTATCTTAGTAGCATTGGCGGTTGCTGATCCATCTGTGAACCATGCATTGGCAAGCACGTGTGACCATTGCGTTGGTCCCCATATTCCAAGAGGTGCCTCTTTCTGGGGAGGGGTGAGAGGTTTAGGGATTTCAATGAGGGGAAACTGAGCAATTTTCTCAGTCAGGGAAGGCACTGACCCCTTTGCTACCTCATCCTGGTCACAAAGGAATTCTTGTAGGTACCAATTCCACTGAAATACCTTCCCTTCCATTGCCAAGCCAGAGAAGCTTTCAGCTTTGGTTCTTATTCAGCCCATCATTGGGATGGGCACCTGAATGACCACTGGGTGTCTGGCCATCAGGAAGTGGGGAGTTCTTAGGGCCTCATAACATATCCAAATTTGTTTCTCAAAAAGAGAATATATATTAGGTGCATATGGAAAATGTTTGTAATAGAATCCAATTGGCAAAATGGTATTGGTCTTTTTCTTAGTGAAAAGACCCCATTACCATAATCATTTAGGAAGATGATATCAAGAATTATAACATCAGTAGCATCAATAGCAGCTAACTATGAGTGTTCTGCTATAAGCCTGCAGGCTGTCTGAAAAGCTTCCTTCTGATTTGGGACCCATTCAAGCTCTAAGGCTTTCTTAATAATCTTATACAGTGGCCTTTAGTGTAATTTTTAAGTTTAGTGTATGGTTTCTCTGAGAACATGTCAATTAGATGTTGCATTTCAGTTTTGTTGGTTCCTTTAAATTAAGTATTTTATTTAGTACCAGCTCAGGTATCCTTTCTCCCTCTGATGTCCACAAGCACCTAAGAATTTTGCACATGTGTCTGGGCCATGCACCTTGTCAGGTTTAATGATCTAGCTATCCTGCTTTAGTAAATTAAAATATCTTTGTAGCTTTCTACCTTCTGTTTATCATGTCTTGCAATTAAAATATCATCTGCATATGGCAGTATAAACACTGAGCCTTATCCAAAGTCCATCTGAGTCACATGTGCAATAATAGGACAATTTCTGTAAACTTGTGGCATTCTAGTGAATCTATACTGTTTTTATTCTATGTAAATGTTGTGTAATCCCTAGAATTTTCATGCAAGGGATACTAAAAATACATGTCTGAAAGGTCTATTGTACAAAAATATATAGGGTGGGCTTTTTAATTTTAAGGAAAATGTCCTCCCCATCAGGCATTTGTTAACAAGATATTAATATTCCTGTAGTCAACAGTGAATCTCCAGTTACCACTGGGCTTTTTTATTGGCCATACTTGGCAATTAAATTTGAAGGATTGGGTGGGTTCTGTAATTCCTTCTTCAAGTAAGATTTTTTTTTACTGCCTCATCTATTTCTGCATTTCCTCCTTTAATTGGATACAGTTTAGTAAAAGTTGGAGGTATTTTAGGTAATTCTCCTGTTGGAATTTTACTGAGGCTGTCTTTACTGACATTAGTATAAGTTTTTTAAATGGGTGCCAGAAGGGGAAAATTCTAGGTATTATGACCATGCCAAGACCTGATTGAGGGGCCAGCATGGCTACTGCTTGAATGTCAATATGGGTGTTGTAGATAAGGAGAGTGATAGTTTCTAGCCCTGCTCTTAACTGGGTACCAGAGATTCCTTCAACAAGGACAGGGTTTTGGGGGGGGGGGTTGGCAGTGGGGGCAAAATATTAAAGACAGTGACTTCACTGGATGTATCTATTAGCCAAGTTATCTGAAAAATGGACCCTCCTGCCTTGACTGCCTATTGAATGAATGGCCTGGGGTCTGTCTTTTGTTCTGACTTTTGGTAGATGTTTGGGTTTGTCTGCCTTATGGGCATCTGGTGTCTGCTCTCCCAAAAGCTCTTATGATTTTGAAACTGCCTTTCCTGGGAGTTTGTCTTCTGTCTCAGGGGTCCCATCCCCCAGTTCTGTGCCCTAAAAAATGTTTCTCCTGTTTATTTGCAGAGAAACCATCTTAGTAGCTTCCAGTTCTCTGGTTGTTTAAAGAAATCCATCACATCACCGATGGCCAGACATCAGCCAGTGGAGATGTTAACATTAATCTTAGATGTTTTGGTGCTCCTTTAATAATTATTTTTCTCATTTGTGTGTAGGAAGATCCAGTTTGAATTGGGGGCTAGTTCTCAGCTAGCACCCCTCAGGGCACCATGTGGATAGGAGTCAGGGGATTTCTCTGACCACACCCCAAGGAGGAGCAAACAGTGTGGCCTAGGTGCATGATGCTGGGTGGGCCAGCAATGTGCAGTGGCATGGAATTGGGGTGCCTGTGATTGGCTCTAGGAACTGATATTATTTGGCTTATAAAAGCAGGCTGAAGCCGGTAATAAATTGAATTCTCCATTAACATCATTACAGAATTCCCAGCCGTCACTTTTTAAAATTTTTATATGCATACAGGCCAAAGTAGACCTGCATTTCATTTGGGTGGCCAGTGGGTTGGAAAGAGGACCCAGTGTGGACCACCAATGTGGATAGCTGGTGTGACTTATGAGTGGACATAGGCTGAAGATAGGCCATCAGCCATCAGCCTGAAATTCCTGTCCAGGGGTTGGCAGTCTCTGGGCAGGTAGGAAATCACGGCCAAGAGTGGAAAATGTGTCTCATTGTCCCAGGATAAGGGCCTGAATTGGAGGGACCTCTCAGGCCAGGCTACAGAAGTAGCTTACTGGTCTCTGCTCTGAGAGGTCAGTTTCCTACAGTGGCTGCCAGTGGATAGTGTGTTCCCCTCCCCTTAGCAGGGCCACGCGGTACCTGTTCCTTACAAAGAAAGTTTCCTACACTTGTGGAAGAATAGGTGGAGCTAGTGGAGTTGGGCTATGATGGTATATTAAGTATAAGATGCCTGGGTCTGGAGAGATGGCCTAGAAGTTAAGAGCACCAACTGCTCTTGCAGAGGACCTGGGTTTGATCCCCAGCACCCACATGGCGGCTGAGAACTGTCTTTAACTCCAGCTCCAGGGGAATCCGACGCCCTCTTCTGACCTCCAGGGCATTGCACAACACAGGTGCACAGACCTGCAAGCAGACAATACATTCATACACATGAAAAAAAATTTTAAAGTATAAGATGGCCAGCCTCCTGGCTCATGCTATTGCTTTTCTGCTATGCCTCTCCATGGACTTTTAGTCTCAAAATGAGTGAGGTATAGGGTGGGGAAAGCTTGTCTCCATGCCCATGTGACCCAATCTAATACAGTATCACTTCCTCTATCACTAGTATTATTTCTTCCTCTTCTTCCTAGTTTTAGTATTTCTTGTAGGCCATCAATATTTCAATAATGCCTCTCATGGCTTTCTTATCTTCTGATGTCAGAAGAATTGTGCCTGCCCCTTTTCCCAGAGCCTATTTATATAGGATGCATGCTTTTTCTCTTCTCTGGGCTAAATCTTGTCAAATCTGCTGTAGCTCAACTCTAATAAAAGGCCTACCTTCTACCTCAGTTATTGGTGGGCCATTAGCTTATCCAGATATTTTTATTTTGTTGTTAATTACTGGGAGTGAGATTAATATTTTTAATTGGTTGGTCCTTGACCGCCTTCCTTAAATCTTCCAGAAATGGTTTATTTTTATACTTATTAACTATACTGCTAGCTAGTTCTTTTCCTTTTAATCTGTCAGCCTCAGTAACCTGGATTGTCTTTCATAAAACTCATAAAAGTCATACAAATCATAAAAATTATAAAAGTAAAAGTCCTAACAGTCCCAGGACCTGTCTGTGGTCTGCTCACTCCAACAGAGGCTCAACTACTTCTGGGCAGGGTAGAGAAATTTCAGTGCCAGGGCCCTTCTTATGGCCTGGCAGCTTGACTTTTACCAAGGTATATATTCTTCCCCATTGGCCATTGGGGTCCACATCCTTAACTTTAGTTTTAATTTGTGTAATGTCACCATTTCAAGAGACTAGTTTTTTTGCCAAGATATATAGGAATTTTATTTTCCTTTTTCTCAGGTACCAGCTATAGGTAGGGTACCAGCACTCTATATTAATTTTATTTCCTTGTTCCTCAGATACCAACTCCAGTTAGGGTACCAGCACACTCCATGTATTAATTTTTCAAATTTTAGATCTGTTCTCCTTCGTGTGTCCCCAGAATCCCCATCCCAGTTGGTTGGGTGGTGGATTCTGAGTCCTCCTAGTGACCTGGCCCTGGCCCTCTCTTCTGTTTTATTCTCTTTAGGGTTCCTCCTTGTATCCAAGAGATCTCATTTCCCCCAGACCATCTTCTGCTTCCTGGTCTTAGGACAGGGCTGACAAAATGCCCTGCCCATGTCTTCCTTTGGAAGGAAGTCTTAGGGTACTCTGAGAATCTCTTCCACAAGGCAAGAGAAAGACGCTCGCTTACTAGCAAAGTTGCAATTGCCATGGATTCAAAAGAACAATTATTAAATAAAAAAAGAACCAATCAATAATCCAATTGCCAACTGATATAAAAAGTACCACCTAGTGGTGATCCTGCTGACTATGCCAACTGCCATGAGTATGGACTAGCATGGGCTAAGTCCAAAGGAATCCAGGACACAAATCCGATACTACAATCTAATTTTATTTATTCCCAAACAGGTTAATTCTATAATGCTAATTCTGTCCTGTCCTAGCCTATCTCCCTAAGGCTGCTCACATACACAGCATTCTCTTAGCCCCTTGGAAGCAACAGAGGGGGTCCATGCTAGGGAGTTCCAAGAAGCTGGTTGATTGGCTGAAGCAGATTCTCTCTCAGACCCAGGGCTGCAGCAGTGGCCAGCACAGTGGTCTGCATGCACTTCAGGCAAACTGGTGTCACGGGGCAGCATGTCCAGGTGTTCTCAGCTGAGAGGTTCACAGTGGCATCTCACAGCAGGTCCCCCGAGGGGGAGTTAGAGCAAAGTCATTCTACCCTTCCCAGTTTAAATAGGCCGCAGCTGGGCTTGTGGGGTGCACTGGGTCTCAGGTGCTAATCTCAGGCTTGTTCCTAGGGTCCCCCCTGCAGAGTAGGAGGTTATCTTTCCTCTCTGGGGTCATGGCTCAGTGAAGGTGGGGGACCCAGGACTTGTTATCCGATCCTTGTGTCCATGCCACCTCTGGCCACCTAATCAATTGAGTCTGGTGAGTCTTAGGTCTCCGTTGAGCCCCTCTGTGGCTGGCGTAATGCTGAGTGCTTATCTCTACAGCAGCCCAGAGCTGGAGCAGGCCTCTTGCTGAGCTAAGTTTAACATTTGCTAATTTCTTTAAGGGTACAACATTTCACACATTATCTACTGACAGTTTAATCCTAACTACTTGTAATTCACACAACTTCTATATGCTAATTATGCTCCTAACACTGATTCATCTCTCCTTAGTCTAGGAGGCAGCAGGTCCTAGAAGAATTTTCTTCATTAAGGCAACAATGAAATGAGCAGGAGAGATGGAACAGCAGTTAGGAGCAAATACTGCTCTTGCAGAAGACCTGAGTTCTGTTCCCAGCAGACATATCTGTATTCTGAAAACTACCTTTAACTCAAGGTTGAGGGGGATCTGATGGCCTCTTCTGAACTGCTTTGGGACCTGCATTCACATGTAAACATACCTACCATGCCCAGTACACACATAATTTGAAATAAACTAAATCTGGTTTTAGAAGGTAGAACTAAAACTGTCATGTGGCTGATTCTGAAATATCTGGTTGTTTTAGAATCAAATAAATAGAACAAGCAAACATTATGACTAATCTATGAAAAGTTGTGTGCATTCTGAATCTTGAGTACTCAAGGTTCTATCAAGGCTCAGTTCTGAGAGTTGCAGCCTTACCCGTTTTCTGGATTTGGTGTTCCACACTGTTTCTGCAAGGTGTGTCAGCAGAGCTAAGTCGCTGAGGCTACCCCTGAGAGGCATCCTAGTCCTTGTGGCTATAAATTCCTGAGTCCTCTGAGCCATTGTGAGGATGTAGAATCTGTTGCCCATATACTGCACCATGGAGACAGTGTCCTTATAGTGTAGAAACTCTTTGCTGGTGGGAAAGTTGTGGATCTCCACACCTGTGAGCTACTAACTCGGATTTTCTGAACTGTTGGACCTCTAAGTAGTGAGTTTCTTTCTCAGTTTGCTGCTTCTGCTTTTGTGGATTTCATATGTATTTGTTTATTATAGGCTTTGAGGACAATGTGTGCTTATTTTGATTTTTCTGATTTTAATTCGTATGCATAAAATTGTTTGGTCTGCATATATCTAAGTGCATAACATATATGTAATATGTACAGATGTCAGAAGAGGGCATCAGATCCATCAAACTGGTGTCCAGGATGGTTATCAGCTGCCATGTATTCAGGTACTGAACCAGGTCCTGTGAAAGAGCAGCTGGTGGTGCTAACAACTGCCTAGCAATCTCTCCAGTCCCTCATCAATTTTCTTAATGATTAACTGACTTTTTAAAGACTTACTTCTGTTATGTGTTATTTTTTTATTTTTTGATGTTATAAACAGCTCTATTTCACATTCTCCAAACCACTTCCTCCTCTTTGTGCTTGTGTCCAGGACCTTCATTCCTCATCAAATTCCACATATGAGAGACAACAAATGATATCTGTGAGTCTGGCTTGCTCCTGGAAAAGCAATCCTCTTGGGTTCCATCTGTTTCCTGGCACTGATGAAATTTCATCTTCCTTTTGGCTGGGTATAGGTTGAGTGAGAATGGGACCGTTGCCCTTGATTCTGCTTCTGTGATGTATTGCTCATGGATTTACATATGTGGAACAGTCCTTGAATCCCTATGTAGCACATCTTGATTCTGAAGTATGACAATATGATTAGGGTTATGAAATTTGGTATGGAGTATTCTTAAGTAATCTCATTAAGGATTTTCACATCTATGTTCTTCCAGGAAACAGGTGATTTCCCCAGTTTTTTGTTTGTTTGTTTGTTTGTTTGTTTGTTTGTTTTTTGTCTGTCCTAGACTGGTTTCTATTGCTGAGATACAATACTCAGGACAAAACTGAGTTAGATAGCAAAGGGCTTTTGGCTGACAGCTCACAGTCCATCATCAAGAGAAGTCAAGGCAGGAACTCAGGGCAGGAACCTGGAGGCAGCAGCTAAAGCACAGACCACAGAGCAAGGCTGCTGACTAGCTTGTTGGTCTGGTCTCTACTCAGCTTGCTTTCTTATTCAACTCAGGACCATGTGTCCAGTGGTGGCACCACCCAGGGGTAACCGAGACCCACCCACATCCACTAGCACTCAAGAAAATGAGCACTGAGATATGCCCATAGGCCAACCTGATAGAGGTCATTCATAAATTGAGGTTCCCTCTTCCCAAGTGTTTTGGGTTGACAACACAAACTAGCCAAGACAGTGTCCTCGCCTGGTTTAGCTATCACGTTAATACTAGTTGTGAGGAATGAGGTAGGAGTGTTCCCCTCCCTCCCTGTCTGTTTTATGGAGTGCTTGGAGGAGCATCCATAGTTCTTTAAGCATCTGGTAGAATCAGTCAGTGACTCTCTGTGGATCTATCTGATCCACAGATTCTTCATAGTTGTTTCTTATTATTGATCTCTTTGATGTTTCACATGCTCTCAGTTCAGTTCTGAAGGCCATGTACTAACAGAAGTTTGTCCAGTAATTCCAGAATTTCCTCTTCACTGGGATGGGACTTTTCAAGTCATTCCCCCACTGAGCCTCTGGGTTCCAGTGGCAGCTGCTGTAATGTCAGCTTCTTCTGATTCTGCTATTTTTCCTGCTGCTCTTGGCGTTCCATGAGGGGAGGGGTTGCCATGTCCGTGATCCTTTCCAATAACCAACTTTGGTTCTTGGGTCCTTTGTTTTCTACTTTCAGCTCTCTTCTCATTTCTATCTGCCTGATCTCTGTTCTGCTTTACTGTCTCCTGCTTGGGCATTGTTTGGACTCGGCCTCCTGTACATTCAGGGGCTTCATGAGGTTGTGTGAGATCTCTCCAATTTTTGATGTAGAAATTAGAGCTCTAAAATCCCTCGTAGATATGCCCTTAATATTTTATTTTTTTAATACCTCAAGGTGTGTTTGTTCCTAACACCTTCATGGAGGACCTGACCAAGGAGCAGGACACGAAGGCCTGCTCTTGTGTTGATGAGATCTTCAGCACCAACTATAAACTGAGGAAGACCCTCAGTAGAGGATCTTTTGCTAAAGTGAAACTGGCTTACCACATCCCCACAGGTTGCTGTAAAGATAATGAGAAAGACCAAGGAGTGTGCCGCCTTCATAGAAAATGAAATAGAGATTATGAGAGGCCTCTCTCATCGAAATAAAATTAACCTATTTGAGGTGGTGGAAAGAAGAGACCACACCTACATCGTGATGGAGCTTGCTTCACAGGGAGCGCTGGTGAACCAAATCGTGGAATAGGAGGCTATACCTGAGCAGGAGACCCGAAGGCTGTTTAGCCAGGCATTATGAGCAGTGCAGTACTGCTGCAGCAACAGCATCGTGCACATGAACATAAAGGCAGAAAACGTCCTGGTCGATGGCAGGGGAAACGCCGAACTGGGCGATTTCGGACTAGCAATTAAACTACAACCTGGGGAGATGCTAATGGGCTTTCATGGTACACTGCCCTACTGTGCCCCTGAACTGTTTGGAGAGGAGCCATACTGTGGCTATCCCACTGACATTTGGAGCTTGGGAATGCTCCTTTTCGTCATGGTCACAGCAGAGTTCCCACTCGGGTCTCCTCCTCCTGAGGCGGTGAAGCGGCAGGTCCGCTGCCAGCTTCAGCATTCCTACTTTGGTCTCTATGGATATTTTTAATGTAATAATAGAACTATTAATGAGAGACCCTGGCAGAAGACCCACAGTCCACCAAATCCTGGAGCTCCGGATGGTCAGAGACTGTGAGGCATATTCACGACCAACTTGCACACAGACTCTGGCAGGCAAGCCCAGCCCCAGCATTGTCAGGGAGATGAAGAGCATGGGCCATGAGCAGGGGGAGATCAGAGAGTCTCTCAGAGACAAGAAATACGGTCATCAGTCACCCTGGGGAGACTGCTGTGAGCACCAGGCAGAGTCTCACAGCTTCTCTGTGCCCCGAAGGAGAGCTTCTGAGCCTGCTTTGCCCACCTGCCCCTGGCCACCTGAAGTCCAGGAGGAGGAGGAAGAGAGGGAGAAATAGTGGGATTCCAAGCAGTGTGGCAGAAGGCACAGCTTGCCTGCCAACTTGTGCTGCCAGCCTAAGAGGACCCGTCACCTATCCCAACAGAGTTCTGCTCTGGAAGGTTACCTCCTCAGCAGCAGTCTAGACACTAGGGAGAACTTAATGTACTCTAAGATTGGGCTCTCTGGCAGCCTAAGTGTAGGTAGTCAGCCATCCTTTCACCTGGGGTCAGGCCATGGCATAACTCCCAATCAAATTTATGAAGTCACACCCTCCTGCTGGTCCCTAGTGGAAAGCAACACTTCCTGGGATGTGTCTCGGGTTTTCACCCCCGGAGGCCCATTTGTCGGGCATACACCATCAGAAGATACAGCACTGACAACCACCTTAAGGTGCAAACACACCATCTCCTTGAAACCGCCGCCTGGGATAGAATAAAGAGAGTGGGGGGTGGAAGGAGAACACAATCATGAAAGGCCTCTGTGTAACTGAAAATCACACTTATGGCATCACATCCTCATGCTGGTCCAGGGGTGGGGAAGAAGGCAATCATGAAACAGCCTAGGTGTAACTGTCAACCACACCTATGACATCACATCCTCCTGCTGGTTCCCAGTGGAAACCAACACCTCCTGGGATGAGTAACATGTTGTCACCCTAAGAGGCTCCTCTGTTGGGGATACATCATAGGAAGACAACAGCACTGCTGGTCACCCTCAGGATGCGACTACACTGTCCCCTTGAAACCTGCTGCCTGGATTAGAATGGAGGGGCCAAGGGGGGAAGAAAGCAACCACAAACGGCCTCAGTATAACTGAAAATCACACTTATAACGTCACATCTTCCCACTGGTCCCCAGTGGAAAACAGCACCTCCTGGGATGTGTCCCAGGTTGTCACCCCAAGAAGCTCCTTGTTGGGGATACATAATAACAAGACAATAGGATGTGACCACGACATCCCTTCAAAACCATTGCCAGGCTGGAAGCAGAGGAAGGAGACAATCATGAATGGCCTCAGATGCCTCTTGTTGCCTGCCACCCCTGACAAGAAGCTCCACCTCCTGTAAGAACCAGGCTGCAAAGAATGAGGATGTGGAGTCAGCCACAGAAGCAGGTAGGTGGGTGGCAGGTTGCTCCAGGGCTCTTCCTTCCAGCCATGCATTTTCTAATGTCCTGTGTGAGTGGCAGATGGTCCTGGGGCTTTCAGGGAGTGTGTCACTTGGCACACCGTTCACCTCAAGATGACCAATTCCACACAGTTACCCCAGTGGAGCCTCAGGAAGTAGTCCTAGTAGTAGACAGCAGGGAACTTTGTCCAGAGGCATGGCAGGGATGGAAGACTGGTTTGCCAAAGGGAGCCAAGAATCCTTGGAGAGCCACTTGGGGAGTTATGAGGAAGCAGGGCCATTTCTCTATATTGAAAGTCACTGAGAGTCCCCTCCTGTGTCCTTCTGCTTTGAAGTGCTGAAGGGAAAACTCCCAGGTCCATGGCTCCTGAGCCATGGGATGGAGATCAGCCTGGCTGACAACTGGACAGCCACATGAGGGAGCCAGGCCTGACGTCCAAGTGGCTACATGGCCATAGGCCGGGCGAGAGGCCTTTGAACTGCACAGGAAGCATTGGACACACCACTGCGCTCCTATCCAGGTAAGATCCCAGGCAGGACGTTCTGGCTCTCTGAAGGTCTCTGATCGGGTGGGGGCCCTCAGCTGTCCTGGGTTGAGCAGGCCCTGTTCTCACTCCTGGGTCAACATCAGAGTGAGTGCGGACAGTCACGGCTGGCCTTCCTTCATGTTTCCTGTGGGGAAAGGGTCTTCCTCAGGCACACTGCCCTCCCCAGGGAGGTCATTCCTATTCAGCCACATCTTCCTGCCACAGGTGCTTCCAGCTTGAGCTTGCAGTCTCCAAGCAGCCCTGTACGATTCCTCTGGAGGGCAGCCTTAGCCCTTCATTTCAAAGACCTGGAGAGATGCACAGCTGCTTATGTGACAGAGGCCTCAGACCCCACCCAGAGTGTGTCCTCAAGGAGAGCTGGCCCTCCTCTCTCCACAAGTCCTGCCGTCTAAACAGCCAGCCTTGTATATCTTCAGGTTTGCTCCATCTAGGCCATCCGCCCTCATGATGCCCCAGACCTTGAGCACAACCACATACCACATGGTGTGATGTCCTAGGATCAGGACCAATGTCACATCAGAGACTTCTGAGGAGGGAGCACCTGCTGTGGGCCTGCCTCAAGCCCAGCCTGGCAAAGGCTCTTCTCAGAGTCGGCACTCCCCTGCATGAAACCACAGTCTCTTCAGGTTTCCTGATCCTGTGCAGGTCACGGGGCATTCCACAGGTAAGCCACCCCTTGGGCATCCTTTATAGCATCCATGTAAACTTCCCTGTCCATCCCAATCATATAACATCTCATGTCTTGTTCTTTCTACCTACACTGTGCCAAGCTGTGTCAGAGCCTGAAGCACACAGATGCCTGTGTGGCTGACATGGATGCCCACCTGTTC
>VZQC01000530.1:928568-944192 GCA_009823505.1 Rhizomys pruinosus
TTTTATTTATTATTTTATTTATTTTATTGTCTGTTTGAGACAGGGTCTCCCTGTTGTAGTCCCAGCTGGTCTGGAACTTGCTATGTAGACCAGGCTGGTCTTGAACTCACTGACATCCACCTGCCTCTGCCTGAGAACCTGAGTGCTGGGAATAAAGGCGTGCACACCACCACCAAACAAAATACTACAATCCCAACTAGAACTTTGAATGATAGATACATGTAGAAATCCTGGTTTTAGGGCTGGAGAGATGGCTCAGCTGTAAGAGCGCTGGGTTGAATGACACAGGTGTACAGACCTACTGCAGACAGTACAGGCATACACATAGAAAAATAAATAAAATAAAAAAAAAAAGTCAGCTTGCCTTGCAGGTGGGATTACAGACATTCACCACCACACCCCAGCCAAACTATTTTTTTTAATCCATCGGTACCTAAACAATAGAGCATTACAAAGAGTTTTTTTAAGATTTTTAAAAAAAATTTTATTTCTTTTTTATGTGTATGAATGTCGGTCGGTGCAATGCAGAGGTCAGAAGAGGGCTTGCGGTTCCCCCTGGAACTGGAGTTAAATATGAGTTCTTAGCACCATGTGGGTAATGTTATTGAACCCAGGTCCTCTGCAAGGAACAGGCACATTCTTAACCGCTAGGCATCTCTCCAGCCCCTACAAGATTATAGAGCATATACGTGAGAAACATATGAATCCACCTCTCCCTCTGCCTCCAGATGCTGTGATTAAAGGTGTTGCCGTCCTGGGGTTTTGGAGAGACGCCTAGCAGTTAGAGCACCAACTGCTCTTGCAGGACCCAGGTTCAATCCCCAGCACCCACGATGGCAGCTAAGAACCGTCTCGGTACCTCCAATTCCAGGAGAACTCCAGTTCCGGGGAATCCGAACCCTCTTCTGACACTCCGCGAATTGCATGGCAACGGGTGCACAAACCAACATGCAGACAGTAACAATTCAATAACATACAAAAATAAATAAAATTAAAAAAAAAAAAAAAAAAAGGTGTATGCCACCAAGTCCAAGCCTGAAATCATTCTCTTTTGAAAAGTATTATCTTCGGGCTGGAGAGATGGCCTAGCGGTTAAGAGCCCGAACCGCTCTGCAGAGGACCGGGGGTAATCCCCAGCACCCACATGGCGGCCGAGAACCTCTGAAACTCCAATTCCAGGAGAACTCCAGTTCCAGGGGAATCCGACACCCTCTCTGACCTCTGGGCATGCACGACAATGGGTGCACAAATTGCATGCAGACAGTACATTCATACACAAAAAATAATAAAATTTTAAAAAAAAAAAAAAAAAAAGAGTTTTTTTTTTTTATCTCAAAAACTTATAAAACAGTTCTAAAAAAAATGTAAAATTTGGCTGAGAGAGAGAGGCATTGTTTAGAGCACCAACTGCTCTTCTCTTGCATGCAGAGACCCAGGTTCAATTTCTAAGCAGCACCACAGTGGGGCAAGAACCATCTTTAAACCGTGGCCATGGTGGTGCACACCTTAAAATCCCAGCATCAGGAGACAGAGTGTAAGGATCCTGACCCAGGCCGGCCTGGCTACAGGTGCGAAGTTACCAGGTCAGCTGGGGCTTACAAGGGAGAACCCTGTCCAAATAAAAAAAACCCAAAAAGAAAAAGAAAAAAGAAAATTAGCTGGGTGTGTTGGTGCATCGCTTTTAATTTTAGATCCAACGGGAGACAGGAGGCCTGGCATTCTTGAATCAAGGCCGCGTGGTCTAATAGTAAGTTCCATGACAGCGGGGCTACAGGGGAAAAAAGACCCTGTCTCAAAAAGACCAAAACAAAAAAAAAACCAAAACAGTTAGACATATGAGTATACTATCTGCATGTACGAAAGCACACTCCTATTGTGCAATGCCTGGAGGTCAAAAGAGGATGTTCCATTCCCCAGAATTATTGTTACTGATGGTTGTTAGCCACCATGTGGATGCTGCTCTTAACCACTGACCCATCTCTTCAGACGTACTTTTACCACTTTTATTTTGCACAGTACTGGAAGATTAGTGAGAGCAAGTAGGCAAGAGAGAGGTCATTGAAGACTGGTGAGATGGATCCGTTGGGTAAAGGTTTTTGAATAAGTGAGGTCCAGCTGGCCTGGACCTCACTATGTAGACCCACCAAGCTGGCCCCGAAACCCATCAGAGAGATCCCACCGCCCTCTACCTCCCCAGTGCTTGGGATTAAAGGTGATGGCACAACCCCTGAACTCATATTTTTAAAAGGAAAAAAGCCAGGTTGCGGGATAGGTATACGCCCTTTAAATCCCACACTTGGGAGCAGAGTCAGTGCAGATCTCTTGTGATTCAAGGCCAGCTTGGTCGATATACAACAGTGTTTTCCAGGACAAGCTGGGGCTATAGGGAACGCCTGTCTCAAAAGACAAGGGAAAGCCGGGTGTGGTGGCAAGCCCTTTAATCCTAGCACTGGGAGGCAGAGGCAGGTGGATCTTTGTGAGTTCAAGGCCAGCCTGGTCTACAGAGTGAGTTCCAGAACAGCTGGGGCTGCAGGGAGACCCTGTCTCAAAAAGGAAAAAAAAAAAAAAAAAAAAAAAAAAGGACAGGGAGAAAAAAAAAAAAAGTGGG
This sequence comes from Rhizomys pruinosus, assembly GCA_009823505.1. Classification (NCBI taxonomy): domain Eukaryota; kingdom Metazoa; phylum Chordata; class Mammalia; order Rodentia; family Spalacidae; genus Rhizomys; species Rhizomys pruinosus. The sequence goes on from VZQC01000530.1 coordinate 931,177, forward strand.
TCTTGCATTGTCAATGCAATTCCCATGAAATCCACCAAGCTGATTCAGCTTCTGTGGGTTCTGGGGATCTGAACTCCAGTCCTCACTTTACCCACTGGGGTGTCTTGCCCTTTCACTTTCTTGATATTTCTCTTGAAAGGTAGAAAAATTTAAGTTTTGGCAAAGTCTAATTTATACATAGGTTTTCTGTTGTTGCTTGCTTTTGTGTCTGTTCTGTATGCTTGACTTATGCCTGCGAGTGGGTATGCACCTATACAGCAGGTGTCTTCTATGCCTATTTGCCTTACAAACTGAATACACAGCATCTTATTATGTAGCCCACCCAGGGTCAAATTTTCCATCCTCCTCCCTCAGCCTCCCAAGTGTTGCAATTACAGGTATATATTACTAAACTGACCCATAAGAGTTCCTTTTTTTTAAAATTTTATTTATTTTTATTGTGTATGAATGTACTGTCTGCATGTAGGTTTGTGCACCGGTGTTGTGCAATGCCTCGGAGGTCAGAAGAGGGCATCGGATTCCCCTGGAATGGAGTTAAAGATGGTTCCAGCTGCCATGGTGGGTGCTGGGATCAAACCAGGTCCTCTGCAAGAGCAGTCCACGCTCTTAACCACTAGTCCATCTCCTCAGCCCCAAGAGTCCTTTTTTTTTTTTAAATTTTTTAAAATTAATTTATTTTCGTATGTGTATGAATGTACTGTCTACATGCGGGTTTTGTGCAACCCGTGTCCTGCAATGCCTCGGAGGTCAGAAGAGGGCATCAAATTCCCCTGGAACTGAGTAAAGACGTGTCTCAGCCGCCACGGGGGTGCTGAGGGATCAAACCGGGGTCCTCTGCAAGAGCAGTCGGCGCTCTTAACCACTAGGCCATCTCTCCAGCCCCCGCAAGAGTCCTTTCTTAATGAACTTATCTTTAGTTGAGATTCCTTCACTGTTAACGATTTTTGTAATTAAATCAATCTGTTACACCAATTAACCTAAGTATATAACAAGGAGTTTTTTCTTGTGTTAAGTCACTTACTTTCCAAGACCAGCTAGGAGAGGATTACTATTAGGTACTGTGGCAGGCAAATACCTCGATGCATCTGCCAAGAAAGTCAGCCAGCTGTTGAAGCAGTCTTCTCAAGGTCAGTCCAGTATGATTTCCAAAGTCTCTAGTCATGGTGAAAAAGAGTCATTCACTAATCCAGACTAAAAATCAAGATCTCCTATTTAAAATATCTGTTAAGGGGGCTGGAGAGATTGCCTAGTGGTTAAGAGCGCCGACTGCTCTTGCAGAGGACCCGGGTTCGATCCCCAGCACCCACATGGCAGCTGAGAACCTCTGTAAACTCCAATTCCAGGAGAACTCCAGTCCAGGGGAATCCAACACTGTCTCTGACCTCCTCGCATTGCATGACATGGGTGCACAAACCTACTGCAGACAGTACATTTATACACATAAAAAAAAAAAAAATCTAGCCGGGTGTGGTGGCCACCTTTAATCCTAGCACTTGGGAGGCAGAGGCAGGTGGATCTTGTGAGTTCAAGGCCAGCCTGGTCTACAGAGAAGTTCCAGGCAGCTGGGCTACAGGGAGACCCTGTCTTCAAAAGACAAAAAAAAAAAAAAAAAATCTGTTTAATTCGGACATGGTGGCACTTGCCTTTAATCCCATCCAGCACTGGGGAGACAGAGGCAGGCAGATCTCTGAATTCAAGGCCAGCCTGGTCTACATATTGAGTTACAGGACAGCTGGGGGGCTACACAGAGACCATGTCTTAAAAAAAAAATACAATAAAGTAAAAGTAAAATAAAAATCTTTAGATATCAATCAATTTCTTATTTCTTCTTTTTTTTTTTTTTTTTGTTTGGTCTTTCAAGACAGGTCTCCCGTAGCCCAGCTGTCCTGGAACTCACCTTGTAGACCAGGCTGGCCTTGAACTCACAAAGATCCGCCTGTCTCTGCCTCCCAAGTGCTTAGGATTAAAGGTGTGACCACAGACGCCCGGCTCCAAATCAATTTCTTACATTTGAGGGGTTTTATTGTTTTTGAGACGGGGGTCCTAGAACATAGCCTAGCTTTAAACTTGAATAAAGCATTGAATTCCTGATCTTCCTCCTTCTTTCTCCCAACTTCTGGGGTTACAGGATATAACACACCTTTCAATTTCTAATCTTTATAAAGAGGTGTTCTAAGGGTGAATTTACATTTAATTGGTAATAACATACTAAGAATTTGTTTAACTTAAGATCATACAAAAACCTTATCTATGCTAGGCATGGTGGCAGATGCTTTTAATCCCAGCACATGGGAGGCAAGAGGCAGGTGGATTCTTCTGTGAGTTCAAGGCCAGCCTGGTCTAAAGGAGTGAGTTCCAGCCAGCTGAAGCACAGGAGACCCTGTCTCAAAAAGACTCACTTTTTGGGCTGGAGAGATGCCTAGTGGTTAAGAGCGCCGACTGCTTGCAGAGGACCAGGTTTGATCCCCAGCACCCACATGCAGCTGAGAACCGTCTGAAACTCCAATTCCAGAGAACTCCAGTTCGGGGAATCCGACACCCTCTTCTGACCTCGTGCGGCACTGGCACAAACACGGGTGCACAAACCGACCTGCATGCAGACAGTACATTCATACACAAAGAAAAAAAAAAAAAAAAAAAAAAAAAAAGACTCACTCCCCGCCCCGCAAAAAAACACAAAAAACCCAACCCCCCCATCTTATCTATTTATTACTTTTATGTGTATCAGTGGATTGCCTGTATGTATGTATAAGGGCTTCTGTGTCATGCACTACCCATGGAGGTCAAAAGCAGGCAATGGATCCCCTGAAATTAGAGTTATAGATAAGTTTTTGGCTGCCATATATGTGGGTGCTGGGACCCAAACCTGAGTCCTCTGCAAGAGCAACCAGTGCTTCTAAACACTGAGCACCCTCTCTAACCCTTATTTATTTTAAGATAGGGCACACACCTTTAATCCCAGAAAGCAGAGAGGCCAGCAGATCTCTGTGAGGTCAAGGCCAACCTGGTCTACATAGTGAGTTCCAGGACAGCTACGGATACAGGGAGACCTTGTCTCCAAAAAAATAAAATAAATTACACACACACACACACTGTCAGGGACTAGATCAATAAGATAACTCAGTGGGACTTGCTACAAAGATTGAGACCTGAGTTTGATACCTGGGACTCACATGGTGGAAGGAGAAAACCAACTCCCCAAAGGTGTTCTTTGACCTATGCATATATGCCATGGGATGCATGTGGACACAATAAATAAATGCAATTTTATTTATTTACTTATTTAATTATTTGGTTTGAGACAGGGTCTCCCTGTAGCCCCAGCTGGCCTGGAACTCACTATGTAAACCAGGCTGGCCTTGATTTCACAGAGATCTGCCTCTGCCTCCCTTGTGCCAACACACTGGGTTAATAAATGTAATTTTACAGGCTAGAGAGATGGTCAGTGGTTAAGAGCACGGCTGTTCTTGCAAAGGACCCAGGTTCAACCTATAGAGTGGCTAACAACCATCCTTAATTCCAGTTCCAGGGGATCCAACACCTTCTTCTGACCTCTATGGGTACTGTATGACATGGGTACACTTACATACATACAGGCAATATACTCATACACATAAAATACCTATAAGCAAACCAACCAAAAACACAAGTTTGATGAGATGGCTCAATGGGTAAAAATGCTTGGTATAGGCCAGGCCTGGTAGCACATATTTTTAATTCCAGTATTCCAGAAGCAGAGGCAGGCAGATCTCTGTGTGTTAGAGGCCAGCTTGGTCTACATAGTGAATTTCAGGCCAGCCAGGTAAGATCCTGTCTCAAACAAAAATAAACAGAAAAAGGATGGTGATGTAGGTCATTGGTATAGAATTTGATGATCCCAGCATGAGGCCCTGGATTCCTAGGTCCCATCTCCAACAGATGCCAACAACAAAAAGGAAAGCATTGTTGTAGGAGATTTATGTCAATATCTTCTCAGTTTTGATTCATCATTGACAACTCCAAATGGCTTACCTCATACCACTAGGAATGGCTGGCTTTAATATCCAATGATTTCTAGACTCGCATCTTTTTCTCCATTCTTAGTCCCAGTGCTCTAATTCAGTGTTCATAATCTGGTCCTTGGAAATGAGATTCTCACCAACTTGCCCCCCTTCTCTCTTTTTATACCCTAATTTATTTCTTTCACATTCATTTATGTGTTTGAATGCTTGCCTATGCCTATGTCTGTGGGTGCTGGGAACTGAACCTGGGTCCTCTGCAAGAGCAGTTAAGTACTCCTAATCACTGAACCATCTCAATAGTCCTTCGGTTTCTTAAACTGTCACTGCCTGGTCTCTCTTCTCTCATTTTCTAGCTGACTCCCATTCCATCAAAACTTCCTGTAAAGGCCACTGATGAAGAATATGATGCTAAATTCAGCACTTTTCCTTCTTTTTTCCTCTTGGCCTTGCTCAATTTTGACAGTCACGGGCATTCTGAAACACTCTTTCCCTTAGTTTGGGTGTCTTTAAAGATATCTACCACTTTTATTTCTTCCTCCTATTGTTTTGTTCTTCCACATTAAAGCTGATTTATCTTGAGGTTCCCTCTTTTTTTTTATTTTTTTGTGCTACAGACTGAACCCAGGGACACTGCACATGCAAACGCAATCTACCCCAGCCCTGTTCTCTTTTCAGCCTAATCTGTGTAGACACACACTTTAACCTAAGTGTCATCTGTGATTTCCACGGTTACCAGATATACAGAAATAAACACACAGATGATCAACCTCTCGACCTACAGTCTCAGACCTCACTCTTGGAGTGCTACACTTCTATATTCAATTGGTTTTTGGATGCCTTCCCTTGGAGATCAGAGATATCCCAAACTGTCTAAATTTAAACTCCTCTCAGTTAACAGCACTGCTATCCATTCTGCTGCTCAACAGACCCAGCAGTCATGCTTCATCTCCACCCCCACTCAGCTTCAGCCATGACATGAAGTCAGACTCAAATCCTATCTTCTATTTGCTACTATTGGCATCTCAGTCACTGCCACCAAGACCATCTAGGACTACATACTACTTAGAATCTCAGTTACTGCCCAGGAAATGGCATAGCAGAAAAAAGTACTTGCCAACATGCATGACAACCTGAGTTGACCTGAGTTGGATCCCCAGAACCTACACGGTGGAAAGAAAGCACAGACTCCTGCAGGTTGTCTTCTAACCTCCACATGTAGGCCCTGGCACCCTCCCACCCCTACCCCAAACAAACAAACAAATAGAAGAATATTCTTTTTTAAATCTCCTATTTGGAACTTTTTTTATACTGCCAGAAATGCTGTCCTGGAACTCCCTATGTAGACCAATCTGGCCTTGAACTCAGAGATCCACCTGCCTCTGCCCACTCACTACATAGACCAAGCTGGCCTTGAACTCAGATCTGCCTGCCTCTGCTTGCTGAGTGTTGGGAGTAAAGGCCAGTGACAACACCCCAGGACCTATTTGACCTGCTTTCTATAGGTGCCATTCTGTTGGTCCATTAAGTAACTGGATAAAAGCTGGCCGGGCATGGCGGTGCATGCCTTTAATCCTAGCACTTGGGAGGCAGAGGCAGGCGATCTTTGTGAGTTCAAGGCCAGTCTGGTCTACAAGGCGAGTTCCAGGACAGCTGGGGCTACAGGGAGACCCTGTCTCAAAAAAAAAAAAAAAAAAAAAAAAAGCTAATAAGAGGCACGCTTAATTCTACCACCAAGTTCAGTTCTAATTCACTGTCTGGCAGCTCCAGGAAATAATTTACGTTCCCTCAGGATCAGAGATCACAAAAAATGTCAGAACCCGATTTAGGGCCCACTCCCATAATCGTTGGGGTCAGCAGTTCACTCTGAACTTTTTCCATTTCCTTCAGACTAAAGATTTCAAACTGGGCCCCAAACAAAACACACCTTGACAATTTTATGTAGGGCTAAAAGGCTTTCTTTCCTCCTTCCAGTCCACCAGTAGAGGGCCAGGACATAAAAGCAGCTGTTCAATTCTCAGGAGTGACTGCCCGGGATTACTCAGTCATTCACTCACTGTGTGACCTTGGGTAAGTTGCTTTACCACTCTGCCTCAGTTTTCCCATCTATAAAACAGGACAGAAGCAACACCTATCCCACTAGATTGTAAATGAGGTAGATAGAATAGGGTAAGAAAAGCATCCAGAATGCCTGCACATACAGATTAGCAAATTTAAACAGTTCCTACTGATGCAGAAAAAGTGACAAATTCAGGTTTTGTCTCTAAATTCAAAGACTTCGCCTGGGTATCCTCCTGGACAAAGGCCTAGGCATCCAGAGTCCTCTCAAAAAGATCAACAGGTCTCTCCTAAGCGGCGTTGGCCCAGAAACCTCAAGTCTCTGAGCCATCGAGGCCTAAAGGTCTTGGTTTCTGGCTTCTAACACTAGGAGGGCTGTCACCGGGTCTAACCCAATCACTCATCTGCGCACCGACGGGCTCGGGGCAATTCTGGCCTTCAGAGGACCAAGCTGCCCTCAGCCCGGCTGGCCCTGGTGATTGGCCCGGACCTGGCCCGGCCGGCTCGCTCCACCGAAGGGCTCTATTCCACGGACAGGCACGGAGGGTTTCGCCCGGTCGGTCCAGCGGTGGGGCGGGTCAAGCCCAGGAGATCGCGGCGGCAGCGGCGGCTTCCAGGCCTGCGCCCGGAGCCCGCCCCCAGCCCCGCAGCCCGCGCAGAGCGGAGGGAGGCCTGCCTGCCTCCGCCTACCTCCACGCGCGAGGCGCCACGTGCGTACCCCAGAAATGCCGGGCGTCCCTAAGAACCAGCCCCGGAGGACTGCTCGGCTCGCGGCCCTTCGCCGGCCCCAAACTAGACCGAGGGGCACTCCCAACCTGGTGTGCCTAACGAGACCTATCTAAACGCTATGGACACCATCTTCAGACCGGAGACAGGCCCTGACTAGACCCCACGCCCCAAAGCTCAGCCGGAACACGCAGCTGCACGGCTGCCTCACTCACCCATCGCGGATCCGCTCGCTCACACTTGGCGGCGGCCGCAACGATAGCTTCAGCGGCAGCTTCAGCAGACAATATGGCGGACCTGCGGGACGGCAGCCTGACGGGGACAAAAAGCTTAACCCATACCAAACGCGTTCTCAACCTTCATCGCCTCTTTCCTTTCCTTAACATTACCAAATAGGCGTGTGTTTAAAAAGAGAATACAGCCACTAAAGGTGGGAGAAGGGAAGGAACTTGAAAGATGTGGGTGGACGGAAACCAGGAGGGGTATGTACTAAAGCGGTCCAAGCGTTCAGCTGCTTCTGGTTCTATTTTTTCTTTCTGGTGAGGCCTCCTCCATAAACTTTTTATCCCAGAAACCTACCCCTTCCTTTCATAATTGAGCACAATTGTAGACCCTGGGCAGAATAAGGAATCATCTGGAGAGGGAAAGTGATTGCTACAGGCTATAGAGATAAGAAAAGCAAGAAGTCAAGACTAAATACACGTTTTCACTTTTTGTTTGTGGGAGGCAAGTGGTTTTTGTTTTTTTTTTCTTTTTGAGACAGGGTCTCCCTTTAGTCCCAACTGGCCTGGGAGCTCGCCTGTAGACCGGGCTGGCCTTGAACTCACGGAGATCGACCTGCCTCTGCCTCCCGAGTGCTGGGATTAAAGGTGCACGACCACCCAGCGAGAGGCAGGATTTTATACAGCTGATACTGCCCTCTTTTCTGTGGGTAGTTAGCTGAGGACCTTAATCTCCTGATTCTCCTGTCTCTGCCTCCCCAGTGCTGAGATTACAGGTGTGTGGCACCACACCCACAGAGCTAAAACCAGGTTTGTTTATTTGTTTGTTTGTTTATTTATTATGTCTATGAGTATACTGTCTGCTGTAGGTTGGTGCACCCGTGTGGTGCAATGCCGCGGAGGTCAGAAGAGGGCATCTGATTCCCCTGGAACTGGAGTTAAAGACGGTTCTTAGCCGCCATGTGGGTGCTGGGAATCAAACCTAGCGCTCTTACCGCTGAGCCAGTTCTTACCGCTGAGCCATCTCTCCAGCCCTAAAACCAGGTTTTCTACATGTATCTACTATTCAAAGTTCTAGTTGGGATTGCAGTATTTTGTTTGGTGGTGGCGCGCACGCCTTTAATCTCAGCACTCAGGTGCTCAGGCAGAGGCAGGCGGATGTCAGTGAGTTCAAGGCCAGGCTGGTCTACATAGCAAGTTCCAGACCAGCTGGGACTACAACGGGGAGGCCCTGTCTCAAACAGACAATAAAATAATTAAATAAATAAAATAAGTAAATAAATAAAATATATAAAATATAAAATAGGCTGGAGAGATGGCCTAGCGGTTAAGAGCACCGACTGCTCTTGCAGAGGACCCGGGTTCGATCCCCAGCACCCACATGGCGGCTGAGAACCGTCTGAAACTCCAATTCCAGAACTCCAGTTCCAGGGGAATCCGACGCCCTCTTCTGACCTCCGCGGTATTGCACCACACGGGTGCACAAACCCACATGCAGACAGTACATTCATACACATAAAAAAATAAAATTAAAAAAATAAAATAAAATAAAAATAAATAAAATAAAATAAAATAAAGCAGGATCTTAGCCAGTGTGGTGGCTCACGCCCTTAACCCCAGCAATGTGGAGGCTGAGGCAAGCCTGGTCTACATAGCAAGTTTCAGGCTAGGGGGTACACAGGGAAACCCTGTCTCAAAACAAGCAAACAAAAGCCCCCCCCCAAAAAAAAAAACACCCACAGGGCTGGAAAGATGGCACAAGAGCACTGGTTGTTCGGTAGAAGACCCTGTTTCAAATCCAAGCACCCACATGGAAACTAACAACCATCTATGACTCAAGTTTCAAGGTATCTGATGCCCTCTTCTGGCCTCTGTGTGATGCACTTTACACACATACACATAAAAAAAGAAAATAGGGCTGGAGAGATGGCCTAGCGCTTAAGAGCACCAACTGCTCTTGCAGAGGACCCGGGTTCTATCCCCAGCACCCACATGGTAGCTGAGAACCATCTTTAGCTCCAGTTCCAGGGGAATCCGACGCCCTCTTCTGACCTCCCGGGCATTGCATGACATGGGTGCACAGTCCTGCATGCAGACAGTACATTCATACACATAAATAGGGGCTGGAGAGATGGCCTAGCGGTTAAGAGCGCAGACCACTCTTGCAGAGGACCCGGGTTCGATCCCCAGCACCCACATGGCAGCCGAGAACCGTCTGAAACTCTAATTCCAGGAGAACTCCAGTTCCAGGGGAATCCGACACCCTCTTCTAACCTCCACGGCATTGCATGACACGGGTGCATAAACCTGCATGCAGACAGTACATTCATACACATACAGAAAAAAAATAAATAAATAAATAAAAAGGGGCTGGAGAGATGGCCTAGCGGTTAAGAGCACCGACTGCTCTTGCAGAGGACCCGGGTTCGATCCGCAGCACCCACATGGTGGCTGAGAACCATCTTTAACTCCAGTTCCAGGGGAATCTGACGCCCTCTTCTGACATCCGTGGCATTTCGCGACATGGGTGCACAAACCTACATGCAGACAATACATTCCTACACATACAAGAATAAAAAAAAATTACAAAAAAAAAGAATAAATAAAAAATTTTTAAAAAGAAAATAAAATTTAAAAAGACCAAAAAATCGATCAATCACGTTAATTTACTAAAAAATATGAACAGAAAAAAAAAGAATGGAAAAATTGGAGCTGCAAGGTATTCACGGAAAGGAACATATTTGGCATATTTAAGGCCCTGGGTTTAGATCCCCAGCACAGACACAGAGAGAGACCACTTCAGTATAGTTGACAGAATGGCTCTGTCAAGCCATTATTTAGCCTCTCAGCAAGAGCTTTAAGGGCAGGGGTCAGTTGTGTATTGCTTAGCATTTTATCTCTAGCACCTAGAGGTTTCTGGCTCATGACTAGCAATGAATGAACCAACAAATTAACAGGACTCCCTTTGTAATGGTGAGGAAATGAAGGCTTTGAGTCTTCATGTGCTTTTTGAGTCAGGGAATTTCTGGTTGACACTTATTAGGCCTCCCTTTTGTATAACATTGCAGTTTTCCTGTTCCCCCTCAACACAGAGAGCTGGCTTATGTCGTCACTAGTCTCTCTCTCTCTCTCTCTCTTTTTTTTTTTTTTTGTCTTTTTCCAGACAGGGTGGTGGCTCACACCGTTAACCCCAGCTCTCTGGAACTCACTCTGTAGACCAGGCTGGCCTTGAACTCACAAAGATCCGCCTGCCTCTACTGCCCAAGTGCTAGGATTAAAGGCATGCTCCACCACCCCCGGCTAAGTCTCTTATCATTTGAATTTTTTTTTTATTTAATTTTATTTATTTCCGTATGTGTATGAATGTAATGTCTGCATGCAGGTCTGTGCACCTGTGTCGTGCAATGCCGTGGAGGTCAGAAGAGGGTCTCGGATTCCCCTGGAACTGGAGTTCTCCTGGAATTGGAGTTTCAGACGGTTTTCGGCCGCCATGTGGGTGCTGGGGATCGAACCCGGGTCCTCTGCAAGAGCGGTCGGCGCTCTTAACCGCTAGGCCATCTCTCCTTTTGAAAACAGAATGAAGAGCCTTGCATCTGGTGGTCCTCAGGGCCTGTCATAACAAACTGCCAACTCTACCAACTGCCTGACTCATTCAAGGAAACAACTCAAAAGTCAAACTCTTTCACTCCAGTTCAGGAAAGAAACTGCTACTTCCTTTCCTCCTGGCACTGCTTAAAGCCAGACCTGTCCTTCTTACTGTCTTGCTGCTTCCTCCTGCCCACACCTATGTCCTTACAACTATGGACATTAGGGGCCAGTGGGATGGATCAACAATGACAACTGCTTCCTGCCCAAGCCTGATGACCTCTACATGTGTGCTGTGACATGAACATGCCTATACTCATTCCCACACCACCATCACCATCATCATGTTAGTGTTACTCTTTAGCTTATCAACTTCCCACTGCTTGCTTGCTCTTAGGAACGCCCTACCATCTCAATCTGGCACACAGCCTGGTCCTTAACCAGATTCTTGGGCCACTCCCTACCAGGAAATCCGGGCTCCAAACTTGTTTGAGGAACTCTTTTTCCTAGCAGACCCCTATCTTCCCTTGTATCTTCCTTTGCATTTGCTATTCCCTCAGCTTGGAATGTGGTATCACCCTGGCCTCCCTTGACCTTGAGATGAACTCAAGATCCAATTCAAACCACCAGGTGCTGTGGTACAGGCTTTTGATCTCAGCACTCCTCTGGGCAGAGGCAGGCAGATCTCTGTAAATTGGAGGGCAAAATCCAAAACCAACCAACCAAATAAAACCAATTCAAAGGCTTGGGTGGTGGTGCAGGCCCTCAGTCCCAGCTGTCTGGAGCCAGAGACAGCAGATCTCTGTGGGATTGAAGCCAGCCTGGCCTACATACAGTACATACTGGATGTCCCTGTAGCCCCAGGTTGCCAGTAAAGACCTAAAAATAAAATAGAGCTGGAGAGTGGTTCGGCCAGGTGTGGTGGTGCACGCCTTTAATCCTAGCACTTGGGAGGCAGAGGCAGGCGGATCTTTGTGAGTTCAAGGCCAGCCTGGTCTACAGAGGGAGTTCCAGGCCAGCTGGGGCTACAGGGAGACTCTGTCTCAAAAAGACAAAAATAATAATAAAAAAGTTTTTTAATCTTGGGGCTGGAGAGATGGCTCAGCAGTTCAAAGCACTAGCTGCTCTTGCACAGGACCAGAGCTCAGTTCCCAGCACCCACATGGCAGCTAACAACTATTCTTAACTCCAGTTCCAGGGATCTGATGCCCTCTTCTGACCTCCATGGTCACTGCAGGACACAGGTGAACTTGCATACACGCAGAAAATACATTCATACACATAAACTAAAAAAATGTTTTAAGCCGGGCATGGTGGTGCACGCCTTTAATCCTAGCACTTGGGAAGCAGAGACAGGCGGATCTTTGTGAGTTCAAGGCCAGCCTGGTCTACAGAGTGAGTTCCAGGACAGCTGGGGCTATAGGGAGACCCTGCCTCAAAAAGACAAAAAAGTGGTGCAACCATGCCCGCTTACCTGTTGTTTTAGAAACCACTCAGATGGCTGGATGGTGGACCCATGGGAGGTTACAGGTTGGGCAGATAGGGAGAAGCTTTTCCTGACAGTCCCTCAGCCCTAGCCTTCTGATTCCCAGTGCACTGAATTGCTCATGGTTATTACCCCATTTTACAGAGGAGGCAGCTGATACTCAGAAAAGGAGTGACTATGTTAGAGTGGTAGGAGTGGGAGTAGAGCCTTAGTGACCACCTGGGCCCATCATCTGTTTCCCTTTTCCATGGGGGAGCTGGGGGCAGTGTGTACGTGTATTCTTGGACTGTGCCTCCAGGTGGACAGAAGAGTGCATGTGGCCACAGGGCATGCTGGTGAAGCATAGCAAGAATGTCTACAAAGCAGTAGGCCACTACAATGTGGCCATCCCCTCTGATGTCTCCCACTTCCGTTCCATGTGAGTGTCCTTTTCTGGGAAGGAGGGTGGGGCCTGATCTATAAGGTACAGAGTGGGTGGGTTTAGCAGGGAAGAACATGGTGGCTGTTTCCACTGTTCAGAAAGCCATAGGAAGACAGTCCCCACAGGCAGTACAAAGACAGCCACACGGATGGGTATTACTGTAGCTCCCTTGGAGGGAGATCTTTCAGAGCACACAATGGAAGGGGAGAAGACCATACAGTAAATGGAGAGCTTCTTAGCAGTGAAAATATTATTGTTCACTCCATGCTGTGTGCCAGGCAGTGTGTAACTTCTTCAAGAGTGCCCTATTGGGAAACTTGGGAATTAATGTAAAGGACATGAGTCAGCACTATGGAAACGGGTTGCTCAAAGTCAAGGAGGCTGCTGGTTTCTGATTTACTTATTTTACACTCATGGTCCACTTTTCCAACTTAGAGACCACTCTAAGGGCTGAAATACCCTTACTTCATGGTACTCTGTTGTTGCACCTAAGGGACCTTGCGGACAGAACCTGGGGACTA
>VZQC01000530.1:949893-1037390 GCA_009823505.1 Rhizomys pruinosus
CGCTATAAAGCCCCAGCACTTTTTTTTTTGTCTTTTCAGACAGGGTTTCCCTGTAGCCCCAGCTGTCCTGGAACTCCTGTAGACCAGGCTGGCCTTGAACTCAAAGATCCCTGCCTCTGCCTCCCAAGTGCTAGTTAAAGGCGTGGCCAAGCCGCCCGCTGCTTATCCTGTTGTTTTAGAAACCACTCAGAGGCTGGATGGTGACCCATGGGAGGTTACAGGTGGGCAGATAGGGAGAAGGCTTTTCCTGACAGTCCCTAGCCCTAGCCTTCTGATTCCCAGTGCACTGAATTGCTCATGGTTTTACCCCATTTTACAGAGGAGGCAGCTGATACTCAGAAAAGGAGTGACTATGTAGAGTGGTAGGAGTGGGAGAGAGCCTTAGTGACCGCCTGGGCCCATCATGTTTCCCTTTTCCATGGGGGAGCTGGGGGCAGTGTGTACGTGTATTCTTGGACTGTGCCTCCAGGTGGACAGAAGAGTGCATGTGGCCACAGGGCTGCTGGTGAAGCATAGCAAGAATGTCTACAAAGCAGTGGGCCACTACAATGTGGCCATCCCCTCTGATGTCTCCCACTTCCGGTTCCACGTGAGTGTCCTTTTCTGGGAAGGAGGGTGGGGCCTGGTCTATAAGGTACGGAGTGGGTGGGTTTAGCAGGGAAGAACATGGTGGCTGTTTCCACTTTTCAGAAAGCCATAGGAAGACAGTCCCCACAGGCAGTACAAGAACAGCCACACATGAGGTATTACTGTAGCTCCCTTGGGGAGATCTTTCAGAGCACACAATGGAAGGGGAGAAGACATACAGTAAATGGAGAGCTTCTTAGCAGTGAAAATATTATTGTCACTCCATGCTGTGTGCCAGGCAGTGTGTAACTTCTTCAAGAGTGCCCTATTGGGAAACTTGGGAATTAATGCAAAGGACATGAGTCAGCACTATGGAAACGGTTGCTCAAAGTCAAGGAGGCTGCCGGTTTCTGATTTACTTATTTTACTATCATGGTCCACTTTTCCAACTTAGAGACCACTCTAAGGGCTGGAATACCCTTACTTCATGGTCACTCTGTTGTTGCACCTAAGGGACCTTGCGGACAGAACCTGGGGACTAAGGACCTAATGATCACATGTTGGGAAATCATTGATCAGGCTCTTTTCTTTAGTTCTCAGAGAGTGAAGGGACTTGCCCTAGCCTGGCAGCCTGGCAGTACAGGCCTGGGCCTGGGCCTGGCTTCTGGGTCTCCAACTACCATTTCCTGCTGTCCCTCCTATCCTGTAAGCAGTTTTTGAGGTTTAGGTACTTTGGCCCCTGCAAATCGAGATCCTTAGACACTGAGCACTGTTCAAGTTAGCAGGAAATTGAATTCTATGTTCTATTTCCCTTTGAAACACCTTGTAAGAGTGCCGTCATTAGGCCAGCATGCTGCAAAGGAAGCAGCAAGTACACAGTAGCCTGCATGTGACTCCATGCTGTGACACCCAACAACTAAAAAGTAAACAAGGTTTCCATGCTGATGACGTAAGATTGTTGGAGTAAAACTTGTCGCACACATAAAGCCTGGGTTCACTCTCTAGCACTGGGAAAAAAAAAAGAGGGAGCTTGATTCTAATCAATTCAAGCCCAAAACGAATCCAGAGGATGAATATAAAAAGGAGCCATTGTGGAAAGTGTTTGAAATGGTTAGCGAGCCTCTCCAGAAAGGCCTTTTGGAAGAATCTTAAACAACTTAGTAGACGCAGCTTCCTTGTGAGGTAGAACACCACAGGTAAAGACACAAGGCAGAGTCCACACCCAGCCCTACAAAGTCTTCCTCCCAACTATGCATGGGGCCTCTAGCGTTTGAGCCCTTCCCTGGTCAGGCACCTCATCCAAGAAGCAGATTTCTGGAGCATCCCCTCTCCTGGGCAGTTCTTTTTCAGCGATCCACTGAGGATCCTCAACATCCTCCTGCTGCTCGAGGGCCTGTCATTGTCTACCAGCTGTACTCCTTGGTGTCCTCTGAAAAGTGGCACCAGACCATCTCCCTGGCCCTCATCCTCTTCAGCAACTACTACGCCTTCTTCAGGCTGCTCCGGGACCGCCTGGTATTGGGCAAAGCCTACTCATACTCAGCCAGCCCGCAGAGAGACCTGGACCACCAGTTCTCCTGAGCCCGGGATTACCTGGGGACAGCATCCAGGCCTCATCCAGGGGCCTCTGGGCCAGGGCCTGTTAAGGAGGGTTGGGGGGGGGTAAAAAAAAAAAAAAAAGACAAAAAAAATCCACCAGAGCTTTGTATTTTTGTTACATACTGTTTCTTTCTTTGATAATTGATGTGATAAAAGGAAAAAGAAAAGTCTTATTTTTATATTCCAACAAGCCTGTGTCCTGTGGTTCTTTTCCTTGTCCCTGCCTGTCGGAGTCAGAGGTGTGGAATTCTGGTCTGGGCAGTTTCTCATGTGGCATCTGTGGGCTCTGCCTTCTCCAGTGGATGGGAGATGAAGAGATACCAGAGGTCCTGGTAGCTGTGATCATGCTGCCGTCCATTGTGTACCTGTGTATGCTTCTGGCATTGTCCACCTCCTTTTGACAACCCTAGGAAAAGGTGAGCTGTCGCTTCCACAGATGGACTGAAACTCAGAGAGCTCTAGTGACCTGCCTATGGTAACACAGCTGCAAAGTGCTAGACCTGGACATTAAACAAACAGACTGAAAGATGACACTACTGTCCTGGAATATGTCTTTATCTCAGCATGGTGTGCAAGCCAGGACACGGAATAAGAGACACTAGTGGGTGTAAGAGCAGCACAGAGGAGAGGATGCCGATGCTCTCTGCTTCCTGTAGGACAGTTGCAGTTGTTGCAGTCACTTCCTAGGTGGGCAAGAGGTAAAAAGGCATTTCAATGAGAGCAAGGGGTTAAAAGGTCTGAGTTGGGTGTGTGTTCAGACAGGGCAGCAGTGTGTGGCTCCTACACTGGGAAGATAATGAAAATGTAGGGGTGTTGCAGAGGGCAACAGAAGCTGAGAGGCAAGTATCCGTGGAGTATCTAAAATGGAAACAGAGCTGTGGAGGGTCACTTGGCTCCCCTAGGTATAGGACAAAGTGCTCTGAGATGGGATTCAGAGTGTTCTTTCTCCTTTAGGCCACAGTGTATGTAGCTACTTGATGGTGGGTGGAGGGCACGGTGGCAGGTGGAGGTACACTGGCGGGGTGGAGGGTTTGGCACAGTGGGTGCGCCATGAATTCTGGGGGGGTGGGGAGGCACGGTGGTGGACAGGGTCATGGCAGGGCAGTGGGCCATCGTGCGGGTGGGGGGACATGGCAGGCTGGGGGCAAAGGTGGCAGTGGTGGGGGGCACACGTGGCGAGTGAGAAGGGCAACAGGTGGGTAAGGGTCACACAGTTTGGCCATGCTGAACCCCAGAATAGCTACACAGAAGGATCTCATCCCATAGATGGTAGGGAGAAATGATATAATTTGTGAGCAAATCTCTGGGAAGCAGGAAAATGGGCCACTGATGTGGGAGCGGAGAGGACAGATCCCTGACTGCGGACTGGCTTCTCCGAACAGGCGACAGTTGTTTTGTTCATTGTCTAATTTTTATAAACCCATTTTTTACTTTTTTTTTTTTTTGCCTTTAATCCTAGCACTTGGGAGGCAGAGGCAGGTGGATCTTTGTGAGTTCAAGGCCAGCCTGGTCTACAGAGAAAGTTCCAGGACAGCTGGGGCTACAGGGAAACCCTGTCTTGAAAAGACAAAAAAGAAGTGCTGGGGCTTTATAGCGCCCCCTGGATTTGACATGGCTTCTTCCCATCACTTGTGTGGCTTCCCTTGACTCCACTGGCCTGCTCATATCCCTGCCTACATCACCTCCTCCAGCTAGCCAGACTTCCCTGATGACTCATCCTTTTAGCAGGCTCCTCCTTGTCTTTTAAAACATAGGATGCTCCAGAAAGCTTTTCTCAAACTCTACAGACTTTATTGTCCTTACTGTTCCTCGAAACTCTTGCTACTTTCTGGTCTGCATTTCCCAATGTCTGTCATTTGTTTCCTTGTTTATATCCTTTCCTTTAAGAAGGGGACAGTGTCCAGTTCATGTCTGTGTCCTCAGAGTGTGGCACAAAGCCTGGCATTGAGAAGCTGAATGAGATCACAGTGAGTATTCTTCCAATGTCCTCTGACATTCCAGAGACATCAATGTCTGCAGCTAGAGACTGAGAACTACAGCTACAAGCAGCTCTCATCTAAGCTATGCCCCTTCCTCATTAATTCATTCACTTAAGAGCTAGCTGTGTTACACACAACAAAAATGATATAATAGAAAATGAAAGAAGCTGGATACAGGAATATCTACTCATGATTTCATTTATATAGAGTTCTAGAATAAACAAACTGTTATGTATGATCTCATTTACATGCAGTTTTTGAATCAGGAAAAACAACCCATGGTGAAATAAAGGCAGTTAGTGTGTATGTGTGTGCATGTGTGTATGTGCATGTGTGTTGGGGGTGTCACTACGAAGGACCATGTAGACATTTTCTATGAGGGTAGATTGCATGGGCATATATGCCTTTATTAAAACTTGAAAAGAAAAAAAAAAACTCGAAAAGACTGGGGCTGGAGAGATGGCCTAGGGGTTAAGAGCACCAACTGCTCTTGCAGAGGACCCGGGTTCGATCCCCAGCACCCACATGGCAGCTGAGAACTGCCTTTAACTCCAGTTCCAGGGGAATCTGACATCCTCTTTTGACCTCTGAAGCATTGTACGACACGGGTGCACAAACCTACATGCAGACAGTACATTCAAACACATTAAAAAAAAAAACAAACCCAAATATATGCCCAGGCACTGTGGCCCACAGCTTTAATCTGAGCACTCAGGAGGCAAAGGCAGGCAGATCCAGCCTGGTCTACATAGTGAGTTCCAGGAAAAAAGAAATCATGGTACTTAATGCCTATTGTACATACAAGAAAAAAAGAAGAGCTTGCAAGTGTCTTAGCCTGGATCTTGGGCTGTGCCCAGTGAGTGTGGGCTATGGTGATTGTTACCAGTTATCCCTAGACTGTTCAGGGCAGAACTTAATTCTTACTCCCTATTGTATCTTCAATGTCCAACATACTCTCAGTGTTAAGACATGTTTTGAATCATTGACTATTGGATGGAAGGATGGAGAGATAAGAGGATCAGTAAATTTCCCCCTCAGAACACCTAGAAGGGCTGAGGCCCAGAGGGTAACACAGTTCCCTGGGGCTGAGGTTAGGATCCTGATCCGTGGACAGGCCTGTCCTCACTACTGCCTTCCCTAGCAGGTTTGGGATGTACATTCCGTTCCTGCAGCTGAACTATGATCTTCGAAAGACAAACCTCTTCAGCCACATGACTTCCATGGGGCCCCGAGAGGCAGTCAGCGGGCTGGCAAGGAGTCGGGACTACTTGCTAACACTGCGGGAGACTTGGAAGCAACATACGAGACAGCTGTATGGTCCAGAAGCCATGCCAACCCATGCCTGCTGCCTGTCACCTAGCCTCATTCGAAATGAAGTGGAGTTCCTCAAAATGGACTTCAATTGGCGCATGAAGGAAGTTCTTGTCAGCTCCATGCTGAGTGCCTATTACGTGGCCTTTGTGCCTGTCTGGTTTGTGAAGGTACATAGTGCATAACTCAACCCAAGGAAAGTGTCTTCTTGTCTGTCCTGGGTATCTTCCTCAATTGCTTGCCAACTTGTTTTGGGGGAGGGTCTCCCTGAATCTGGAGCTTCTGATTTAGCTCGACTCCCCTAACACTGGGATTATGGTGGCCACGCCACCATACCCAGCTTTTTTTTTTTTGTTTTTTGTCTTTTGGACCAGTTTCCCGTAGCCCCAGCGTCCTGGAACTCACTCTGTAGACCAGGCTGGCTTAAACTACAAAGATCCACCTGCCTCTGCCTCCTGATGCTGGATTAAAGCGTGCGCCACCACGCCTGGCAACACCCAGCTTTTTTACATGGGTCCTAAAGACTAGAACTCAGGTCCTCATGCTTGTGTAGTGAGTACTTTGCCAGCCGAGCCATCTCCCCAGCCCTGTCTGCTAGTTTTGATTGGATGTCTCTTCTGGAGACCTTGAATGCAGAGAATAAGGCTCCTTCAAAGGAAGTGACCTAAGGTCTCCCAGACAGACAGTGGGACCTGCTTTTGTTGCAGGCATCATGGTGTCCTGCTTTGTCATTAGGTGAAGAAACCAAGGAGCTGGGAGCTGGAGAGGTGGCTCAGTGGCTAAGAACCACGGGCTGGATTTGCAGAGGGTCAGGTTCAGTTCCCAGCAGTCCACTGTGGCTAACACATGTCCTTAACTGTAGTACCAGGGATCTGACTGACAACCTCTTCTGGCTTCTGTGGGCATCTCAGCTATCCCCTTACATGCATGCAGGCAAAACACTGAAGATAAGATGAAAGTAAATAAAAGCTGTCTGATCATCTTCAGAGTCTCCTTGTACCCCAGCATGTACTTTCCACTTTTTATAACAAGCTGGAACCTAGAGTTGACAGACTACAGAGACTTTTTCATCTTCTTTGTGGCCACCATTTTCCTGCCTTAGGTGCGATGGCCCCCAACCAAGAGTGGCCACCAAATGTTAAAATCTTTTTAACACCTGGCTATTGTCAGTCCCCTTATCATTTTGTTCATGAGAAAAGTAAGGCACAGACAAGTCAAATTATTTGCCCAAATCATGTAGTTTATTATTATTATTAAAAAATATTTTTTAATTTATTTTTTATGTGTATGATGTCTCTCTGCTGCAGGTTTGTGCACCCGTGTCGTGAATGCCTGGAGGTCAGAAGAGGTGTCAGATTCCCCGGAACTGAGTTAAAACGGTTTCTCAGCCTCCATGTGGTGCTAGGAATCGACCTGGGGGTCCTCTGCAAGAGCAGTTGGTGCTCTTAACCCGCTGAGCTATCTCTCCTCGCCCTATTTAATTTATTTATTTATTTATTTATTTATTTATTTATTTATTTATTTATTTATTGTCCTTTTTGAGACAGGTCCCTTTAATTCCAGCTGTCCTGGAACTTGTTCTGTAGACCAGGCTGGCCTTGAAACTCACAAGATCTGGCCCTGCCTCTGCCTCCAAGTGCTGGGATAAAGCATGCGCTACCACACCCAGCTAATAATCATGAGTGTTAAATACAGTAGTCAAGATCAGAATCCTCCTTTTTTTTTTCTGTCTTTTGAGAACCCTCGTAGCCTGGCTGTCCTGGAACTCACTCTTAGACCCAGGGCCTTGAAAGAATTCCTCTTCTTGAACCTGCTCAGAGCAGGGGTCAGGAGGACCATTTTTCAGTAGGAGTTACTGGTGAGCACAGGATCTAAGCTGCTTTTGTTAGGTTGTATAATTGTTGGCCTCAGACCATCCTAATGTCTCCTCAGTACTGTCCTTGTAGGTAGAATCAGGGAAGGGGATGAGGCCACTGTGGACATCCCAAGCCTGACCCCTTCCTGCCCTCCCCAGAATACACATTACTATGACAAGCGCTGGTCCTGCGAGCTCTTCCTGCTGGTGTCCGTCAGCACCTCCGTCATCCTCATGCAGCATCTGCTTCCTGCCAGCTACTGTGACCTGCTGCATAAGGCTGCTGCCCATCTGGGCTGCTGGCAAAAGGTGGACCCAGCTCTTTGCTCCAACATGCTGCAGCACCTGTGAGTTGCCTCACCCTGCTGTGCCCAACCAAGCCTAGCCATCCTGGTCAGGGTGTGGGGTCACTTGTCCTCTTGCTCACCAACTGTTTCAGTTGGCAGCAAATAGTTGTTAAGCTTGTCTTGTCTGTTAGGCCCTGTGTCCAGAGTAGGCTGTGTAGTGGGGCCCAAGACAGACCTGTTCTCTGTCCTGGGGAGCTTGCAGTGTACCAGAGATGGGAGGGGCACGGTGTAATGCACAGCTCAGTGACTCTCATTCACTGATTATTCTCGGTTCACTTGCATGGCTGGCATGGCTTTCTTATATATTGCATCCGTGCATTCATTTGTGATTTTACTCTCTCACGCGGCCTCATATCACCCCTCGAATGCCTTGGACTGCGTGAATTCCTTCAGCAGACCATGTCCTTCTAACCCGCAAAACCAGGCTTGGTACTCTGCATCAGGGAGAGGAGCCCTTAGAAGCCTTTGAACAGTAGAAAGACCCTTCCAAGGTGTGCTTTTGAAACCTCACTTGGGATAGGATAGGGTGCTGGTTTTGCCCCTAATGAAGCCTATCCAGGGAGGGAAGGGGGAGCGCAGGACAAAGCAGCAGATGGAATCCTTCACAAGTCCAGAGAGTCGGAGGGGAGGATAGTCACATAAAGAACTGTTAGGGATTGGGCGTGGTGGCCACACCTTTAAATCCTAGCACTTGGGGAGGCAGGCAGGCGTCTTTGTGATTCAAGGCCAGCCTGAGTCTACAGAGTGAGTTTTCCAGGAACAGCTGGGGCTATAGGGAGACCGTCCTTGAAAAGACCAAAAACAAAAACAAAACAAAAAACAACACCAAAATGACACCAACCACATGAAAACCATCCTGTGCTGGCTCTCCTTGTCAGTAGGGATCCTCTCCATGCTGCGTAGGGAGTTCAGCAGAGTAACTGACCTTAGGAATGGGCCAAAGGAAGGGTCAGCTCCGGCTCTGGCCCTGGAGAGAGGGAGGAGTAGAAAGAAAACTTAGCTGAATGCGAGGATAAAGCAATCTCTCTGCAGCTGTCTGAGGCCCACAGGTAGGAGCCAGGCTCCTTCGAGCACTTCTAGCTGCTGAGTGGAGCCCTGCGAGCCCTTCTTCTCTTACCGTGTCCCAAGTCATCTCTGCCTCCAGCCAGACTGAAGCTCTTGGGGCTTCTCACGCTTTGTGCCCTTCCTTGTCCACCTTTCCCCAGGAGCTACCTTCTGCTTGGAAAGTCCTTTCTGTCTTTTCCTAGCTCCTCCTCCTGTCCTTTTCCACCTGCCCTTTAGCTCCCTGCTGCCTCTAAGAACTCTTCCTGACTGCCCAGAGGGTGAAGCGCCCACCTTCCCACCCCACCCCACTACCTGGCTGCTGCCTGCTCTTTGTTTTTTCCACCCCCCACTCCGTGCTCCGTCCAGGACAGGGAGCCCCCAGAGATCAGAGCACTCCTCTGTCACAGTGCCTGCTTATGATGAGTGCACAGCACATGTTTCTGTGGGTTTTGTATGTAGTCTTTCCGTGTGTGTGTGTGTGTGTGTGGTGTGTGTTTCTGTGTGGTGCGCGGCATGGTGTGTGTGTGTATGTGTGTGCACTCATGTGTGTGTGTGGTGTGCGCGTGCAATGTGTGTGTGTGTATGTGTGTGCACGTACGTGTGTGCACGCGTGCATGGTGTGGTGTGTGTGTGTGTGTGTGTGTCTTTTTTTTTTTTTTTTTTTTTTTTTAGTCTCAGCTGGCCTGAGCTTTTTAAACCAGGCTGACCTTGAACTCACAGAGATCTGCCTGCCTCTGCCTCCTAAGTGGATGGAATTAAAGGCACCAGGCCAGTCTTTTTTTTTTTGTTAAGGTAAAGTTTTTGCTTAGAGTGAAATATGCAGATTGCAAATTCTACAATTATTTGAGTTTTTTCTTGGAATTTTTTTTTTATTTTTTATTTTAGTTTTGTCTTTTTGAGACAGGTCTCCTCCCTGTAGCCCCAGCTGGGCCGGAACTCTCTAATGTAACCCAGGCTGGCCTGTAATCTCAAGAGATCTGCCTGCTTCTATCTCTGAGTGCCTGGGAATTAAAAAAGTGTTTCACCACACATGGCAAGTTATTTGGTTTTTGTTTGATTGTTTTTTGGTCTTTTTTGACATGGGGTCTCCCCTATAGAGTCCCCAGCTGTCCCTGGAAACCTCACTATTAGACCAGGCTGATCTGGCCTGCCTTGGCCTCCTGAGTGCTCAGATTAAAAAAGCGTGTGGGCCACAGTCCTGGGCATATATTTGGGGTTTGTTTTTTTTTTTTACTGTGTTTTGAATGGTACTGTCTGCAATGTAGGTTTGTGCACCCGTGGTCGGTACCAGGCTTCAAGGGTCAAAAGGGGATGTTCAGTTCCCCTGGAACGGAGTTACAGGCAGTTCTCCAGCTGCATGTGGTCTGGGATCGAACCCGGGGTCCGCTGCAAGAGCAGTTGTGCTCTTAACCCCTAGGCCATCTCTCCAGCCCCAGGCTTTTTTCGAGTTTTTTTTTTTTTTCTTTTTCAGTTTTATAAGCATATAAAGGCCCATGCAATCTACCCTCATAGAAAATGTCTACATGGTCCTTCGTAGTGACACCCCCAACACACATGCACATACACACATGCACACACATAAACACTNAACAGCACATGTTTCTGTTTGTTGTGGGTGTGTTGATGTGTGTGCATCAGTGTGGTGTGCGCGTGCAATGTTGTGTGTGTGTTGTGTGTGCACGTACGTGATGTGACCGTGATTGTGTGTGGTGTGTGTGTGTTGTGTTGGTGTGTCTTTCGCCAGGGTCCCTGTAGCCTCAGCTGCTGAACTTTATTGTAGACCAGGCGACTTGATCACAGAGATCTGCCTGCCTCTGCCTCCTCAAGTGATGGGATTAAAGGCGCCCCAGGCCGTCTTTTTTTTTTTTTGTTAAGGTAAAGTTTTGCTTAGAGTGAAATATGCAGATTGCAAATTCTAAATTATTTTGAGTTTTTTCTGGATTTTTTTATTTTTTTTTTGGTTTTTTGAGACAGGGTCTCCCTGTAGCCCCAGTGGCTGGGAACTCTCTATATAGACCAGGCTGGGGCCTGTATCTCACGAGATCTGCATCTGCTTCTATCCTCTGAGTGCTGGGAATTAACAAAAGTGTTCACCAGCACATGGCAGTATTTGGTTTTTGTTTATTGTTTTTGTCTTTTTTGACACAGGGTCTCCACCTATAGCTCCAGCTGTCATGGAATTTTTTAGCCAAGTAAGCTGTGGGTCAGAGCAATGTAGTAAATCTCAAAGGTTTCATAATTAGTAGGGAAGAAATATAGAGTCAAGGTTCAGTCAGACTCAGCTCTGTCTCATACCAAAAATCAACACAGATACTAAAGGAGTTGGGTGTGGTGGTATACCATTAGTCCCAGAACTCGGGAAGAAGCAGGCAGATCTCTGTGAATTTGAGGCCAACTTTGTCTATATAGTGAGTTCCAAGGCAACTAGGCTACAAGTGAGACCCTGTCTCAAAAAAAAGAAAAGAAAAGAAAAGAAGAGAAGAGAAAAGAAGAGAAAAGAAAAGAAAAGAAAAAGAAAAGAAAAGAAAGGGAGTGTTGCTAGAAAGATGACTTAGCTATTAAGAGCACTGGCTGCTCTTGCAAAGGACCTGGGTCCAAGTCCCAGCACTGACATGGTAGCTAACAAATTTTTGAAACTTCAGTACAAGGGCACCTGATACCTTCTTCTGACCTCTCCTTGCACCAGGCATGCATGTGGTATAGTTACATACATGCAGGTAAAATAAACATTCATACACATAAAATAAAAATAAATAGAAAAATTAAAGCTAAGACGGATATGATGGCACAGGCCAGTGACTTCATAAGTTGGGAGAACTGAGGCAGGAAGATCATGAGTTCCAGGCCAGCCTGGGGTACATAGTGTCTGAAAAAGATAAATTGTAAAACAATGTAAAATAAAAAACATATCTAGGGCTGGAGAGATGGCCTAGTGGTTAAGAGTGCCCGCTACTCTTGCAGAGGACCCAGGTTCCATTCCCAGTACCAATATGGTAGCTAACAACCATCTGTAACTCCAGTTCCAGGGATCTGACACTCTCTTCTGACCTCCTCAGGCATTGCATGATATGGGTGCACTTACATACATCCAGGCAATAAAGCATACACATAAAATAAAAATAATAAAGGGCTGGAGAGATGGCCTACCGGTTAAGAGCGCCGACTGCTCTTGCAGAGGACCAGGGTTCGATCCCCAGCACCTACATGGCGCTGAGAACTGTCTTTAACTCTAGTTCTGGGGGAATCCGACACCCTCTTCTGACCTCAACATGGGTGCACAAACCTACATGCAGACAGTACATTCATACACATAAAAAAATAAATAAAATAAAAAAATAAAAATAATAAAATGTTTTTTTAAAAGATGTCAGAGGAAAAAAAAAAGAAAAAAAGATATCAGAGAAAGGGAAAAAGGGAGGAAAAAAAAAAAAAGATGACAGGCCAGCCTGGTCTACATAGGGAGTTCCAGGCCAGCAACAGCTACAGTAAGACCCTGTCTGAAAAAGAACAATAACAAAAAAATCTCCCCCTAAGCAGGCCCCTTTAAGCAGAGATGGAAATAATTAGTCCAGAGGACTTTGGAGTATGTTGTTGGTACTATGAGGAAAAACCTAGATAGAACCATAACCTAGAATACAATGTGCTCTACTTGGATTCTGAATCTGCAAATTCAACTAATCTCGGCTAGAAAATAACCAGGAGTGCTCGCTTCGGCAGCACATATACTAAAACTGGAACAATACAGACAAGAGTAGCATGGCCCCTGCGCAAGGATGACACGCAGATTCATGAATTTAAACATAAAAATAAAGAAGATAACCAGGAAACAGCCAGAGTTACATAGTAAGATCTTGCCTTTTAAAAAAAAAATCTAAGTGCTGGGCATGGTGGTGCACGCCTTTAATCCTAGCACTCAAGAGGCAGAGGAGGCAGATCTTTGAGTTCAAGGCCAGCCTGGTCTACAGAGTGAGTTCCAGGTCAGCTGGGGCTACAGGGAGACCCTGTCTGGAAAAGACAAAAAAAAAAAAAAAAAAAAAAAAAAATCTAAAAAAATTAGAAATTATTATTGTTTTTTGTTTTGAGACAGGGTCTTGTTAAGTAGCCCAGAGTATTCCCAAACTCAAGAGTCTCCTGCTTCTGTTTCCTGAGTATTAGGGTGAAAGGGATACACCACTGTGACTGACGAAAATGTTACATTCCTCATGATGCACTGTACACACTTAAGCCAATGATGGTTGCTGGCTGTTTCTGTATTGAACGTGCATGTCTTCCCTATGGCATTAGTATCTCTAAATAAGCTTTTTTTTTTTCTTCAGCTCCAGCTATCCTGGAACTTGTAATGTAGACCAGTCTGGCCTTGAACTCACAGAGATCCACCTGCCTCTGCCTCCTGAGTGCTGGGATTAAAGGCATGTGCCACCAGGCCTGGCTTGCACCTTTGATTTATTTTAATTTTATTTTTAAATTTTTATTTTTATTATTTTTATTTGATGTGTATGATGTATTGCCTATATGTATATAAGTGCACCCATGTTGTACAATCCCCACAGAGGTCAGAATAGGGTGTCAGCTGCCATGTAAGAGCAGCCAGTGCTTTTAACCACTGAGCCATGTACCTAGCTCCAAATTAGCTACTTTGAATTAGCAACTTTTTTTTGTTTGTTTGTCTTTGTTTTTTAAGACAGGGTCTCCCTGTAGCCCCAGCTGGCCTGGAACTCACTATGTAGACCAGACTGGCCTTGAACTTAAAGATCCACCTGCCTCTGCCTACCAAGGGCACCACCATGCCCAGCTGTGAATTAGTAAGTTTTTACATAGCATTTATGTGGTGTTATGTATTGAATGTAATTTAGAGGATGAAGTATTGGAAGGGTGTGTAGAAATTGTTTGCAATCCCTTTGCCATTTTACATAGGGGACTTGTTTATGCACCTTGGATTTTGGCATCCAAGGGAGGTGCTAGACTCAATCCTCTGGGGACAACAAGGGAGGGCTATAATTAGAGAAAGCGAGTAAGGGCCAGAGATGCTGTCCAGTGGGAAAGGCATCTGCCACTAAGCCAAGGGACTCAGAGCACTCAGGGTGGAAGACTTCTGGAAGGTGACTTCTGACCTCCACAGCAAAGGCATGGTCACACATACACAAATCAATAAATAAAGGTAACTTCACAAAATTTTAAGATAGAAAAGAAATTCAAACCATCTAAAAGAAAAATATGGGAGTGGGCTGATTGGTACAAATAATCTTGACAAATTTAAAAAGCAGATGGAGTGGCTGGAGAAGTGGCTCAGGAGTTAAGAGTACTGGCTATGCCGGGCATGGTGCCGCACACTTTTAATCCCAGCTCTCCGGAGGCAGAGGCAGGCAGATCTCTAAGTTAAAGGCTTATCTTGGTCTACATATCAAGCTCCAGGCCAGTTGGGGCTGCAGGGAGATCCTGTCTCAAAAAGGCCAAAAAAAAAAAAAAAAAGAAAAAGAAAGAGAGAAAAAGTGCATTCTTGCAGAGGACCTGGGCTCCCAGCACCCACATGGAGACTTAACAATCATGGGTAACTCCATTTTCAGGGAGTCTGAAGCCCCCTTCTGGCCTCTGTGGGCACTGCAGCACAGACATGGTGCATTTACACATACAAGGGTGAAACGCACACAAAAATTAAAAAATAAAGGGCTGGAGAGAGAGCCTAGCGGTTAAGAGTACCGACTCCTCTTGCAGAGGACCTGAGTTCAATCCCCAGCACCCACATGGCGGCTGAGAACCGTCTGAAACTCCAATTCCAGGAGAACTCCAGTTCCAGGGGAATCCGAGACCCTCTTCTGACCTCCGCGGCATTGCACGACACGGGTGCACAAACCTACATGCAGACAATACACTCAAATACATACAAAAATAAAAAATAAAAATTAAAAAAATAAAAATAGCATTATGTATAAATAACTATGTTAATATATTAACAAATATTTTAATTTAATATATAATCATTTATAATAAATTTTTTTGTCTTTTTTTACACAGGGTCTCTTTATTTAGTCCCAGCAGTCCTGGAACTCACAATGTAGACCAGGCTAGCCTTGAACTCACACTGATCCACCTGCTTCTGTCTCCCAAGTGCTTCCTGTTTTCTTTTTTAAAGATTTGTTACATTTATTTATTTATGAGGAGGGGTATGTGTGCCACAGCACGCCTGTGAAAATCAGAGAACAACTTGCAGGAGTCTGTTCTCTCCTACAAGCCCGTAGCACTTGGGAATCATGGGCATAAACTCAGGTCTTCAGGCTTGGCAGCAAGTGTCTTCCATTCTCAAAGACTGAGTTTATTAAAATTTATAATAAATGTAGTAAGCATACTTTTTGTGCAGTGATTCTATTTCTGGGAATCTGCTGCACAGAAATATTACATAAATGTACAAAGATGTATATGTCTGTTATGAGTAAGGTAAAGATAGAAACTCAAAGTCTCACCAGGCGTGGTGGTACACGCCTTTAATCCTAGCACTTGGGAGGCAGAGGCAGGCGGATCTTTGTGAGTTCAAGGCCAGCCTGGTTCACAGAGAGAGTTCCAGGCTAGCTGGGGCTACAGGGAGACCCTGTCTCGAAAAGACCAAAAAAAAAAAAAAGAAACTCAAAGTCTTACCAAAAAAAAAAATTCTGGCAATCTGAGTTTAAACCTTGAGAACCACATGGTGGAAGGAGAATGATTCTCCCAATCTGTTTTCTGAGCGCCACACATACATTGTGGCGCTCTCTCTCTCTCTCTCTCTCATGCACACATTTTTTTAAATATATTTTTTAAATTTTATTTATTTATTTTCCATGTGTATGAATATACTGTCTGCATGTAGGTCTGTGCGCCCGTGACCTGCAATGCCACAGAGATCAGAAGAGGGTGTCGGATTCCCCTGGAATTGGAGTTACAGACGGTTCTCAGCTGCTATGTGGATGCTGGGGATCGAACCTGGGTCCTCTGCAAGAGCAGTCAGCACTCTTAACTGCTAGGCCATCTCTCCAGCCTGAACACATTTTTTTTAAAGACAGAATCTCACTATGTAGACAAGGCTGGCTGCAAACTCAAGTATCTACCTGCTTCTGCCTCCTGAATGCTGGGAATAAAGGTGTGGGCCACCATGCCAGGCAAATAAAAGATAAAAGTAAAGAACAATCTGCGGAAGAGGGGGCGTGGTAGAATGTAAGGGCTGCGATTGGGGTAAATGGTAAAACTACAACAATATAGTCTGGACATCTCATTTGATCAACCTTGATTTGAACATACAAGCCCCCCCTGCTGGGGTGTGGAAACCATGGGCTGTGTGGTTGGGGCACAACTGCTTGCAAACTGGTTTAACATGAGGATGCTTGTACTCATAAATTATCACTTATTGCTAAAAAATGAAAAAAAAAAACTGAGAGAAAGATCAGGACGGTTATGGCAGAAGCATGATCTGGATGGGGTGGGGTGGGGTGGGGTGGGGGGAAGGGGAAAGGGAAATATGCCTGAAAACTGACAATTGGAAAATGATGTATGAATACACACAAAACATCAATAAAAAAATGAGAGAGAGAAGAGAGAGGAGAGAGAGAGAGAGAGAGAAAGAGATTTGCCGGGCGTGGTGGCGCAAGCCTTTAATCCCAGCACTCAGAGGCAGGCAGATCTCTTTGTGAGTTCAAGGCCAGCCTGGTCTACAGAGTGAGTTCCAGGACAGCTGGGGCTACAGGGAGACCCTGTCTCGAAAAGACCAAAAAAAAAAAAAAGATTCAAGTGGGGTTGGAGAGATGGTTCAGCAGTTAAGAGAACTGACTGCTCCTGCAAAGGACCCGAGTTCAATTCATTGCGCCCACATGGTAGCTAAGAACCATTTTAGGCCAGTCATGGTGGCGCACGCCTTTAATCCCAGCACTCAGGAGGCAGAACTCTGTGAGTTCAAGGCCAGCCTGGTCTACATAGGACTACAGGGAGACCCAGTCTCAAAAAGACCAAAAAAAAAAAACCAAAACCAAAAACAAACAAACAAAAAAACCTGCGTGTAGTGGTATGGCACCTGTAATTAATCTCAGTTCTAGGGGAGTCTAGCTAAATCAGAAGTTCCAGATACAAGGAGTCCCTCCCCCAAAACAAGATGACAAGTTCTAGGTCAATTGGGACTATAAAGTGAGACCCAACTCTTTTTTATTTTATATTTATTTTAATTTCTTTTATTTTATATTTTATTTATTTTATTATTTTTTGAGATAGGGCTTCCCTGCAGCCCCACCTGGCCCAGAACTCACTATGTAGACCAGGCTGGCCTTGAACTCAAAGAGATCCACCCTGCCTCTGCCTCCTGAGTGCTGGATTAAAGGTGTGCTAACACCATATCTGCTAATATTTTACTGTACCGTCCGCCTTCCTTCTTCCTTCTTCCTTCCTTCCTCCTTCTTCCTTCCTCCTTCCTCCCCCCTCCCTCCCTCCCTTCCTTCCTTCCTTTCTCTGCCTCCTGAGTGCTGGGATTAAAGGTGTGCACCACCATATCTGCCTAATATTTTACTGTCCTTCCTTCCTTCCTTCCTTCCTTCCTTCCTTCCTTCCTTCCTTCCTTCCTTCCTTCCTTCCTTCCTTCCTTCCTTCATCTTTTTTTCTTCCTTTAGTCCCAGCTGTCCTGGAACTCACTATGTAGACCAGACTGGCCTTGAACTCACAGAGATCTACCTGCCTCTGCCTTCTCAGTGCTGGGATCAAAGGCATGGGCCATCACACCCGGCTTACTATTTTTATTTTATGTGTACTAGTATACTATGTGTAGATAGGTGTACCCATGTCATGCAGTGCCCACAGAGATCAGAAGAGGGTGTCAGATCCCCTAGAACTGGAGTTATAGATGGTTTTTAGCAGCCCATATGGTTGCTGGGAATCAACTCCCAAGAGTAACGCAGTGCTTTTTTTTTTTTTTTTTTTTTGTCTTTTTGAGACAGGGTCTCCCTGTAGCTTCGGCTGTCCTGGACTCACTATGTAAACCAAGCTGGCTTGAACTTACAAAGATCCACCTGCCTCTGCCTCCCAAGTGCTAGGATTAAAGGTGTGCACCACCACACCCGGCATAACCAGTGCTTTTAACAGTTGAGTCATCTCCAGCCCAAGACCCAATTCTCTTTCTCTCTCTCTCTCTCTCTCTCTCTCTCTTCTCTCTCTCTCTCTCTCTCTCTGGTCTTTTTGAGATAGGGTCTCCCTGTAGCCCCAGCTGTCCTGGAACTCACCATGTAGACCAGGGTGGCCTTGAATTCACAGAGATCCGCCTGCTTCTGCCTCTGCCTCCCAAGCCACCAAGCCTGGCCCAAGACCCAAATTTTTTTTTCTTTTTGGTGTTTTTGAGGTTGCTGGGTCCTCTGGAACAAGCAAGTATTCTTAACCAGTGAGCTATCTCTCCAGCCCCAAGACCCAACTCTTTTTTTCTTTTTTTTTTTTTTGGTCTTTTCGAGACAGGGTATCCCTATAGCCCCAGCTGTCCTGGAACTCACTCTGTAGACCAACCAGGCTGTCCTTGAACTCACAAAGATCCGCCTGCCTCTGCCTCCCAAGTGCTAGGATTAAAGGCGTGCGCCATCACGCCCGGCTGGCAACCCAACTCTTAAAACAGCAACAGCATCCACAACAACCAACAATAACCAAATACCCCAAACCAAAACAGAACAGAAAGCTTCTACAGAGGGATGGGGATGTAGCTCACTGAACTTTGGGTTCAATTCCCAGTACCATAAAGCTAAGAAAAAGAAAAAACCCAGCTTCTATAGAGTTAATTTTTTTTTTTTTTTTTTTATGTTTTTTGAGACAGGGTCTCCACATAGTCCCAGCTGGCCTGGAACTTGCTAAGTAGACCAGGGTGGCTTTGAACTCACAGAGATCTGCCTGCCTCTGCCTCAAAAAGGCAAAAAAAAACCCAAAAACAAAACAAAAACAACAAAAAAAATAAAACCTAGAAAGCTAGTGTTGAGAGATAGCTCAGTGATTAAGAATACTTGCTCTTAGGAGAAAGGCAGTAAGTCCCTGTTGTCGAAGACCTGGTGTGAGCATGAAAAATGTTATGAGACGTCACCTGCTAGCGTACAACTGGCCTCTGAAATGTAGAGAGCGTTACCAAAGGCCACTACAGCAATACAGCAAAATATTGGTCTCCCTGAGACAAACAAGACTCCTCCGAAAAATTCAGCTAACCTCAACCAGCCTGGAGATCAGTGCAACAGTGGCAGCCAAGTGTCTATATTATATCCCAAAACTATTGGCTATTAGCCTCTCTCCTTGGAGGAATAACTCAGCAGATGCCACAAGCTTATGTCCTCTAGTGGTTAGGCGATGTATAAGCCACAATAAGAACTTGTCCACCTTTATAGAGAAACCACAGTTTGCGGATTAGCATACCATCCAACATCTGTGTCTATGCTCACAGCTTAGCTTGACACAATAGTGGTACTGCTTAAATGCCTGTACATCCAATAGCTTGAGCTTTGTTAGTATGACTGAAAAGGGTATCACTGTGAAAGCTGTCAATCCGTGAAGGGAAACAAACTGAACAGACCGGAGTCCAAAATGACAACTCCAAAGAAAATTAGACTGTTTTCTTCTCACCCACTTGTGCCCCTTTCCCAAAGCCTAGGGAACAAACTGCAGAAGAGGAGGCGTTGGTAGATGTAAGGCTGTGGAGAGATAGGGGTGAATCATGAGACTATAGGATATATAGTCTGGACACCTGATTGATCAACATGCCTGTGCATACAAGCTTTCTCCAACTGGACTATGGAACCTTGGGTTGTTCAAAATTTGGACATAGAACTTGCAAAATGCACCAATTACTTATTGTATGACATATGAGTAACATCATTGTTATCTGCAAACAACTGCTGTCATTGTATTGTAGAATCCCTTAAAATAAAAATAAAAAAAAAAAAAATAAAAATAAAAAAGAATACTTGCTCTTGCCGGGCATGGTGGTGCACGCCTTTAATCCTAGCACTTGGGAGGCAGTGGCAGGCGGATCTTTGTGAGTTCAAGGCCAGCCTGGTCTACAGAGTGAGTTCCAGGACAGCCTGAGGCTCCAGGGAGACCTTGTCTCAAAAAGACAAAAAAAAAAAAGAATACTTGCTCTTTTTCCAGAGGACCCAGCACCCACATGGTGACTAACAACCATCCACACCATCCACAACTCCAGTTCCAGGGGATCCAACACCCCCTTTGGTTCTCTGCAGGCATTGCATGCACATACATGCAGGCAAAATACTCATACACGTTAAAAAACAAACACAAAAACCTAGCAAGGTTAGAATAGTGTGCTTGCCCAGCACGTAGGAGGCCTTGGTCTGCGTTTCCCAGTACAGCATACACTGGGCATGATGGCATACATATGTAATCCTAGTGCTCTAAAGGTGGAGGCAGGAGGGTTAGAAGTTCAAGGTCAGTTTTGGCTACATATCAAATTCAGAGCCAGCCTTGTGTATATGAGACCCTGTGTAGAAAAAATGAAACAACAAAAAATCCCCACATAATCACCTAAAACTGTTCTAAGAAATTGAGAGGGCACCCATGCCAGGATCTTCTTAGTCATGTGGGGTAGGGAAAGAGGAGGGTTCAGTTCTGAAACTTTGCAAGGACCAGCGCTGGCTTGGCCTGAGGAAGTTCATGAACCAGAAAGGGTAAGGCTGGGAAATAACTGTTAATGCCCAGGCAGCCTGGAGCCTGCCTCCAGAGACCAAATCAGACCCATCACCAAAGCCCTCCTTGATTCTAGGCCAGAAGGGGGCAGTACTGGGCTCTCCGCAGATACCATCTCTCCATCTCGAACAATTTAGGTTCTGCTGAGGCAGAGGAGTGAGTGATCAGAACAGACACTGAGAGGAACACACATATGCATGTGCGCACACATACACATGGGTATGCTGCATGCAGACACTCATGGAGTCACACAAACATGCAGGTGCTGACTAGCACACAGACTCAGAGAAGCAACAAGAGATTATATAAACACTGAGAGACAGAGAGAGAGAGAAAACAAATTAGAAAGAGAACCAGAGAGAAAGGAAAGGAAGATGGACAAAGCAAGCCCATGCATTCCTACTTGGGTATACATTCAGATCTGAGTCCTACTCCAACGTCCCCTCAGCGGGAGATGGAATAAATCATACCACATCAATTTCTTCTGCAAAAGAAGGCTCATCAATCTGATCTCCTGAGATGTCATCAATATATGAGAGGTTACTTTTGCTGCCTGCCTGGGAATCTTCCAGATATGGAAGCCTGGTAACCAAGCCATATGAAGGGTAGAATCAAGGATCAGGTGCTAGGCACTCAGGGGTCAGGTTAAGGGGTACTCACGGATAGCAGAGGAACAGGAGGTTCAGGAAGGAGTAGGTCCTGAAGAGGTGGATGAGGGACCGGCACAGGCTCCAGCCTGTGGCCGTGAGAACGGTGAAGCGGGTGAGGAACAGCAGGATGGAGCGAAAGAGGGAGACCTTCCCCCTCTGAGAAGCCTGGGTCAGGGCGAGATAGGATGGATGGGGCCTTGCAAGGAGGCCATAGCGATATGCCCAAATCCCACCCAGCATGGCCTATGATCCCACCCAGGGAAAGGTACAAAGAAGGTAAGGCAGAAGCTGGGAAGGTGAATCTATCTCTCTGATGTCTAGTAAATTCTGAGAGCTAGTGGGATGTCATTAATGTTCTTTTAGTCCAAAAGGAGCTCTAAGGAAATGCCTCAGCTCTAAGGAAATGCATCGGTTGTGTCTCCTTGGCCTCCCAGGGGAAAGGGGGAGTCCCGAAGTCCCTGGCCAGCCTCTAGGACCCAATCACCTCCTTCACGATGGACCCAATGAAGCGGCGGCCCAGAACAATGGTGGTCACCATCAGCAAGTTGAAATCGATCAGGTGGAAATTCTGTCAGGGGGCAGAGGCCTAGGGTCACACAGGCTGCTTGTCTACACAGAGGCTTTTCTTAGACCCATCACCTCCCTCTCCTCAGTCCTTTCCACAGTGACTGTCCTCATTCTCTGACCTTCATTGGCCTCCAGCTGAGTCAGGCCAGGAAATTACCTACAGGAGTAAATAGGACCCAGAGAAGGGAAGTGGGACAGTCCCTGGGGATAAGAGAGCCAGGTGTGAGCACTCTTGCTCACAACACCCATGGCCCTGTCCCTGAACCTCCTCTTCCGTCCAGGGTTCTTTCCAGCCCTGGACACTTAGATGTTCCTGTGACTCATCTCCAAGACAAGACTTAGGATTCAGTTCCTTTAGGCAAAATCTGCGTCAGATTCAGCTCTGCTACCCTTGAAATGCACTAAGCACAGAAATGTTTAAGAATCATGAGTTTCCTGTTCCTTCTACACCTATCATGCCTGAGGTGAAGCCAAGTCTACAGTGGTACTTGATAAACTGTGTTAAATTGAAACCAAGCAAAACCACACACACACACACACACACACACACACACACACAAAAGCAAGCAGACCTGGGTGATTACCTACCAGGGAGGTGTGAGAGGGCGGGTGGGAGGGTGGATACCACCAGACTGTCTTGTAGATGTTGATGTAGTGGACAAACAAGGCTATGAGCTGGCAGAAGAAGAGCTGTAACTCAAACAGGATGCTGGCCTGGACTGGCAGCTCCGGGATCTTGCAGTGCTGCAGAGGAACAACTGTCTGGGTGGCCAGTGGAGGGCTGGAGAGGCCTGTCCCAGAACTGGTCCTGGAGGTGGAAAGGAAATAACATCAGAAGCTAACCTGAGAGCCTCACCAGGAAAAGCTTGTGGAGCACAGAAAGGTGAGGTTACACTAGAATGAAGTCTTTTTTTTTTTTTTTTTTTTTTTTTGGTCTTTTTGAGACAGGTATTCTTTAGTCCTGCTGGCCTGGAACATGCTAATGTTCTATAGACCAGTGCTGGCCTTCTCGAACTCACAGAGATCCCGCTGCCTCTCCCTCCTGAGGTGCTAGATTAATAGCTTGTGTGCCCCCGCCAGGCTTAAAAGGCAGTTCTTATCTGCCCTGTGGGTGCTGGGAAATTGAAGCCCAGGTCTTCTGCAAAGAGCAGTTGGCATTCTTAAGTGCTGACCTTCTCTCCAGCCGCCATGAGATGAAGTCTTTCTAATCACCTGTCAAAGGCAGAAAAGAAAACGAAAAAACCTTCCTTCCCTAATTTTATTCAGGTCTTCCAATACTTCCCAGGAGGAATTATTAGTCTTGTTTTACAGGTGAGGAAAAGAGGTCCAGAGACAGGAAGTGACTGGTCCAAGGCAACAACAAATCAGGAGCAGAGCCTCAGCTGGAACCAAGGCCTGGGGTTTGTCGACCAAATCCCACTGCATCTATCCAAGCGACCACACTCAGGGAGCTTGCTCAGTCATCTCGGCCCCACTTGAATCTAGAATATTATATCCTGGAATCCAGTAAGAGACTGCCTGATCCACACCGTCACAGGAAGGGGTAAAACACAAGAGGTGGCTTACCTGGTTCGAGAACGGACGCTGGTCACTGATGCACTGTTTGTGTGGCCTCCACCAGAGCCCCCTGAGGATCCTGGCTCACAGAGAGGATTTCGACAGTACGATGTCCTGTTGGGACCTCTTCGTCCTCCTGTGGGGCTCAACATAAAGGAGAGGCTCAAGCTAGAGGGCATATATAGATCAAAGATGACAGCAATGCTATTTTGGTTACCAGGTATTTCATTTTCCCATTCGAGCTTTACAAAGGCCTCATTGCCTCTTGTCCACCCTACCCTGCGCTCTAGACATCTGAGTCTTTCCTCAGTATGTAAGCTTGTCACCTCTTGTGTGTGCTGTACCGTTTGTCTGAAGTGTCTTCCCTGACTGGGTTTATTTTTTTGTCTTTTTGAGACAGGTCTCCCTAGAGACCTCACTTTGTAGACCCAGGCTGGCCTTGACTCACATAGATCTATCGCCTGCCTGTCTCTGGAGGTGCTGGTATTAAAGCCATGGGCCACCACCACATCCCGCATGATTGCTGGTTTTGATTATTTACCTTCTGCTTCTAGTAGTGATTTTCGGTATTTTTTTTTTTTTCAACAGCAAGATTCACAATGCAGCCCTGCTGGCATGGAACTTCTAAAAGTAGGAGCTAGGTAGGTAACTGCACCTCTGCTGCAAGTGCTGGGGATCCAAAGGTGTGCACCATAAAATGTCAGGATTGAATTTTTCACTTTTTTATTTTTGAGGACAGGGTCTCTTTTTTATTTTGTTTAATCCTTTATTTATATTCCTGGATGTGTATACAACAGGTACTGTCATGCATGCAGGTTTGTGCACCATGTCGTGCAACGCCGCAGAAGTCAAGAAAGAGGGTGTCGGATTCCTGGAACTGGAGTTCTCTGGAATTGGAGGTTTCAGACCGGTCTCGGCCGCCAATGTGGGTGCTGGGGATCGACCCCAGGTCCTCTGAAGAGGCGGTCGGCGCTCTCTTAACCCCTAGGCCATTCTCCAGCCCCAAGAGAACTGGAGGGTCTCTCTCTATGTAGCCCAAGTTGGACTAGAACTCACTCTGTAGACCAGGCTGGCCTTGGGAACTCACGACGAGATCCACCTGCCTGCTGCTAGGATTAAAGGCATGCGCCAATGCCGGCTTTAAAAGATGGTTTAGCCGCACATGTGGGTGCTGGGAACACTGCCCGGGTCCTCTGCAGGAGCAGTCAGAACTCATAACCACTGAACGCATCAATCTCTCCAGCCCCAGTTTTTTTTAATCAAAAGTATGATGACTTTATTTTATTTATTTTTAATTTTATTTATTTTTAATATGTAATGAATATACTGTCTGCATGTAGCGTTTGTGCCCGTGTCGTGCAATGTCACAGAGTCAGAAGAGGGTGTCGGAATTTCCCTGGAACTGGAGTTAAAGACAGTTTCTCAAGGCCTGCCATGGGCGTGCTGGGGATTGAACCCGGGTCCTCTGTCCAGAGCAGTGGGCCTCCTTACGCTAGGCCTGTCTCTCCAGCCCCTGACTTTATTTTTAATCTTAATACACCAAAAATATTTTTTTGGGGGTCTTTTCAAGACATGGGTCCTTGCCTGTAGCCCCAGCTATCCTGGAAACTCACTCTGTGAGCCAGGCCTGGCCTTGACTCACCAAAGGATCTGCCTGCCTGCCTTGGCCTCCCACGTGCTAGGATGAAAGGCATGCCGCACCATGCCAGCTCAAAAAATATTTTTTAATGACATGAAATAAGTAAATGCGTGAAAAAAAACCAGAAAAAAAAAAAAAAAGTAAAATGTCCATACTGCCTGTGGAATTTGCCTGTGTGAAGCTTGGATTCCTGTTCTTTTGGGGGGTGTATTGTTTTGAGACAGGGTCTCCGCTTTGTCCCAGCTGGCCTGGAGCTCACTTATGTAGACAAGGTTGGGCCTTGACTGCACAGAGACCCCCCTGCCCTCTGCCTCCCAAGTGCTGGGATTAAAGGCACACACACACAACACACATCACACAACACACATGGAAGTCGAGAGATAACGTTCAGGAAGGTGTTAATTCTCCGTCTCCACTGTGGGTTCTTGGATTGATACCTCGGGTCATCAACGTTTTAAACAGCGGTGCTTCATGTGCTGTGGAATCCAATCACAGCAGCCCCTTTTTTATTTGCCTGTGTGTGTCTGTCTCTATGTGTCCAAGCAGGAACAGGTGTGCATGAGTACATGTGAAAACCAGAGGTCAACCATGGGTGTTACTACCTCAGGAGCAGTCATTTTGTTGTTTTGCTGTTGTTCCACCTTTTCCCTGTTTCCAGTCAGGGTCTCTCACTGGCCTGGGACTCAACCAAATTAGGCTAGGCTGGCTACGCCAGCAAGTCATCAGCAATCTGCCTGCTCAGATTCCGCGCCAGTGCTAGGATTACCAGGAAATACCAAAAACAAGGAACGTCACCAAATCGTCAAACCCCATGGCCAGCTTTTTTTTATTTTTTTTTTTGGAGACAGATGTCTCCCTGTAGGCTCTGGCTGTCCTGGAACTAGCTCTGTTAGACCAGGCTGGCCTTGACTCACAGATATCCCTCCAGTCTATGCCTTTTATGTTCTCTGGGGCCTCCCAGAGGTGCTAGATTAAAGGCCGGTGCGCCAACCATAGCCAGCATTTATTTATTTATTGTAGTGTATCACTGTACTATTCTGCATGGATGCAAGTTTGTGTGCACGGCCGTGTCGTGCAATGCGCGCGCGGAGCGGATAGAGGGATGGTGCGGATATTCCCTGCGGAAACTGGATCTTGTTCTCACCTGGATTGGAGTTTCAGACGGTCTCTCGGCTTCGCCATGTGGTGCTGGGGATGAACCCGGCAGTCTCAGTTGTAAGAGCGGTCGTGCTGTTCTTCCCGCTAAGGTGGCTCATATCTCTCTCAAGGCCCCTTTTTTTTCTTTTTGGTCTTTTCGAGACAGGGTCTCCCTGTACCCAGCTGGTCTTGAACTCACTTCTGTAGACCCAGGCTGGCTTGAACTCACAAAGATCCTGCCTGTCTGCCTCCGAGTGCTGGATAAAGTTTGCGTGCCACCACGCCCGCTTGGGCTAGCTTTTTATATGGGTTTCTGGGAATCGAGCTAGGTCGTTCATTCGCTTGCAATGGTGAGAACTTTAGCTGAGTGAGCTATCTTCCAAAGCCCAATCTTTAATTGGTAAAAATATTTTGAGTCCACTATGTGCCTCTGGCCTGGCGGCAAACTCACTGAAGCTCCAGTTGCCTTGCCCTCCCAAGTGCTAAAGTTAATCTTTTTGATCTTTCATTTATTTCCTAATGTTTTATTTTTTAAATTTTAATTTTGATTTATTTATTTTTTTTGGGTCTTTTTTTTTCTTTTCTTTTTTCTCCCTGGAGCCCCAGCTGCTCTGGAACTCAACTCTGGTAGACCAGGCTGGCCTTTGAACTAACAAAGGTCCATCTGCCTCTCCCTCCGCGTTGCTACCGGATTAAAGCCGTGCTCCAAACCTACGCCTGGCTTATTTTCTTAATTTTTATTTATTTATTTTATTTATTTTTTAATATGTGTATGAAGTACTGTCTGCATGTTAGGTTGTTTTTTTTTTTTTTTTTGGTCTTTTCGAGCCCAGGGTCCCCTGCGGTCCCAGCTGTCCTTGAAACTCACTCTCTAGACAAGGATGGCCTTGGCGAACTCAACAAACGATCCACCTGGCCTTGCCTCCCAAATGCTGAGTGCTAGGATAAGGCTGCGCCACCACGCCCGGTTTGCATGTAGTTTGTACACCCTTGTTTGTGCAGATGCCACGGAGGTCAAGAAGAGGGTCCTGGTTCCCCTGGAAAACTGGGAGTTAAAAGGATGGTTCCTCAGCCGCCATGTGGGGTGGTGGGGATCGAACCCGGGTCCCTCTGCAAAGAGCAAGGTCGGTGCCTCTTTTAACCGTCTAGGCTATCTCTCATCCCTTAATTTTATTTTATGCAGTATGAGTATTTTTTCTTGCTGTATATAGAGTGTACCAACATTCCTACAACCCTTTAATGGGTATCAGAATCTCCTAGACTGGATTAAGTGGGTGGGTTATAATTAGCTATCACATGGGTGTTGGGAACCAAAACCTGGGTCCTCTACTAAATGCCTTAACCAATGAACCATCTCTTCACCCTGATTTTTCATTCTTCATTCATTTTTCCCCAGGCTGGATATGGAACCAGGGCCTTGCTAAGGCCGAGCGACGAACGAGCGGCTTTACTGCATGTTTTTTTGGGAAACACGCCCATGTGTGTGGTATGTACACATGTACCAATATGTGGTTGTGGGTATGTGGACATGCATGTTGTGTGCATGTGTGCCTAAGGAGTGCAAAAGAATGCCACTGTTGGGCTAGGAGAGATGGCTTCAGTGGTTAAGAGTCACTGACTGCTTTTGGCCAGAGGACCCGGGTTCGATTCGCGCCCCACATGGGGCTAAGAACCTTCTTCTTGACTCCCAGTTCCAGGGGAAGTCTGACGCCCTCTTCTGACCTCTCCTAGTGGACTGCAATAATAACATGGGTGCAGAAACCTACATTGCAGACAGTACACTCATTACACATAAAAAAAAAAAAAAAAAGTCCATCTGTCTTCCTGATTGCTTTCTACCTGATTTACTGAGGTGCAGGGTCTCTTGACGGAACTCAGAGCCTACCATTCTCAGCTAAGAGTTCCAGGGATTCGTGTGTTTTGCCTCTCAAGTGCTGCGATTACATGTACGACTCCGTGCCTGCCCAGCCAACTTTCAAGAAGGTTCTAAGAATCAAATTCTAGTCCTCATGCTTGCACAAGTATTTTGCGAGAACAATCTGTCTAATCCCCTCACTGCCATTTATTTAAGGTGACACACCATCACGACCCTCCTTGTGTATTGCTTTTTGCACAAGGTCAGGTGGTCCTGAATTTAAAACATTATTTCCTAAGGATTTTCCAATAGGCCTCAGGCTAGCCTCAAACTCACACTCCACCAGCCTCTAGGATTAGAGGTAAGGGCAACACAATGCCCAGCTGAAATCTTTTTTCATTGGCTGTTTCGCTTTTCCTGGTGCCCCCCCCTGAGAGGACATTTGGTAAGTGATATGAAGAGAGAAGTGAAAGATTGTTTCACAGAAATAAGCCCTAGTTTTAGTATTGTGTCACAGACAGTAGCAGTTTTCAAGTCCTGAGCCTGGTATATTTTATTTTCATTTGATTTGATTTCTCGACATTTACAGTTCTGGTCAGCTTTGCCAGAACGTTTTCCGTCACCACCCTGAGATCTAGATCAGCAAGCATAGTACCGTCTGTCTTATAAGAGGACTTAAGGCCTGAATCTGCGACAAGGATAGCCTCTGGGTGATGGTGGACTCAAAACTTAGACTTACAAAGTTATATCCCTAGGCTTAGTGGTCTAGCTCAAGATCCAGCGCACCATCCTGCACACTGCTCCTCAACATTTAAAGTTATCAGTTTGGGGGCTGGTGAGATGGCTGTGGTTGGGAGCCGACCGCTCTTGCAAAGGACCCGGTTCTGCTTCCCACACCTACCACATGGCGCCTAAACCCATCTTTTTTTTTTTTTTTTTTTTTTTTTTTTTTTTTAGTTGTTGAATGTACTGTCTGCATGTCGGTTTGTGCACCCATGTCATGAATTGCCGGGAGCGGAGGTCAGAAAGAGGGTCTTGGATTTTCCCCTGGAACTTGGAGTTACAGGCGGTTCTCAGCCACCATGTGGGTGCTGGGGGATCAAAACCAGGTCCTCATGCAAGAGCAGGTCGGTGCTCTTAACGCTAGGCATCTCTCCAGCCCCAAGAAACCATCTTTAGCTGGGTGCACGTCCTTTAACCGTAGCACTCCGGAGGCAGGGGCAGCGCGCGGATCTCTCGTGAGTTCAGGGCTCAACTTGGTCTATGGAGTTGAGTTCCCCAGGGACAAGCTGGGGCTACAGGGAGACCCTGTCTCCACAAAAAAAAAAACAAAAAAAAGGGGGGATTGAGATATTTCTATTGAAATATACAAATATTCAATAAAAAATTAAAAAATTAGTTCTATTTATAATTTTTTTATTTTCTATGTGTATGAATGTACTGTTGTGTCTGCATGCAGGTTTGTGCACCTGCCGCGGTGTCGTAGGCAAATGCGCCTAGTCGCCGAGCTGGGAGGTCGAAGGAGGGTGTCAATTCCGCTTGTCGCTGGAATGGATTCTTCCTTGGAAATGTGGATGTTTCAACCTGACGGTTCTCAGCGAGCCTGATTGTGGGTGCTGTTTGGGATCGAACTACCCGCCGCACCGCGGGTCTCTGCTCATTAGAGCTAGTTCGGCTGCTTTCTGCTTAACACGGCAGGCTTACTCTCTCCAGCCCCCCAGATATTTTTTTTTTTTTTTTGGGAATTCTTTTTCTTTGACAAGGGTCTACCCTGCAGCCCCAGGCTGTCACTGGATACGTCAACTCTGTATCACGAAAAGATGACCCCTAGAATGAAGAAAAAAAAAAACTCCCAGGATCGCAAAGGACAAAGAAAAAGACAAGTTGACAACAGGCTGGCTTTTTTTGATAAAACTCACAGAAGATCCACCTGCCTCTGCTCCCCAATGCTAAGGATTAAAGGGCGTGCGCCACCACGCCCGGCCATAATTTTTTTTTTTTTTTTTTTTTTTCTTCTTTTTTTTTTTTTGTTTTTTTTTTTTTTTAAGGTTTTTAAGGAGGCCGGGTGGGGCTGGAGAAATGAGCGGTCAGTGGTATAAGGAGCACCGCACGCCTCTTGCAGAGGGACCCGAGTTCGATTCCCAGCACCATTGNGTGTGCCACCACGCCAGGCTTAAAGGCAGTTCTTATCTGCCCTGTGGGTGCTGGGAATTGAACCCAGGTCTTCTGCAAGAGCAGTTGGCATTCTTAATCGCTGAGCCATCTCTCCAGCCCCATGAGATGAAGTCTTTCTAATCACCTGTCAAAGGCAGAAAAGAAAACGAAAAAACCTTCCTTCCCTAATTTTATTCAGGTCTTCCAATACTTCCCAGGAGGAATTATTAGTCTTGTTTTACAGGTGAGGAAAAGAGGTCCAGAGACAGGAAGTGACTGGTCCAAGGCAACAACAAATCAGGAGCAGAGCCTCAGCTGGAACCAAGGCCTGGGGTTTGTCGACCAAATCCCACTGCATCTATCCAAGCGACCACACTCAGGGAGCTTGCTCAGTCATCTCGGCCCCACTTGAATCTAGAATATTATATCCTGGAATCCAGTAAGAGACTGCCTGATCCACACCGTCACAGGAAGGGGTAAAACACAAGAGGTGGCTTACCTGGTTCGAGAACGGACGCTGGTCACTGATGCACTGTTTGTGTGGCCTCCACCAGAGCCCCCTGAGGATCCTGGCTCACAGAGAGGATTTCGACAGTACGATGTCCTGTTGGGACCTCTTCGTCCTCCTGTGGGGCTCA
The DNA here is from genome assembly GCA_009823505.1 of Rhizomys pruinosus. Classification (NCBI taxonomy): domain Eukaryota; kingdom Metazoa; phylum Chordata; class Mammalia; order Rodentia; family Spalacidae; genus Rhizomys; species Rhizomys pruinosus. Next base: position 980,463 of record VZQC01000530.1, read on the forward strand.
ACATAAAGGAGAGGCTCAAGCTAGAGGGCATATATAGATCAAAGATGACAGCAATGCTATTTTGGTTACCAGGTATTTCATTTTCCCATTCGAGCTTTACAAAGGCCTCATTGCCTCTTGTCCACCCTACCCTGCGCTCTAGACATCTGAGTCTTTCCTCAGTATGTAAGCTTGTCACCTCTTGTGTGTGCTGTACCGTTTGTCTGAAGTGTCTTCCCTGACTGGTTTATTTTTTGTCTTTTTGAGACAGGTCTCCCTGGAACTCACTTTGTAGACCAGGCTGGCCTTGAACTCACAGAGATCTACTGCCTGCCTGTCTCTGGAGTGCTGGGATTAAAGCCATGGGCCACCACCACATCCCGCATGATTGCTGGTTTTGATTATTTACCTTCTGCTTCTAGTAGTGATTTTCGGTATTTTTTTTTTTTTTCAACACAAGATTTCACAATGCAGCCCTGGCTGGCATGGAACTTGCTAAGTAGACTAGGGTAGGTCCTGCACCTCTGCTTGCAAGTGCTGGGATCAAAGGTGTGCACCATTATGTCAGGTATGATTTTTCTTTTTTTATTTTTGAGACAGGGTCTCTTTTTTATTTTTTTTAAATTTTATTTATTTCTGGATGTGTATCAACGTACTGTCTGCATGCAGGTTTGTGCACCCATGTCGTGCAATGCCGCAGAAGTCAGAAGAGGGTGTCGGATTCCCCTGGAACTGGAGTTCTCCTGGAATTGGAGTTTCAGACGGTTCTCGGCCGCCATGTGGGTGCTGGGGATCGAACCCAGGTCCTCTGTAAGAGCGGTCGGCGCTCTTAACCGCTAGGCCATCTCTCCAGCCCAAGAGACAGGGTCTCTTCTCTCTATAGCCCCAGTTGGACTAGAACTCACTCTGTAGACCAGGCTGGCCTTGAACTCACAGAGATCCACCTGCCTCTGCTAGGATTAAAGGCATGCGCCACCATGCCTGGCTTAAAGATGGGTCTTAGCCGCCATGTGGGTGCTGGGAATTGAACCCGGGTCCTCTGCAGGAGCAGTCAGAGCTCTTAACCACTGAACCATCATCTCTCCAGCCCCAGTTTTTTTTTAATCAAAAGTTATGATGACTTTATTTTTATTTATTTTTAATTTTATTTATTTTGTATGTGTATGAATATACTGTCTGCATGTAGGTTTGTGCACCCGTGTCCTGCAATGTCACAGAGGTCAGAAGAGGGTGTCGGATTTCCCTGGAACTGGAGTTAAAGACAGTTCTCAGCTGCCATGTGGGTGCTGGGGATTGAACCCGGGTCCTCTGCAAGAGCAGTGGGCGCTCTTAACGGCTAGGCCATCTCTCCAGCCCCTGACTTTATTTTTAATCTTAATACACCAAAAATATTTTTTTGGGGGTCTTTTCAAGACAGGGTCTCCCTGTAGCCCCAGCTATCCTGGAACTCACTCTGTAGACCAGGCTGGCCTTGACTCACCAAAGGATCTGCCTGCCTGCCTTGGCCTCCCACGTGCTAGGATGAAAGGCATGCCGCACCATGCCAGCTCAAAAAATATTTTTTAATGACATGAAATAAGTAAATGCGTGAAAAAAAACCAGAAAAAAAAAAAAAAAGTAAAATGTCCATACTGCCTGTGGAATTTGCCTGTGTGAAGCTTGGATTCCTGTTCTTTTGGGGGGTGTATTGTTTTGAGACAGGGTCTCCGCTTTGTCCCAGCTGGCCTGGAGCTCACTTATGTAGACAAGGTTGGGCCTTGACTGCACAGAGACCCCCCTGCCCTCTGCCTCCCAAGTGCTGGGATTAAAGGCACACACACACAACACACATCACACAACACACATGGAAGTCGAGAGATAACGTTCAGGAAGGTGTTAATTCTCCGTCTCCACTGTGGGTTCTTGGATTGATACCTCGGGTCATCAACGTTTTAAACAGCGGTGCTTCATGTGCTGTGGAATCCAATCACAGCAGCCCCTTTTTTATTTCCTGTGTGTGTCTGTCTCTATGTGTCCAAGCAGGAACAGGTGTGCATGAGTACATGTGAAAACCAGAGGTCAACCATGGGTGTTACTACCTCAGGAGCAGTCATTTTGTTGTTTTGCTGTTGTTCTTTTGCCCTGTTCAGACAGGGTCTCTCACTGGCCTGGGACTCACCAATTAGGCTAAGGCTGGCTAGCCAGCAAGCATCAGCAATCTGCCTGCTCAGATTCCGCGCCAGTGCTAGGATTACCAGGAAATACCAAAAACAAGGAACGTCACCAAATCGTCAAACCCCATGGCCAGCTTTTTTTTATTTTTTTTTTTGGAGACAGATGTCTCCCTGTAGGCTCTGGCTGTCCTGGAACTAGCTCTGTTAGACCAGGCTGGCCTTGACTCACAGATATCCCTCCAGTCTATGCCTTTTATGTTCTCTGGGGCCTCCCAGAGGTGCTAGATTAAAGGCCGGTGCGCCAACCATAGCCAGCATTTATTTATTTATTGTAGTGTATCACTGTACTATTCTGCATGGATGCAAGTTTGTGTGCACGGCCGTGTCGTGCAATGCGCGCGCGGAGCGGATAGAGGGATGGTGCGGATATTCCCTGCGGAAACTGGATCTTGTTCTCACCTGGATTGGAGTTTCAGACGGTCTCTCGGCTTCGCCATGTGGTGCTGGGGATGAACCCGGCAGTCTCAGTTGTAAGAGCGGTCGTGCTGTTCTTCCCGCTAAGGTGGCTCATATCTCTCTCAAGGCCCCTTTTTTTTCTTTTTGGTCTTTTTCGAGACAGGGTCTCCCTGTAACCCCCAGCTGGTCTTGAACTCACTTCTGGGTAGATCCCAGGCTGGCTTTGAACTCCACAAAGATCTGCCTGTCTGCCTCCGAGTGCCTGGATAAAAGTTTGCCGTGCCACCACGCCCGCTTGGGCTAGCTTTTTATATGGGTTTCTGGGAATCGAGCTAGGTCGTTCATTCGCTTGCAATGGTGAGAACTTTAGCTGAGTGAGCTATCTTCCAAAGCCCAATCTTTAATTGGTAAAAATATTTTGAGTCCACTATGTGCCTCTGGCCTGGCGGCAAACTCACTGAAGCTCCAGTTGCCTTGCCCTCCCAAGTGCTAAAGTTAATCTTTTTGATCTTTCATTTATTTCCTAATGTTTTATTTTTTAAATTTTAATTTTGATTTATTTATTTTTTTTGGGTCTTTTTTTTTCTTTTCTTTTTTCTCCCTGGAGCCCCAGCTGCTCTGGAACTCAACTCTGGTAGACCAGGCTGGCCTTTGAACTAACAAAGGTCCATCTGCCTCTCCCTCCGCGTTGCTACCGGATTAAAGCCGTGCTCCAAACCTACGCCTGGCTTATTTTCTTAATTTTTATTTATTTATTTTATTTATTTTTTAATATGTGTATGAATGTACTGTCTGCATGTAGGTTGTTTTTTTTTTTTTTGGTCTTTTCGAGACAGGGTCTCCCTGCAGTCCCAGCTGTCCTGGAACTCACTCTGTAGAGCAGGCTGGCCTTGAACTCACAAAGATCCGCCTGCCTCTGCCTCCCAAATGCTGAGTGCTAGGATTAAAGGCATGCGCCACCACGCCCGGCTTTGCATGTAGGTTTGTACACCCTTGTTGTGCAATGCCACGGAGGTCAGAAGAGGGTCCTGGATTCCCTTGGAACTGGAGTTAAAGATGGTTCTCAGCCGCCATGTGGGTGCTGGGGATCGAACCCGGGTCCTCTGCAAGAGCAGTCGGTGCTCTTAACCGCTAGGCTATCTCTCCATCCCTTAATTTTTATTTTATGCATATGAGTATTTTTCTTGCATGTATATAAGTGTACCACATTCATACAAACCCTTAAGGGTATCAGATCCCCTAGAACTGGAGTTAAGGGTGGGTTATTAGCTATCACATGGGTGTTGGGAACCAAACCTGGGTCCTCTACTAAATGCCTTAACCAATGAACCATCTCTTCACCCTGATTTTTCATTCTTCAATTAATTTTTCCCAGGCTGGATATGGAACCCAGGGCCTTGCTAAGCACATGCACCACTACTAGCCTTTACTGCATGTTTTTTGGGAACACGCCCATGTGTGGTATGTACACATGTACCAATATGTGGTTGTGGGTATGTGGACATGCATGTTGTGTGCATGTGTGCCTAAGGAGTGCAAAAGAAGTCCACTGTTGGGCTAGAGAGATGGCTCAGTGGTTAAGAGCACTGACTGCTTTTGCAGAGGACCCGGGTTCGATTCCCAGCACCCACATGGCGGCTAAGAACCTTCTTTGACTCCAGTTCCAGGGAATCTGACGCCCTCTTCTGACCTCCATGGCACTGCATAACATGGGTGCACCAACCTACATGCAGACAGTACACTCATACACATTAAAAAAAAAAAAAAAGTCCACTGTCTTCCTTGATTGCTTTCTACTGTATTTACTGAGGCAGGGTCTCTTGACGAACTCAGAGCCCACCATTTCAGCTAATCCAGGGATCGTGTGTTTCTGCCTCTCAAGTGCTGCGATTACATGTACGACTCCGTGCCTGCCCAGCCAACTTTCAAGAAGGTTCTAAGAATCAAATTCTAGTCCTCATGCTTGCACAAGTATTTTGCCAGAACAATCTGTCTAATCCCCTCACTGCCATTTATTTAAGGTGACACACCATCACGACCCTATTTGTATTGCTTTTCACAAGTCAGTGTCTGAATTTAACTTATTCCTAAGGATCTTTCCAATTAGCCCAGGCTAGCCTCAAACTCACACTCCACCAGCCTCTAGGATTAGAGGTAAGCAACACCATGCCCAGCTTGAATCTTTTTCATTGCTGTTTCCTTTTCCCTGGTGCCCTGAAGGACATGTTGGTAAGTGAATGAGAGAGAAAGGAAAGATTTTCACAGAATAAGCCCTAGTTTTATATTTTGTCACAGACAGTAGCAGGTTCAAGTCCTGAGCCCTGGTATATGCTGTACTTCATTTGAATTTGAATTTCTAGACATTTACAGTTCTGGTCAGCTTTGCCAGAACGTTTTCCGTCACCACCCTGAGATCTAGATCAGCAAGCATAGTACCGTCTGTCTTATAAGAGGACTTAAGGCCTGAATCTGCGACAAGGATAGCCTCTGGGTGATGGTGGACTCAAAACTTAGACTTACAAAGTTATATCCCTAGGCTTAGTGGTCTAGCTCAAGATCCAGCGCACCATCCTGCACACTGCTCCTCAACATTTAAAGTTATCAGTTTGGGGGCTGGGGAGATGGCTCAGTGGTTGGGAGCACCGACCGCTCTTGCAAAGGACCCGGGTTCTGATTCCCAGCACCCACATGGCGCCTAAGAACCATCTTTTTTTTTTTTTTTTTTTTTTTTTTTATGCCGGCTTTAAAAGATGGTTTAGCCGCACATGTGGGTGCTGGGAACACTGCCCGGGTCCTCTGCAGGAGCAGTCAGAACTCATAACCACTGAACGCATCAATCTCTCCAGCCCCAGTTTTTTTTAATCAAAAGTATGATGACTTTATTTTATTTATTTTTAATTTTTATTTTTATATGTAATGAATAATACTGTCTGCATGAGCGTTTGTGCCCCGTTCGTGCAATGTCACAGCGGGGTCAGAAAGAGGTTGCAGATTTCCCTGGAACTGGAGTCTAATTGAGATTTTCAGTCGTTCTCAGCCTGCCATGGGCGTGCTGGGGATTGAAACCCGGGTCCTCTGTCAAGAGCAGTGGTAGCTCCTTACGCTAGGTTTCTCTCCAGCCCCACTTTATTGAATTTAATACAAATTTTTTTTGGGTGGTCTTTTATAGACATGGGTCCTTCCTGCAGCCCCAGCGTCCTGAACTCACTCTGTAGCACAGGCTGGCTTTGACTCACCAAAGATCCCTGCCTGCTGCCTCCCACGTGCTAGGATGAAAGGCAGTGCCGCCACCACTCCGCTGGCAGTAAAAAGTTTGTTTTTTAATGACATGAAATAAGTAAATGCGTGAAAAAAAACCAGAAAAAAAAAAAAAAAGTAAAATGTCCATACTGCCTGTGGAATTTGCCTGTGTGAAGCTTGGATTCCTGTTCTTTTGGGGGGTGTATTGTTTTGAGACAGGGTCTCCGCTTTGTCCCAGCTGGCCTGGAGCTCACTTATGTAGACAAGGTTGGGCCTTGACTGCACAGAGACCCCCCTGCCCTCTGCCTCCCAAGTGCTGGGATTAAAGGCACACACACACAACACACATCACACAACACACATGGAAGTCGAGAGATAACGTTCAGGAAGGTGTTAATTCTCCGTCTCCACTGTGGGTTCTTGGATTGATACCTCGGGTCATCAACGTTTTAAACAGCGGTGCTTCATGTGCTGTGGAATCCAATCACAGCAGCCCCTTTTTTATTTGCCTGTGTGTGTCTGTCTCTATGTGTCCAAGCAGGAACAGGTGTGCATGAGTACATGTGAAAACCAGAGGTCAACCATGGGTGTTACTACCTCAGGAGCAGTCATTTTGTTGTTTTGCTGTTGTTCCACCTTTTCCCTGTTTCCAGTCAGGGTCTCTCACTGGCCTGGGACTCAACCAAATTAGGCTAGGCTGGCTACGCCAGCAAGTCATCAGCAATCTGCCTGCTCAGATTCCGCGCCAGTGCTAGGATTACCAGGAAATACCAAAAACAAGGAACGTCACCAAATCGTCAAACCCCATGGCCAGCTTTTTTTTATTTTTTTTTTTGGAGACAGATGTCTCCCTGTAGGCTCTGGCTGTCCTGGAACTAGCTCTGTTAGACCAGGCTGGCCTTGACTCACAGATATCCCTCCAGTCTATGCCTTTTATGTTCTCTGGGGCCTCCCAGAGGTGCTAGATTAAAGGCCGGTGCGCCAACCATAGCCAGCATTTATTTATTTATTGTAGTGTATCACTGTACTATTCTGCATGGATGCAAGTTTGTGTGCACGGCCGTGTCGTGCAATGCGCCGCGAGGTAGATAGAAGGGTGGTCGATATTCCCTGGAAACTGGATCTGGTTCTCCTGGACATCTTGGAGTTTTCAGACGGTCTCTCGAGCTTCGCCATGTGGTGCTGGGGAGTGAACCCGGGGTCTCAGTGTAAGAGCTCAGTGCTGCTTCTTCACGCTAAGGCTCATATCCCTCAGCCCCAAATTTTTTTTTTTTTGGTCTTTTTCTTTATGAGACAGGGTCTCCCTGACGCCCAGCTGTCTGAACTCATTCTGGGTAAGACCAGGCTGGCTTTGAAACTCACAAAGATCGCCTTCCCTGCCTCCGAGTGCCTGGATAAAAGTTTGCCGTGCCACCACGCCCGCTTGGGCTAGCTTTTTATATGGGTTTCTGGGAATCGAGCTAGGTCGTTCATTCGCTTGCAATGGTGAGAACTTTAGCTGAGTGAGCTATCTTCCAAAGCCCAATCTTTAATTGGTAAAAATATTTTGAGTCCACTATGTGCCTCTGGCCTGGCGGCAAACTCACTGAAGCTCCAGTTGCCTTGCCCTCCCAAGTGCTAAAGTTAATCTTTTTGATCTTTCATTTATTTCCTAATGTTTTATTTTTTAAATTTTAATTTTGATTTATTTATTTTTTTTGGGTCTTTTTTTTTCTTTTCTTTTTTCTCCCTGGAGCCCCAGCTGCTCTGGAACTCAACTCTGGTAGACCAGGCTGGCCTTTGAACTAACAAAGGTCCATCTGCCTCTCCCTCCGCGTTGCTACCGGATTAAAGCCGTGCTCCAAACCTACGCCTGGCTTATTTTCTTAATTTTTATTTATTTATTTTATTTATTTTTTAATATGTGTATGAAGTACTGTCTGCATGTTAGGTTGTTTTATGTGTATGAATGTACTGTCTGCATGCAGGTTTGTGCACCCGTGTCGTGCAATGCCGCGGGAGGTCAGAAGAGGGTGTCAGATTCCCCTGGAACTGGAGTTCTCCTGGAATTGGAATTTCAGACGGTTCTCAGCCGCCATGTGGGTGCTGGGGATCGAACCCGGGTCCTCTGCAAGAGTAGTCGGTGCTCTTAACCGCTAGGTTATCTCTCCAGCCCCCAGAATTTTTTTTTTTTTTTTGGTCTTTTTTTTGAGACAGGGTCTCCCTGCAGCCCCAGCTGTCCTGGAACTCACTCTGTAGACCAGGCTGGCTTTGAACTCACAAAGATCCACCTGCCTCTGCCTCCCAAGTGCTAGGATTAAAGGCGTGCGCCACCACGCCCGGCATAAATTTTTTTTTTTTTAAGTTGAGCCGGGTGGGGGCTGGAGAGATGGCTCAGTGGTTAAGAGCACCGACCGCTCTTGCAGAGGACCCGAGTTCGATTCCCAGCACCCACATGGTGGCTAAGAACCATCTTTAACTCCAGTTCCAGGGGAATCTGACGCCCTCTTCTGACCTCTGCGGCATTGCATGACATGGGTGCACCAACCTACATGCAGACAGTACATTCATACACATAAAAAATAATAATAATAAAATAAAGCACTTGGGAAGCAGAGGCAGGCGGATCTAGGTGAGTTCAAGGCCAGCCTGGTCTACAGAGTGAGTTCCAGGCCAGCTAGGAATACAAGGAGACCCTGTCTCAAAAAGACCCCCCCAAAAAAGTTATCAGTTTGTCCCTAATCCTCAGGGTAGCACCACAGCCTCCATTCACACGCGTAGTGCCCAGGCTTCCCAAGCCCGGAGTGTTTTCTAACACGGTTGCAGCAAAAATGTGCTTGTCCAAGAGCTCTGACCCCAACAAGCCCACAGACCAGAAGCTTTGTTCACCCACTACTTGGCTTGGAAAACCCCACACAAACCCCCTCAGCCCAGCTCTGCCCACACCCACTCTGCTGTCTATAGAAGCTCTGCCCACACAAAAGCCCCGGGCCCTGAACCGCCCCCCCCATCTGTCAGCCCAAAGGCCCCGCCCACGACACCGTGAAAGCACCCTGGGCCTAGAAGCCCGACTCCAGAAAGGGCTCCCGAGATCTTCACTAGGTCCAGAAAGTTGTCTCCCATTCCCCAGGAGCTCCACTGCCAAAGCCACGCCCACCCGAGTCCCGCCCGGGAGCCAGCCGGGCCCAGCAGATTCTCCCGGCCGCCGGAGCCCCTACGAGCCCACTCGGGTTCGGAAGGCCCGCCCACCACCCGAGCTGTGAATCTGCACGGCACAGGCCCCTCCCCACAGGACCCGAGGGGGCGGGGCCCCGCCTGCGCTGCATCCCCTCCCCCTCCCCGCCGGTTCTTTTCCGCGTGGGGCGGCGTATCGCAGCTTCGCCACCCTGGCCCAGCGCCTGCCGGTGCCCGCCGGTGCCCGGGCCGGGCCTGCCCAGCTCTGCTCACCCATCTCCTTCCCCCCGGCGCTCTCGTATCGCCGCCGCAGCTCCTGCGGGCAATATGTCGGAGGCGACGGCGGCCGGGAGAGGACTAACCGCCGCAGCCCTGTCCTAGGGTAGCAGCCGCGCGACCCCGCCTCGCCGCTCTTTTGCATACAAGGCGGGCTGAGAGCCGGGAGCGCGCTTTCTTAAAGGGGCCGCGGGAACAAAGGCTCTGCGTTCTTTGTTTCCTCCCTGCCTTGTGTGCAGCTGCAGCAGCGCAGAGGCTGCCAAGCCGCCTCCAGTTCTCCAGGTTCTGTTCAGCCTGGAGGGGGACACTAGAGCAATGAAGTCCGAATCCTTGAGCAGCCCATAGTCACCTCAAACTCAACGCGTCCCAAATTGGGCTTTCGTCTTTTCTTAGGTGTTACTGCGCTTGTTCCATCTCACTCAAAACCTAGGACTGGCTTCCTCTTCCCTCCTTCCAAGCTCTGAGCTGGTGTAAGAATTTCTCACGTGTGATCCCGCTCTTCATTCCTACTGCCAGTTATGCTTCTTAGCAATTAATATTCACCTTTTTTTTTCTTTTGAGACAGGGTCTCCCTATAGCCCCAGCTGGCCTGGATCTCACTCTGTAGACCAGGCTGGCCTTGAACTCACAGAGATCCGCCTGCTTCTACCTCCCAAGTACTGGGCTTAAAGGCGTGCGTGGGTGCTGGAAAGCCAACCCGGATCCTCTGCAAGAGCAGTCGGTGCTCTTAACCGCTAAGCCATTTCTACAGCCCAATATTCACCTCTTAAGGGGTTTAACATTTTAATTTTTATTTGTTTTTGTAACAGGATAAACCAGGAACCTCTCACATTCTAGACAACGAATCTATCACTGCTGCTCCAGTCTCCTCCCCTCAGCCCATTCCCATAGGGATGAAACCCAGTGCCTCATAATGGGAGGTAAGCAGGATTTGCACAGATTATATCACCAGCCAAACATTTTAATTTTTTTTTTTTTTGGTCTTTTTGAGACAGGGTCTCCCTGTAGCCCCAGTGGTCCTGGAACTCACTCTGTAGACCAGGCTGGCCTTGAACTCACAAAGATCCACCTGCATTTTAATTTTTAAATGGGGGGGAGCATGTGGTAGTGGAGATCAGAGGACAAGCTTTGGGAGTCAGAGGTCTCCACCCTGTGGGTACCCAAGATCGACCTCAACTTGTCAGCCGTAGCAGCAACTGCCTTTACCCACTAAGCCATCATTCCAACCCATTGATTTTATTTAGTTTTTTTTTTTTTTGGTCTTTTGGAGACAGGGTCTCTCTGTGGTCAGGCCCAGCTGGCCTGGAACTTGCTATGTAGACCAGGCTGGCCTTGAACTCACAGAGATCCGCCTACCTTTGCCTCCCCACTGTTGGGATCGAAGGCACGTGCCACCATGCCAGGCTTGATTTTTATTTTATTTTATTTATTTTTTATTTTTTTTATTAATTTTATTTATTTCTGTATGTGTATGAATGTACTGCCTGCGTGCAAGTTTGTGCACCCGTGTCGTGCAATGCCGCGGAGGTCAGAAGAGGGTCTCGGATTCCTCTGGAACTGGAGTTCTCCTGGAATTGGAGTTTCAGACGGTTCTCGGCCGCCATATGGGTGCTGGGGATCGAACCCGGGTCCTCTGTAAGAGCGGTCGGCGCTCTTAACCACTAGGCCATCTCTCCAGCCCCGATTTTATTTTTTAAGAGAAAATCTCATGGGGCTGGAGAGATGGCCTAGCAGTTAAGAGAGCCGACTGCTCTTGCAGAGGACCTGGGTTCGATCCCCAGCATCCACATGGCTTTAACTCCAGTTCCAGGGGAATCCAACACCCTCTTCTGACCTCCGTGGCATTGCACGACATGGGTGCACAAACCTACATGCAGACAGTACATTCATACACATACAAAATAAATAAAATAAAAAAAGAGAGAAAATCCCATGTAGCTTAGGCTGGCCTAGTACTGGCTGCAGAGTCAAGGATGACCTTGAACTTCTTCTGATCCTCCTCCATCTCTATCCAGAGTGTTGAGATTATAGGCACCCACTACTTGAATGGTTTGTTGTGCTGTGAATCAAATCTAATGTCCATGTACAGTTCACCTTGTGGGTCTTCAGGATTTAATCAGTACTAGCCATTATTGTCTTTGTTTTGTTTGAGATAAGGGCTCACTATGTAGCTCTGATTGGCCTGGCACTTACCGTGTAGGCCAGGCTGGCCTCCAACTCAGAGATCTGCCTGCTGGGACTGAGGGTATGCATTAGTCATCACTGTTGTGTCAGTTGTTATCTTTGGCAAGCACTTAGCGGAGGAGCTACTATTGTCCTTTTTGGGGGGTCTGGGCTGTGATGGGAATTGAACCTCAGGTCTTATAGGCTTGCTAGACAAGCAGTCTACTACTTAGCTCTATGAACAGTCTTCTGTAAACATTTTTTGTGTCTTTTTGAGACAAGGTCTTCCTATAGACCCAGCTGGCCTGGAACTTACTCTGTAGACCAGGCTGCCCTTGAACTCCCAGAGATTAGCCTGCCTCTGCTTCCGGAGTGCTAGGATTAAAGGCATGCATATACCTCCACGTCTGGTTTAAAGATGGTTCTTAGCTTCCATGTGGGTGCTGGGAATTGAACCCGGGTCCTCTGCAAGAGCAGTCGGTGCTCTTAACTGCTGAGCCATCTCTCCAGCTGTAAACATTTTATTTTCTTGAGACAGTAGCTTTGCCTGTTCTGGAACTCAGTGAGGTCTCCCACCTCCCTCTGCCTCCCACAGTTACAGCCGCATACCACCACCCCTGGCCCCTTTATGTTTAATTAATTAATTTATTTATTTATTTATTTTGGTGCTCTTAACCACTAGGCCATCTATCCAGCCCTGCGATCTTAATATTTTGAACTAGGTGCATTTGTGTATGTCACATGCTATGGTGTATATGCTTGCACAGTCCAATGACAACTTTCTGGAGTTGGTTCTTTCCTTCTATTGTGTGGGTCCTGGGGATTGAACCCAGATCTTCTGAGCTTGGCAGCAGGAATCTTAATCCACTGAGCCATTTTGCTGTACCTCCTTATAAACACTCTACCTTGTGGATCCATTGCTGAGCACAGTGCTTGGAACACAGCAGACTTCAATATTAATCAAATTAATATGAAGATATTAATAGATTCCTACAGAGCTTAAAATTACATGTTAGAAGGGAAAGACAGTGTGGAGGAAAAGCAGAAGTGTGTGTGTGTGTGTGTGTGTGTGTGTGTGTGCGCGCGTGCATGCAAGTTTCAATAAGATGGATAAAAAAAAAAAAAGATGGATAAAACGGGCTTCACTGAGGGAAATGAGTCACACAACATATCTGGGGAGATTCCAGACAGGCAAGGCACTCTAGGTGTGAGCACGCCTATTGTGTGGTGCACAGCTTGTACCCCAGCACCTGGGATGGGAGGATCTCTGAGATCCAGACTACTCTGATCTACATCGTTCCAGGCCAGCCGCGGCTACAGGGAGACCCAGTCTAAAAAAAGACCAAAAAGCAAAACGGAACCCCTAGAAACCAAACCAGAAAGAACTGGCTGTGTTGCTCATATTGCAGTGGCATCACTCAGGAAGAAGAGACAGCAGCACAGCAAAGCAGGGCCAGGCAGGGTGCGGGCCTGGTGGCACACGCCTTCAATCCCAGAACTTGGGGGGCAAAGGCAGCTGTCTCTGTAACTTCAAGGCCAACCTGGTCTTCGTAGTGAGTTCCAGGGAGAGCCGTCTCAAAAAGACAAAGGAAAAAAGAAAAAGAATAAATAAATAAAACTTGAAAAAGTAACAAGGAGCCTATTGTGGCCCATGTAGCTTTTCCTGTGGGTCAGAAGAGGAAACATCAGTGGATGTGAACTCCTGCAGGGCTGTACCCTGACCTCCTAGGACAATCCAGTCTGGGGCCTACTATGCAAACGCTTGTGCTCTCTCTCTCTCTCTCTCTCTCTCTCTCTCTCTCTCTCTCTCTCTCTCTCTCTCAACTACAAGCTACCTCCTGAACTTCCTTTTTCTCCTTAAGATAGTCTGGCTTTGTTGCCTAACTCAGCTTCCTAAATAGGAGGCACATCAGGAGGCAACACTGTGCCTTGCTGACCTTCCATTTAAAAGAACCACACTATGAAGCAAGGCATTTAGGAGATGGGGGCCATCCTCTCAGCAAGCAAGAGATCTTGACTGTAGCAAGTTAGAGGGGTGGTGAAGCATGGCTGGACTCTGGATTTGAAGTCCATGGCTAGACTCTGGACACCTGAATTTGTTGACAGATTGGAGAATGAAAGAAGAGATTAGGGATGATTCATGATGGTTGTCCTGGACAAATGGCTGTAGCTCAGTGGTAGAGGGCTTATCTAGCATCTTCAAGTTTCTAGGCTTGACTCTTAATTTTTTTGTTTTTTTTTTTTGAGACAGGGTCTCCTGTAGCCCCAGCTGTCCTGGAACTCACTCTGTAGACCAGGCTGGCCTTGAACTCACAAAGATCTGCCTGCCTCTGCCTCCCAAGTGGTAGGATTAAAGTCATGCACCACCACACCCAGCTGGGTTTGACTCTTAACAGCACATACACAAAATTTTTCAGCCCAATGAGTTTAATTAGCTTGCATGTATGTATGAAGCCATTTACTGGCTTACTGGCAACATACCAGTGACTATATCCCTGAAGACTTTTGAAACAGGGTCTCCAAGTAACCCCAACTGGAATGGAATTTGCTGTGTAGACCATGCTGGCTTCAATCTCAGAGATCTGTATCTGCCAACCACACTTGGCGTTTCTTTTCTTTTAGGGGGGCTCTTTTTGAGACAGGGTCTCCCACAGAGAGCTCTAGCTGTCCTGGAACTCACTATGTAGACCAGGTTGGCCTTGAACTCAGAGATCTGCCTACCTCTGCCTCCTGAGTGCTGGGATTAAAGACATGCACCAGCAAGCCTCTGGCAGTGCTTCTCATTTTTGAACAAAATGTGTTTTAGTAGAGTCTCTTCCTGAGACAGGGTCTCAGGAAGATGTTTAGAAGATGATGAGTCTGAAACCTGTCTTAATTTCTGAACTCCTAGAGCCTAACATTGTCAGGTACACACTGGGTATTAGCTCAGATGAACTGAGGTAGCAGCAGCAGCAGCAGCAGCACAGCAGCTCTTGAGATGCAGGCAGGCAGATCAGGAAGATGGTTTCAGGAACTGATTCTTGCTTGGCCTTTTAGCCAAGGCCAAGTGTAGAAGTTGTTCATATCATTTAAAATATTTTTTTAGATAAGGTCTCCACAGCTGTCCTGGAACTCATGGAGATCTGTCTGCCTCTGCCTCCCATGTGCTGGGATTAAAGGCCTGCTCCCCCATGCCTAGCACATATATCCTTGATTGAGGGCAATATATCCAATGGATTTTTGGAACAAGGAAATTGTTTATTCTACCCAGCACTAACCCACCTAGCATTGCAGGACCTCCAGGAATGGCACACATTCTCAGCAAACTTACTGAAAATGACTTCGGGAATGTTCCATGGAAGACTGAGGTCTTAGGAATACATTTTTTTAATAACTTTTTTAAAATTTAATTTTTATGTGTATGAATGTACTGTCTGCATGTAGGTCTGTGCACCCGTGTTGTGCAATGCAGAGGAGGTCAGAAGAGGGTGTCGGAGTCCCCTGGAACTGGAGTTAAAGACGGTTCTCAGCTGCCATGTGGGTGCTGGGGATTGAACCCGGGTCCTCTGCAAGAGCAGTTGGCGCTCTTAACTGCTAGGCCATCTCTCCAGCCCCAGGAATACATGTAAATCCTATCAAGTTCTTAGTTACTAATATATCTTGAAATTAAGGAGATGAATGGCAATTTGCAATCCTTAATGTGGAGATCAAATAACCAATTAATTATTGAACTGTGTACCAAGTTCAGAGCTAGGCAGAGGAGTGTGTGAACAGGCAGCTTCCCAGGAGCTATCAAGACCATTGCTTGACCTGCTGTGCATGATGCTCCAGTACTACCAAAAGGTTAAGGGAAAAAAAGTATGCATGTCCTCTTACAGGGAGGAAGCAATGACTAGATTTGGTAACTGCCTGTGGGGTTGGTGACAGGGCAATGTCCAAGCGTCTATATGGAAGATGCCAGACCTTGCACATAATGAATTCTTGGGAGAATTTGCTGAATTGACTCGGCATGCACAGATCTCAGCGTAGAGCAAGGCCACTCATAGCTCCAGCCCACCTTGTTGGATTTCTTTCCCAGCTCCGCTTCCATTCCTCCTCCCGATAAAACTGATTTTCCCAGGGCTGGAGAGATGGCCTAATGGTTAAGAGCACCGACTGCTCTTGCAGAGGACCCGGTTCAATCCGTAGCACCCACATGGCGGCTGAGAACCATCTTTAACTCCAGTTCCAGGGGGAATCCGCAGTTCCAGGGGGAATCCGACACCCTCTTCTGACCTCCATGGCTTTGCACGACACGGGTGCACAAACCTACATGCAGACAGTACATTTATACACATATAAAAAATAAAAAAATAAAATTAAAAAACCCTGATTTTCCCTTGGGGAATCATCTTTCCTCATACTGTGTCCATTTGTGGTTTAGCAACTTTCTTCTAGTCCTAGTGGGCAGATGATTTAGGAAAATTAAAGCATTCCGACATCCCTCACTACTCCAGGCTAGTGACTCCCTAGAGCTGAGGGAGGGGGAATTAGTCATTCAAGTCAAATGAGATCCATTCTAGTACTTACACCTGCTTTGTCCCTCCCAGAGACGACTTATCAAACAGATTGAAGCCTTTGAAAAAAAAAGTCAACCATATTCACTTGAGTTCTCAAGGGATTGACTCCCCCAGAAAGAATACAAGAGCTTAGAAGCCATCCAAGGGTCTTCATGTTCTCATCTCCTGGGCCATTTGTGCTCTACTTAGACATTGGTCCCTTAGTCCCTCCATACAGCCTTATACCTCAAGGCTAACCCACATTAAGCTTTTTTTTTTCTCATCATCTATTACACATCCATCACAGAGGTAATATGAGCAAGCGGTAAGAAACCAATGTACTTGGAAACCAGAAGGTGGAATAGCACAACCCAAGGTCCAGAGGAAGGGCGTGTTCCCCAAGAATGAGTCCATCTGGCTTGAGGATTTCAATGCTTAGTCTTGTCAACCCAACCCAATCTTGAATCACCAAGGGAAGTCTCAAGGAGAGATTATGTAGATCAGGTTGGCCCCTGCTCTTCTGTCAATATGACCCACCCACTGCGGCAGCATTCCCTTGGGGTCATGGTCTGAGTTGAGTGTAAACAGCCATTGTGGCTGCTTGGATTTCCCCCACGATGCACATCATGACCACCAGAGGGAGCGCCATACAAAGAAACACGGAGCTCCTAGACCGAGAGGCAGATTGAACAGGGTACTGCCCTCTCCATGCTGATGCAGGGAAGGGAGCGGGACACAGTGCACAGCTAAAGCTTGACAGACAAGCGGAAAGTCTGTAAGACGGTGGGGAACTAGGAACAAGTCTCTGCAGGCCAAAGAGACCTTCATGGTCTCTGCTCCTAAACTACCAGGCCCAACTGCTTCTGCCAGCCAGTGTAGGTAGACTGGAGACCTTTAGAAAGAGGAGCTGGATGGAGCCAGGTAAACCCATGACCTGACTGTGATCCCAACATTCAGGAGGCAGAGCCAAGATTCGTTCCAGGCAGCCTAGATTACAGAAACCCTCTTGGTGAAAAAAGAAAAAAAGGAGCAGAGGCTACAGTGTGAAAGGGAGAGCAGAGTGGCAAAGTCCTGTCTGGGACAATGTATGGCACTGGGATTGTAACCTCTAGGTCTATCAGAAAGGCCAGGGGCTGGAGAGATGGCTCAGCAGTTAAGAGCACTGAGTGCTCTTGTAGAGGACCCGTGTTCATTCCCAGCTCCCACATGGTGGCTAAAAACTGTCTTTAAGCTGGGCATGGTGGTGCACGCCTTTATCCTAGCACTTGGGAGGCAGAGGCAGGTGATGTCTGTGAGTTCAAGGCCAGCCTGGTCTACAGAGTGAGTTCTAGGCCAACTGGGGCTATAAGGAGACCCTGTCTCAAAAAAAAAAAAAAAAGAAGGCTGGGAGACAGGATTGGTGGAATATGCCTGAAATTCCAGCACTCAGAGGCTGAGGCAGGGTAAGTTTGAGGCTAGCCCAAGCTACATAGACTTGTTTTCCCTCCCACCCAGATACCAAGGACAACAGGGCCTCGCTCCTCCCAACATGCACTAGTGGAGCACAGAATTTCAGTTTTGTTTTGCCTTCTTCATGTTCCACTTACCTGCACTGACACAGGTGAGGATTTTTCTGCCACAGATGTTTGATGAAGGCCCAGAGGTATTTAACAACTTACCTAGGACAAAACAGCATGCAGGACCAGAGGTGGGCCTGGAAGCAACCAAAGAGCTAAAGGGTCTAAGGCAGGCACACAAGCCTTCAGAGCCGAGTATTGGCTTTCGGCCAGATCTCACCCCCCCAGGGTGAGCTCTGCTGTTCAGCCTTGAGCTGCCAGTCCTGCCACACTCCCACCTCAGTCCCCTGAGAGTCCATCACCCTGGCAACAGCCAAAGAAAGGCCCTTCTCAAATATTTATGGCTCAGAACTGTGCAGCAGCTTGGAAAGGCTGATGTCATCCTCCTCAGATTGCAGGCGACTGACACGCAGGGCAGCTGGGAGGGTGGGACAAAAGCACTTGGTCAGAGTGCTCAGAACATCCCTAGGGCATAAGTGGAAGGTGGGCACAGGACTTTTAAGACTGACAAGCCTGGAATGCAGTGTGGATTTTTTTTTTTTTAATGGAACAGGCCCTGAAAAAAAAATCCACAAGTGAGGAGTTGAAATTTAAATCCAGCTGTTTGATTTCTGTACTGACCTTTCCTATAAAATTGTGTGACTCCCAAGCAGGTATCCTGCACCTGGGAATTGTTCATGACCTGTCAATCTTTCAGGAGAAAAGGTTAGGTCCAGACATTGACCTAATATAGAGAGGGGCCTTTGGCTCTCTCCCAGAGCTGATAGAAGCTATCAGAGTAGAACCATTCACCATTCACTTGACCAAACATTTATTGAGCTCCTCAGGCTGAGGCAGATACTTGAGAAAAAGTACACAGGTCAAAAAGGAACCAGCTCTACCCTTCAAGCTTTGTGGACAAGTGCTCAACAAAGAAAACAAAAACACGTTCAGAGGTTAAAATAACTTGCCCTAAGTAAGTGATTCTTGTCACCTGATTTTCCTTTGCATATTACAAAGGGGGTGACTATCCTTTCTGGGAGTGTTCTGGAAATGTCCAAGGGCTCCCAGGTAGAAGCTCCCAACACAGCTGTGGTAGGAGGCATAGGAAATGGTGGTAGAGTATTCCAGCCAGTTCTATGGAAGGCTAAGGGGAGCCATACAGACTGGGAATGGGACAGGCTAGAGACTACTCTGATCTAAAGATTAGGGACTGTAAGTTCCTTTCAAAATTTTTTTTTTTTTTTTGGTCTTTTCAAGACAGGGTCTCCCTGTAGCCCCAGCTGTCCTGGAACTCACTCTGTAGACCAGGCTGGCCTTGAACTCACAAAGATCCGCCTGCCTCTGCCTCCCGAGTGCTAGGATTAAAGGCGTGCGACACCACGCCCAGCTCAACTCATTTTTTAAAGTTTATTTTATTATAAAGTGTTGGGAATTGAACCGAGGCCTATACATGTGCTAGTCTGACCACTGAGCTGCACTCCCAGCCCTTCAACTCTTTTTAAAATCTCAAGTAAAACTGTTAACATCCAATACCCTGAAGCCCTTGAGGGCGCCATTCTGGGCCTAAACTCTTAGGATGATGAGCCTGGCTGGCTTTCTGTGGGTAAATCAGATCAAGAAGTGGGGTCAGACAGAACTGCTGCTCTCCTCTCCTGGGTTCCTATGTGCTCAGCAAGGGCCCTTGGGGCAGCCATTACACAGCACGCAGCTCTCCCAGTATTCCGAGTCCTCAGAGAACTGCAAAGACACAAAGTGGAAAATTAAGAAACAAGCCACCACCCGGCCAGGCTGCCTCCCTTACAATCTCCTCTTCCTACACCTCTAGTTGTTTCATTCAGCACACGTGTCTAGGTACACTCACACACATAAAATAATTCTTTTGTTTTATGTGTATGAGTGCACTGCCTGCATGTAACTACACCTGTGCTGTGCAATGCATGAGGAAGTCAGAAGAGGGCATCAGATCTCCTGGAACTAGAGTTGTAGACGGTTGTCAGCTGCCATGGGGAGTTGGAAATTGAACTCAGGTCTTCTGCAAGAGCTTTTAACTGCTGAACCATCTCTCCAAACCCCACATAAAATGTATTAAAAAAAAAAACAAAACTAAATGGACTGCTGGGTGTGGTGGCGCATGCCTTTAATCCTAGCGCTTGGGAGGCAGAGGCAGGCAGATCTTTGTGAGTTCATGAGTTCAAGGCCAGCCTGGTCTACAGAGTGAGTTCCAGGACAGCTGGGGCTATAGAGAGACCCTGTCTCAAAAAGAAAAAAACAAAAACTAAATGGAAAAGTTCAGTTCTAAGTCCAAGTGTGCATCCAGTCTGGCCTTATAAGGGAGTTCTAGCCCCAAATATCCAGTTATCCATGGAGACCAGCACAGGGGCCTGATGTCATGCAAAAGCCCACGGAAATGCTTTTCTTTCTAAAAAGGTTTTTGCTTTTAATTATGTGTGTGTGTCTGTGTGTGTGTGCACGCTCACACACATGGCTGTGGAAGCCAGAGGCATTGGTTCCCCTGGAGCTGAAGTTCCAGCTGGTTGTGTGCTGCCCAACACGAGTGATGGGAACTGAGCTCATCCTCTGCAAGAGCAGTTCATGTGTCTGAGCCACTGAACCATCTTTTCAGGTCCAGCTTTTCTTCCTTCAATGACACTGCAGTTATTTCAGCTCATAACCTTAAGATACCCTTCTCCCACATCTAACCAACTGCTGAATTACTCCAAGAGCTTTTGTGTCCACTTAGTTCTCTGTATTTTTTTTTCTTTTTTTAACATTTTTTTATTGATGCTTTGTGCATTTCATACATCATTTTCCAATTCAGTTCAGGCATATTTCCCTTTCCCTTCCCCCCCCACCCCCACCACAGTTCTCTGTATTTTCATTAAAAGATTTTTTTTTTTTTGGTCTTTTCGTAGCCCCAGCTGTCCTGGAACTCATTCTGTAGACCAGGCTGGCCTTGAACTCACAAAGATCCGCCTGCCTCTGTCTCCCGAGTGCTAGGATTAAAGGCGTGCGCAACCACGCCTGGCTATTAAAAGATTTAAAAAATTGAGACAGGGTCCTCCTGCAGCCCTAGATGACCTGGAACTGACTATGTAGACCAGACTGACTTTGAACTCACAGAGATCCACCTACCTTTGTCTGACTCCCAGCGCTTTTTATTTGATGTGTATCAGTGTATTGCCTGTATGTATCTAAGTGTACCCATGTTATGCAGTGCCTGTGGAGGTCAAAAGAGGGCTTCAGATGCCTGGAGTTAAGGACAGTTGCCATGTGGGTGCTGGGAATTGAGCCTGGGTCCTCTGCAAGAGCAGCCAGTGTATGTATGTGTATATGTGTGTGTGTGTCTGCCATGTGTGTGGGGGGGTACCCTCATAGTTGAGAAGAGAGTGCCAGATCCCATAGAGTTGGAATTATAGGTGCTTGTGAGTCACTGAATCCGGGTGCTGAAAATGAAATGGGTGTTCTTGGAGAACAGCACGCACTTTTTTTTTTTTTTTTCGAGCAGTGTTTCCCTGTAGCCCCAGCTGTCCTGGAACTCACTCTGTAGACCAGGCTGGCCTTGACCTCACAAAGATCCACCTGCTTCTGCCTGCCAAGTGCTAGGATTAAAGGCGTGTGCCACCATGCCCGGCATGTCCCTTGTTTTTAAAGACAGTCTCCCTTGCCAAAACAGGTGATTCACTGAGTATGGGCTGAGGTGGCTGGCCTCTGAGCCTCAGGAATCTGTGAATCTCAGCCTCTGTAGCATTGGGATTATAAATCCACACTAACCGCATGGTGAGTTCCTGTGTCTCTAAATAACAAAAAGCAGGTTGGGTTAGCAAGACGGCTCAGCAGATAAAGGGGTGCATTACCAGATGTAATATACCTGCCAGACTCAGTTTGATCCTTGGAACCCATATAAAAGTGGAAAGAGGGCTGGAGAGATGGCCTAGCAGTTAAGAGTGCCAATTGCTCTTGCAGAGGACCTGGGTTCGATCCCCAGCACCCACATAGTAGCTGAGAACTGTCTTTAACTCCAGTTCCAGGGTGTATTAGTCCCTTTTCTGTTGCTGTGATAAAACACCATGACCAAGGAACTTATAAAAGGAAGAGTTTATTTGAGCTTACGCCAATGGCAGGAGGCATTGGCGGCTGGAGCAGCAAGCCGAGGGTCACATCTCGCAAAGAGCACAGGAAGCAGAGAGAGAGCAACTGGAGACCACGAGGCTTGTTAAACTCACTAAGCCTGCCCCCAGTGACATACTTCCTCTAGCATGGCCACACTTTCTAAGACCGCCAAAAACAGTGCCACCAACTGGAGACAAATGTCTGAATACTTATAGCCTATGGGGGACACTCATTCAAACCACCACATTCCACTCCCTGGCCCCCATAGGCTCCTGACCATATAAAATGCAAAATGCATTTAGTCCAATCTTAAAAGTCCCCCATAGTCTTTACCAGTTTCAATGCCATTCAAAAGTCTACAGTCCAAAGTCTCTTCTGAGACTCAGGCCAATCTCTTAACTGTAAGCTCCTGTAAAATCAAAAGACAATAATGTAGGACCAGGCTGGCCTTGAAACTCACAGAAGATCCGCCCCCTTTGCCTCCCCCCGTTGGTATCGAAAGGCACGTTTTGCCACCATGCCTGCCAGGGCTTCTTGATTTTATTTTATTTTATTTATTTATTTTTTTTTATTAATTTTATTTATTTCTGTCTGTGTATGAATGTACTGCCTGCGTGCAAAAGTTTGTGCACCCGTGTCGTGGCAATGCCGCGGAGGTCAGAGAGGGTTCTCGATCCTCTGGAACTGGAGTTTCCTGGAATTGGAGTTTCAGACCCGGGTGTGGGGGGTGGTTTGGGGGGGGTGGGGGGCGGGGTGGCTTTTGTGGGGGTGGGGGGGGGGGGGTTGGGGTGGGGGGGGGGGTGGGGTGGGGGGGGGGTGGTGGGGGGGTTTTCTTTTTTGTTTTTTTTTTTTTTTTTTTTTTTTTTTCTTTTTTTTTTTTTTTTTTTTTTTTTTTTTTTTTTTTTTTCCCCCCCCCCCCCCCCCCCCCCCCCCCCCACCCCCCCCCCCCCCTTTTTTCCCCCCCCCGTTGGGGGGGGTGGTGGGGTGGTGGGGTGGGGTTGGTGGGTGGGGGGCGTGGGGGGGGGTGGTTGGGTGTCGGGGGGGGTGGGGGTGGGGGGTTGGCAGCCATATGGGTGCTGGGGATCGAACCGGGTCCTCTGTAAGAGCGGCGGCGCTCTTAACCACCTAGGCCATCTCTCCCGCCCCGATTTTATTTTTTAAGAGAAACTCTTCATGGGGGCTGGAGAGATAGGCACCTCGCAGTTTACCTAGCAGTGCTAGTTTCCTAGCAGTTTAAGAGAGCCGGACTGCTCTTTCAGAGGACCTGGGGTTCGATCCCCAGCATCCCACATGGCGGCTTAAAACTGTCTTTTTCTTTTTTTTAAAAGATTTATTTTTAGTTCCAGGGGAATCCAAACACCTCTTCTGACCTCCCCGTGGCATTGCACGACCTGGGGCAACACCTACATGGCAGACATTTTACATTCCTACACATTACAAAATAAATAAACTAAAAAAAGAGTAGACAATCCCATGTAGCTTAGGCTGGCTGTGACTGGCTGCGAGTCAAGGATGACCTTGGAACTTCTTCTGATCCCTCCTCCCATCTCTATCCAGCGTGTTGAGATAGAGGCAACCCACTTACTTGTAATGGTTTGTTGTGCTGTAAATCAAAATCTAATGTCCATGTACAGTTCACCTTGTGGGTCTTCAGGATTTTTTTTAATCAGTAACTAGCCCTTATTGTCTTTGTTTGTTTGTGTTTGTTTGAGATAAGGGCTCACTATGTACTCTGATTGGCCTGGCACTTACCGTGTAGGCCACAGGGGCTGGCCCCAACTCAGAGATCTGCTGCTGGGACTGAGGGGTATGCAATTAGTCACTCACTGTTGTGTCAGTTGTCATCTTTGGACAGCACTCTTACGGGGAGCTTACTATTGTCTTTTTGGGGCGGGGTCTGGGCTGTGATGGGAATTGAACCTCAGGTTTTATAGGCTTGCTAGACAAGGCAGCTCTATACTTAGCTCTATGAACATGTCTTCTGTTACACATTTTTTTGTGTCTTTTTGAGACAAGGTCTTCCTCTGACCCCGCTGGCCTGGAACTTAATATATATATTAGTCTTGTCTCCATCTTATAGAGATTCATTTCTGCCTCTGCCTCTGCCCCACCTAGTGCTGGGATTAAAGGCCTGCCTATACCACCACGTCTGGTTTTTACAGATGGTTCTTCCTTCCATGTGGGTGCTGGGAATTTGAAACCCGGGTCCTCTGCAAGAGCAGGTCGCGTTTGCTCTTAACTGCTGAAGCCATCTCTCCAGCTGTACACATTTTATTTTCTTGAGACAGTAGCTTTGCCTGTTCTGGAACTCAGTGAGGTCTCCCACCCTCCCTCTGCCTCCCAAGAAAGTATGTACCACCAAGTTGAATATTTTATGTATTTTATATTTTATTTATTTCTTTATTTATTTTGGTGCTCTTAACCACCTAGGCCATCTCTCCAGCCCTGCGATCTTAATATTTTGAACTAGTGCATTTTGTGTATTGTCACATTGCTCTGGTGTATATGCTTGCACACGTCCAATGACAATTTCTGGAGTTGGTTCTTTCCTAATGTGTGTGGGGTGCTGGGCTTTGAACCCAGATCTTCTGAGCTTGGCAGCAGGAATCTTTACTCACTGAGCCATTTTGCTGTACCTCCTTATAAACACTCTACCTTGTGGATCCATTGCTGCGCACAGTGCTTGCGAACACAGCAGACTTCCCTATTTAATTCAAAATTAATATGAAGATTTATAGATTCCTACAGAGCCTTCAATTACCTGTTAGACGGGAAAGACAGTGTGAGGAAAAAAGCAGAACGTGTTGTTGTGTGTGTGTGTGTGTGTGTGTGCGCGCGTGCATGCAAGTTTCAATAAGATGGATAAAAAAAAAAAAGATGGATATTACAACGGGCTTCACTGAGGGAAATGAGTCACACAACATATCTGGGGAGATTCCAGACAGGCAAGGCACTCTAGGTGTGAGCACGCCTATTGTGTGGTGCACAGCTTGTACCCCAGCACCTGGGATGGGAGGATCTCTGAGATCCAGACTACTCTGATCTACATCGTTCCAGGCCAGCGCGGCCTACAGGGAGACCCAGTCTAAAAAAAGGACCAAAAAGCAAAACGGAAAAACCCCTAGAAACCAAACCAGAAAGAACTGGCTGTGTTGCTCATATTGCAGTGGCATCACTCAGGAAGAAGAGACAGCAGCACAGCAAAGCAGGGCCAGGCAGGGTGCGGGCCTGGTGGCACACGCCTTCAATCCCAGAAAAGAACTTTGGGGGGCCAAAAAGGGCAGCTGCTCCTGTAATCTTCAAGGCCAACCTGGTCTTCGTAGTGAGTTCCAGGGAGAGCCGTCTCTCAAAGACAAAGGAAAAAAGAAAAGAATAAATAAAATAAAACTTGAAAAAGTAACAAGGAGCCTATTGTGGCCCATGTAGCTTTTCCTGTGGGTCAGAAGAGGAAACATCAGTGGATGTGAACTCCTGCAGGGCTGTACCCTGACCTCCTAGGACAATCCAGTCTGGGGCCTACTATGCAAACGCTTGTGACTCTCTTTATATCTCTATATCTCTCTCTCTGCTCTCTCTCTCTCTCTCTATCTCAATCCAAGCTAACCCCCTGACTTTCCTTTTTCTCCTTAAGATAGTCTGGCTTTGTTGCCTAACTCAGCTTCCTAAATAGGAGGCACATCAGGAGGCAACACTGTGCCTTGCTGACCTTCCATTTAAAAGAACCACACTATGAAGCAAGGCATTTAGGAGATGGGGGCCATCCTCTCAGCAAGCAAGAGATCTTGACTGTAGCAAGTTAGAGGGGTGGTGAAGCATGGCTGGACTCTGGATTTGAAGTCCATGGCTAGACTCTGGACACCTGAATTTGTTGACAGATTGGAGAATGAAAGAAGAGATTAGGGATGATTCATGATGGTTGTCCTGGACAAATGGCTGTTCGCTCATGGTAGAGGGCTTATCTAGCATCTCAAGTTTTTAGGCTTGACTCTTAATTTTTTTGTTTTTTTTTGAGACAGGGCTCCCTGTAGCCCAGCTGTCCTGGAATCACTCTGTGACCAGGTTGGCCTTAACTCACAAAGATCTGCTGCCTCTGCCTCAAGTGTAGGATTAAAGTCTGCAGCACCACACCCAGTGGTTGACTCTTACACACATACACAAAATTTTCAGCACCCAATGAGTTTAATTAGCTTGCATTATGTATGAAGCCATTACTGCTTACTGGCTTACTGGCACAAACCAGTGACATTTCCCTGAAGATTTTGAACAGGGTCTCCAAGTAACCCAATGGAATGGAATTTGTGTCTGTGATGTAGACCATGTGGCTTCAATCTCAGAGATCGTATCTGCACCACACTTGGCGTTTCTTTTCTTTTAGGGGGCTCTTTTTGAAGACAGGTCTCCCACAGAGCTCTAGCTGTCTGGAACTCATATGTAGACAGGTGGCCTTGAACTCAGAGATCTGCCTACCTCTGCTCCTGAGTGCTGGGATTAAAGACATGCCCAGCAAGCCTCTGGCAGTTGTGCTCTATTATTTTGACAAAATGTGTTATGTAGGAGTTCTTCTGAGACAGGTCTCAGGAAGAACGAGTAAGAAGATGATGAGTCTGAAACCGTCTTAATTTCTGAACTCCTGAGCCCAACATGTCAGGTACACACTGGGTATTAGTCAGATGAACTGAGGTCAGCAGCAGCAGCAGCACAGCAAGTCTTGAGATGCAAGAGGCAGATCAGGAAATTGGTTTCAGGCACTGATTCTTGTCGGCCTTTTTTTGCCAAGGCCAAGTGTAGAGTTGTCATATCATTAAAATATTTTTTAGATCAGGGTCTCCACAGCTGTCCTGGAACTCAATGGATGATCTGTCTGCCTCTGCCTCTCCCAGTGCTGGGATTAAAGGCCTGCTCCCCCATGCTAGCACATATATCTTGATTGAGGCAATATATCCAATGGATTTTTGGAACAAGGAAATTGTTTATTCTACCCAGCACTAACCCACCTAGCATTGCAGGACTCCAGGAATGGCAACACATTCTCAGCAAACTTACTGAAAATGACTTCGGGAATGTTCCATGGAAGACTGAGTTCTTAGGAATACATTTTTTTAATAACTTTTTAAAATTTAAATTTTATGTGTATGAAATGTACTGTCTGCCATGTAGGTCTTGCACCCGTGTTGTGCAATGCAGAGGAGGTCAAGAGAGGGTGTCGTGATCCCCTGGAACTGAGGTTAAAGACGGTTCTTCAGCTGCATGTGGTGCTGGGGATTGAAACCCGGGTCCTCTGCAAGAGCAGTTGGGCTCTCTTAAACTGCTAGGCCATCTCTCAGCCCCAGGAATACATGTAAATCCTATCAAGTTCTTAGTTACTAATATATCTAAATTAAGGAGATGAATGGCAATTGCAATCCTTAGTGTGGAGATCAATAACCAATTAATTATTGAACTGATGTACCAAGTTCAGAGCTAGGCAGAGGAGTGTGTGAACAGGCAGCTTCCCAGGAGCTTCAAGACCATTGCTTGACCTGCTGTGCATGATGCTCCAGTACTACCAAAAGGTTAAGGAAAAAAAGTATGCATGTCCTCTTACAGGGAGGAAGCAATGACTAGATTTGGTAACTGCCTGTGGGGTTGGTGACAGGGCATGTCCAAGCGTCTATATGGAAGATGCCAGCTTGCAACAATGAATTCTTGGGAGAATTTGCTGAATTGACTCGGCATGCACAGATCTCAGCGTAGAGCAAGGCCACTCATAGCTCCAGCCCACCTTGTTGGATTTCTTTCCCAGCTCCGCTTCCATTCCTCCTCCCGTAAAACTGATTTTCCCCAGGGCTGGAGAGAGGCCTAACTAGGTTAGAGCACGCTGCTCTTGCCGAGGACACCGGTTCAATCCGTAGCACCCACATGGCGGCTGAGACCCTCTTTAACTCCAGTTTCAGGGGAATCCGCGTTCCAGGGGAATCCGACACCCTCTTCTGACCTCATGCTTTGCACGACCACGGGTGACACAAACCTACATGCCGAAGTACATTATAACTACAAAAAATAAAAAATAAAATTAAATAAACCCTGATTTTCCCTTGTGGGAATCATATTTCCTCATACTGTGTCCATTTGTGGTTTAGCAACTTTCTTCTAGTCCTAGTGGGCAGATGATTAGGAAAATCAAAGCATTCCGACATCCCTCACTACTCCAGGCTAGTGACTCCCTAGAGCTGGGGGGGGGAATTAGTCATTCAAGTCAAATGAGATCCATTCTAGTACTTACACCTGCTTTGTCCCTCCCAGAGACGACTTATCAAACAGATTGAAGCCTTTGAAAAAAAAAGTCAACCATATTCACTTGAGTTCTCAAGGGATTGATCCCAAAAGAATACAAGAGCTTAGAAGCCATCCAAGTGGTCTTCATGTTCTCATCTCCTGGGCCATTTGTGCTCTACTTAGACATTGGTCCCTTACGTTCCCCCTACAGCTATACTCAAGCTAACCACATTAAGCTTTTTTTTTCCTCTATTATTACACATCCATCACAGATGGTAATATGAGAAGCGGTAAGAAACCAATGTACTTGGAAACCAGAAGGTGGAATAGCACAACCCAAGGTCCAGAGGAAGGGCGTGTTCCCCAAGAATGAGTCCATCTGGCTTGAGGATTTCAATGCTTAGTCTTGTCAACCCAACCCAATCTTGAATCACCAAGGGAGTCTCAAGGAGAGATTATGTAGATCAGGTTGGCCCCTGCTCTTCTGTCAATATGACCCACCCACTGCGGCAGCATTCCCTTGGGGTCATGGTCTGAGTTGAGTGTAAACAGCCATTGTGGCTGCTTGGATTTCCCCCACGATGCACATCATGACCACCAGAGGGAGCGCCATACAAAGAAACACGGAGCTCCTAGACCGAGAGGCAGATTGAACAGGGTACTGCCCTCCATGCTGATGCAGGGAGGGAGCGGGACACAGTGCACAGCTAAAGCTTGACAGACAAGCGGAAGTCGTAAGGGACGGTGGGGAACTAGGAACAAGCTCTCTGCAGGCCAAAAGACCTTCATGGTCTCTGCTCCTAAACTACAGCCCAAACTGCTTCTGCCAGCCAGTGTAGGTAGACTGGGAGACCTTTAGAAAGAGGAGCTGGATGGAGCCAGGTAAACCCAATGACCTGACTGTGCCCAAACATTCAGGAAGGCAGAGCCAAGATTCGTTCCAGGCAGCCTAGATTACAGAAACCCCTTGGTGATGAAAAAAAGAAAAAAAAGGGCAGAGATTACAGTGTGAAAGGGAGAGCAGAGTGGCAAAGTCCTGTCTGGGACAATGTATGGCACTGGGATTGTAACCTCTAGTCTATCAGAAAGGCCAGGGGCTGGATGAGATGGCTCAGCAGTTTAAGAGCACGATGCTTGTTGTAGAGGGACCCGTGTTCATTCCCAGCTCCACTTTGGTGGCTAAAAACGTCTTTAAGCTGGGCATGTTGGGCACGCCTTTATCCTAGCACTTGGGAGGCAGAGGCAGGTGATTTTGTGAGTTCAAGGCATCCTGTTTCTACAGAGTTGAGTATTCTAGGCCAAACTGCGGCTATAAGGAGACCCTGTCTCAAAAAAAAAAAAAAAAAAGCACGCGGGGAGACTGGCATTGGTGGAAAGCCGGAAAGTATCAAAGTCGCCGAGGGATGAGGCAGTGGGTAAGTTATGGAGGATAGCACAAATCAGATAATAAGACTTGTTTTCCCTCCCACCCGATACCAAGGACAACAGGCCTCGCTCTCCCAACATGCACTAGTGGAGCACAGAATTTCAGTTTTGTTTTGCCTTCTTCATGTTCCACTTACCTGCACTGACACAGGTGAGGATTTTTCTGCCACAGATGTTTGATGAAGGCCCAGAGGTATTTAACAACTTACCTAGGACAAAACAGCATGCAGGACCAGAGGTGGGCCTGGAAGCAACCAAAGAGCTAAAGGGTCTAAGGCAGGCACACAAGCCTTCAGAGCCGAGTATGGCTTTCGGCCAGATCTCACCCCCCCAGGGTGAGCTCTGCTGTTCAGCCTTGAGCTGCCAGTCCTGCCACACTCCCACCTCAGTCCCCTGAGAGTCCATCACCCTGGCAACAGCCAAAGAAAGGCCCTTCTCAAATATTTATGGCTCAGAACTGTGCAGCAGCTTGGAAAGGCTGATGTCATCCTCCTCAGATTGCAGGCGACTGACACGCAGGGCAGCTGGGAGGGTGGGACAAAAGCACTTGGTCAGAGTGCTCAGAACATCCCTAGGGCATAAGTGGAAGGTGGGCACAGGACTTTTAAGACTGACAAGCCTGGAATGCAGTGTGTGATTTTTTTTTTTTTAAGGACAGGTCCTGAAAAAAAAATCCACAAGGAGGAGGATTGTGAAATTTAAATCCAGCTGTTTGATTTCTGTACTGACCTTTCCTATAAAATTGTGTGACTCCCAAGCAGGTATCCTGCACCTGGGAATTGTTCATGACCTGTCAATCTTTCAGGAGAAAAGGTTAGGTCCAGACATTGACCTAATATAGAGAGGGGCCTTTGGCTCTCTCCCAGAGCTGATAGAAGCTATCAGAGTAGAACCATTCACCATTCACTTGACCAAACATTTATTGAGCTCCTCAGGCTGAGGCAGATACTTGAGAAAAAGTACACAGGTCAAAAAGGAACCAGCTCTACCCTTCAAGCTTTGTGGACAAGTGCTCAACAAAGAAAACAAAAACACGTTCAGAGGTTAAAATAACTTGCCCTAAGTAAGTGATTCTTGTCACCTGATTTTCCTTTGCATATTACAAAGGGGGTGACTATCCTTTCTGGGAGTGTTCTGGAAATGTCCAAGGGCTCCCAGGTAGAAGCTCCCAACACAGCTGTGGTAGGAGGCATAGGAAATGGTGGTAGAGTATTCCAGCCAGTTCTATGGAAGGCTAAGGGGAGCCATACAGACTGGGAATGGGACAGGCTAGAGACTACTCTGATCTAAAGTAGGGACTGTAAGTTCCTTTTCAAAATTTTTTTTTTTTTTTGGTCTTTTCAAGACAGGGTCTCCCTGTAGCCCCCGCTGTCCTGGAACTCACTCTGTAGACCAGGCTGGCTTTGAACACACAAAGATCCGCTGCCTTGCCTCCCGAGTGCTAGGATTAAGGCGTGCGCCCCACCCCAGCTCAACTCATTTTTTTAAAGTTTATTTTATTATAAAGTTTTTGAGAATTGAACCGGGCCTATACAGTGCAGTCAAGTGTTGACCCCTGAGCTGCCACTCCCAGCCTTCAACTCTTTTTTTTAAAATCTCAAGTTAAAACTGTTAACATCCAATACCCTGAAGCCCTTGAGGGCGCCATTCTGGGCCTAAACTCTTAGGATGATGAGCCTGGCTGGCTTTCTGTGGGTAAATCAGATCAAGAAGTGGGGTCAGACAGAACTGCTGCTCTCCTCTCCTGGGTTCCTATGTGCTCAGCAAGGGCCCTTGGGGCAGCCATTACACAGCACGCAGCTCTCCCAGTATTCCGAGTCCTCAGAGAACTGCAAAGACACAAAGTGGAAAATTAAGAAACAAGCCACCACCCGGCCAGGCTGCCTCCCTTACAATCTCCTCTTCCTACACCTCTAGTTGTTTCATTCAGCACACGTGTCTAGGTACACTCACACACATAAAATAATTCTTTTGTTTTATGTGTATGAGTGCACTGCCTGCATGTTAACTACACTGTGCTGTGCAATGCAATGAGGAAGTCAGAAGAGGGCATCAGATCTCCTGAACTAGAGTGTAGACGGTGTCAGCTGCCATGGGGGTGAGTTGGAAATTGACTCAGTCTTCTGCAAGAGCTTTTAAACTGCTGAACCATCTCTCAAACCCCACATAAAATGTATATAAAAAAAAAAAAAAACAAACTAAATGGACTGCTGGGTGTGGTGGCGCATGCTTTAATCCTAGCGCTTGGGAAGGCAGAGGAGGCAGATCTTTGTGGAGTTCATGAGTTCAAGGCCAGCCTGGTCTACAGAGTGAGTTCCAGACGCAGCTGGGGCTATAGAGAGACCCTGTCTTCAAAAGAAAAAAACAAAAACTAAATGGAAAAGTTCGTTTAAGTCCAAGTTGTGCATTCCAGTCTGGCCTATAAGGGAGTTCTAGCCCCACATATCAGTTATCCATGGGACCAGCACAGGGGAGCCCTATGGTCATGCAAAAGCCCACGGAATGCTTTTCTTCTTAAAAAGGTTTTGCTTTTTAATTATGTGTGTTGTCGGTGTGTGTGTGCCGCTCACACACATGGCTGTGGAAAGCCAGAGGCATTGTTTCCCCTGGAGCTGAAGTTCCAGCTGGTTGTGTGCTGCCCAACACGAGTGATGGGAACTGAGCTCCATCCTCTGCCGAAGAGCAGTTCATGTGTCTGAGCCACGAAAACATCTTTTCAGGTCCAGCTTTTTCTTCCTTCAATGACACTGCAGTTATTTCAGCTCATAACCTTAAGATACCCTTCTCCCACATCTAACCAAACTGCTGAATTACTCCAAGAGCTTTTGTGTCCACTTTAGTTCTCTGTATTTTTTTTTCTTTTTTAACACATTTTTTATTGATGCTTTTGTGCATTTCATACATCATTTTCATTATTTCATCAGTATATTCCTTTCCCTTCCCCCCCCACCACCACAGTTCTCTGTATTTTCATTAAAAAGATTTTTTTTTTTTTGGTCTTTTCGTAGCCCCAGCTTCCTGGAACTCATTCTGTTAAACAGGCTGGCCTGGACAACTCACAAGATCCGCCTGCCTCTGTCTCCAGGTGCTAGGATTAAAGGCGTGCGCAACCACGCCTGGCTATTAAAAGATTTAAAAAAATTGAGACAGGGTCCTCCTGCAGCCCTAGATGACCTGGAACTGAATATAGACCAGACTGACATTGAACTCACAGAGATCCACCTCCCTTGTCTGACTCCCAGCGCTTTTTATTTGATGTGTATCAGTGTATTGCCTGTATGTATTTAAGTGTACATGTTTATGCCAGTGCCTGTGGGAGTCAAAAGAGGGCTTCAGATGCCTGGAGTTAGGACAGTTGCCATGTGGGTGCGGAATTGACCTGGTCCTCTGCAAGAGCAGCCAGGTATTATGTGATTGTGTGTGTGTGTGTTGCCATGTGTGTGGGGGGGTACCCTCATAAGTTGAGAAGAGAGTGCCAGATCCCCATAGAGTTTGGAATTATAGGTGCTTTGAGTCACTGAATCGGGGTGCTGAAAAGTAAAATGGGTATCTTGGAGAACGCGCACCACTTTTTTTTTTTTTTTTTTTTTTTTTCTTTTTGAAAAGGGTTGCTGTAGCTCCAGCGTCCTGGAACTCACTTTGTCGACGGCTATCTTTGACACACAGAGACCTCTGCCTCTGCCTCCCGTCTAGTCTGGCCCTTCCTCCACGCTCGAGCACCCCATCTCTCTCATGTGCTGTCCCCACCATTCTCCTTTGTGACTACCACCCGCCTCTTGTCCTTTCTATCATCTTGCTTTTCTTTATCCCCTTCCAACCTGGCCACATTACTCTGTAGTTCAGGCTAGGGAGAAAGGATCAAGACCAGGGCCTGGTCATACTGGGCAAATGTCCCTTTGTTTTTTTTTTTTTTTTTTTTTTTTTTTTTGGTCTTTTCGACAGTGTTTTCCCTGTGCCCCAGCTGTCCTGGAACTCACTCTGTAGACCAGGCTGGCCTTGACTCACAAAAGTCCACCTGCTTTGCCGCCAAAGTGCTAGGATTAAAGCGTGTGCACCATGCCCGCATGTCCCTTTTTTTAAAGACAGTCTCCCTTGCCAAAACAGGTGATTCACTGAGTATGGGCTGAGGTGGCTGGCCTCTGAGCCTCAGGAATCTGTGAATCTCAGCCTCTGTAGCATTGGGATTATAAATCCACACTAACCGCATGGTGAGTTCCTGTGTCTCTAAATAACAAAAAGCAGGTTGGGTAGCAAGACGGCTCAGCAGATAAGGGGTGCATTACCAGATGTATATACCTGCCAGACCTCAGTTTGATCCTTGGAACCCATATAAAAGTGGAAAAGGGATGATGGAGAGATGGCCTAAGCAGTTAAGAGTGCCAATTGCTCTTGCAGAGGACCCTGGGTTCATCCCAGACACCTCCACACTCATAGTAGCTGAGAAATGTCCTTTAACCCACTCTCATGACCAGGGTTGTATTAGTCCCTTTCTGTTGCTGTGATAAAACACCATGACCAAGGAACTTATAAAAAGGAGAGTTTATTTTGAGCTTACGCCAATGGCAGGAGGCATTGGCGGCTGGAGCAGCAAGCCGAGGGTCACAATCTCGCAAAGAGCACAGGAAGCAGAGAGAGCCAACTGGAAAACCCACGAGGCTTTTACTCACTAAAGCCTGCCCCCAGTGACCTCTACCTTCCTCTAGCATGGCCACACTTTCTAAGACCGCCAAAACAGTGCCACCAACTGGAGACAAATGTTCTAATACTTAAGCCTAATGGGGGACACCTCTTCAAACACCCACATTCCACTCCCTGGCCCCCATAGGCCCTGACCATATAAATGCAAAATGCATTGTCCAATCTTAAAAAGTCCCCCATGTCTTTATTAGTTTCAATGCCATTCAAAAGTCTACAGTCAAAGTTCTTTGAGCCTCAGGCCAATCTCTTATGTAAGTCCTGTAAAATCAAAAGACAAGCCGGGCGTGGTGGCGCACGCCTTAACCTGCACTTGGAGCGGGAGGCGGATCATGTGAGTTAAGCCTGGTCTACAGAGTGAGTTCCAGGACAGCAGGGACTCAGGGCAGACCTGTCTCGAAAAAGACACGAAAAAAAAAAAAAAAAAAAAAAAAAAAAATCAAAAGACAAATTACATACTCCCAATGTACAGTGGAACCGAATACACATTCCCATTCCAAAAGGAGGAATAGAGCCATAGTGAGGAAATACTGGACCAAAACAAAGACTGAAAACCAGCGGGCAAACACCAAGTCCAGTAACTCATGTGCAACTTCTCTTCTGGTACTTGCTTCCAAAGGGGTTAGATGGCTCAGCCTTCGCTTTTGTTGCAACATACATCTCTTCTTAGGTGGTTAACCACTCCCTGTATGCAGCTTCCTTGGCAAGTATCTACAGTTTGGATCTCCAAATGTCTTTCTTGGGTCTCCACTCCAACCAGGCTTCACTTCACGAGCTTCACAGGCAATGGCCTATCAGGGCCTTCTTTATTCAGGGACGCCCCTGCTGCACTCTGCCTGGCCTCGTGCTGCTCTCTGAAACGTGGAGGAAGAACTGATGACCCCCTTCACTCTTGCAAACTTCATGCACTCTAAAGCCAGCACCACTGAATGAAATTGCGAATCTGGCTGCAAGTTCAGGATGGACTCTCTCCCACTTTAACCACTTTGCACTTTTTCTCTGCCTGGCTTGTGGAGGATTAGCTGGGTGTTGGTCTTGCCCTGAGGTATTGTTTCTGTTGTTTACTTGTAAATCTGAGGCCCTCTCCTTTGCCCCACCTTTAATCTTCCCGTTGTACTTTTCAGATCCAAACTGTACATTCTTGCATTCTCTTCTGCCCCATTTGCTCCTTTTCACTGTAGATCTGTATATATTCACCATTAAAACCCGCCACCCTTTCTACGTTAGGCTGTCTTGGAATATCCTCCAACAAAGACATTAGCCCATTGCTTTTCAACTTACATCAGGCAAGCATTTGGCTTGGGCAAACTGCTTCCAGACCTTTATCAAAATATCCAGTAGCTGCCTAACTTTATCCTGAACCACATCTTTTCAGCAATGATTTCTTCCAGGTTCTACTAGAACGGCCCCTTAAGCTCTGCTTCCGTAGTCAACAGCCTTTTCTAAGCCCAAAGTTTCCAAAGTCTTCCCAATTTTCCAAAAATCCACATGGTCAGGTTCTTCTCACAGCCAAACACCACTCCTGGTACCAAATAACTGTATTAGTCCCCTTTTCTGTTGCTGTGATTAAAACAATGACCAAGGAACTTTAAAAGGAAGTTTATTTGGCTTACGATTGGACGGTTCCAGGGGAATTAGAGTCCATTGTGGCGGGAGGGCATGGCGGTCTGGAGCGGAACAGCAAGCTGAGGGTCACATCTTGAAAGACACAGGAAGCAAGAGAAGAGCAACTGGAGACCCACGAGCTTGTTAAAACTCACTAAAGCCTGCCCCCAGTGACTACTTCCTCTAGCACGGCCACACCTTCTAGGACCTCCCAAAACAGTGCTTACAACTGGGAGAACATGTCTGAATACTTACAGCCTATGGGGGACACTCATTCAAACCACCCACAGGGGAATCTGACACCCTCTTTCTGACCTCCGCGGCATTGCACGACACAGGTGTACAAACCTACATGCAGACGTACATTCATACACTATGAAAAAAAAAGTGGGAAGAGACCCAGCACTGGGGAGGCAGAGGCAGGCGGATCTGAGTTCAAGACCAGCCTGGTCTACAGAGCAAGTTCCAGGGCAGCTGGGCAGCTGGAGCTACAGGGAGATACTGTCTCAAAAACACCAAAAAAAAAAAAGGGGGGGAGCAGGGTGTTTCTCACGAGTAGTAGAGGGCTTAATTAGCATGCATAATTAAGACGGAGTCTGGGCTGGAGAGATGGCCCTAGCAGTTAAGAGCGCCGACCCGCTCTTACAAGAGGACCGGGTTCAATCCCCAGCACCCACATGGCGGTCGAACCGATCTGATCCAATTCCAGGGGAGAACTCCAGTTCCAGGGGAATCGAGACCCTCTTTCTACCTCCCGGGCGTTGCACGACACGGGTGCACAGACTTGCATGGACCAGTACATTCACCACCATTACAAAAAAAAAAAAAAAAAGGACGGAGTCTGATCTTAGTACTACAAATAAACAAATATCCAAAAACCTAATAGTGCACTCTGTTGCCCCTTAACTGAATGGTCTCAGAATAAGGTCTAGATTCCTACCTCACCTTGAAACTGCCTTAACCTTACCTTCTACTAAGAATGTTCTGGCCGGGCGTGGTGGCGCACGCCTTTAATCCTAGCACTTGGGAGGCAGAGGTCGGCAGATCTTTGTGAGTTCAAGGCCAGCCTGGTCTACAGAGTGAGTTACAGGCCAGCTGGGGCTACATGGAGACCCTGTCTCGAAAAGACGGAAAAAAAAAAAAAGAATGTTCTATATCCTTTCCCAAAACCATCTGCCAAGCACTTTGTTCTACCAAGTCTTTGGGTAGCAAATACCCCTTTCAAGGAAAGCCCAGTAAGCTGTATGCTCTCAAAGCACTGCTTGTTCTTTTGGAACTTATCATAATGGAAATTACTATTTTCTGAGCTATGTAGATAGAAAAAAGCAAGGAGCTCTTCTGGCCTAGGCAGGTACTGTAAACATGTGCTGCACTTTACACAAATAAAACTCAAAATCAAGGAAAAACTCCATGGGCTATAGTGGTAGCTCAGTAGTTAAAAGCACTTGGTATTTCTCTCTTTCCCTCTCCCCTCCTCCCTTCCCTACCCTCTATTGGGTTCACTTCCTGGCACCCACATGGACAGCTCACAATCGTCTTTAACAACAGGTCTTGGGGATTCAATGTCTTCTTCTGGCCTCTATGGGCACTGCAATTCATGTGGTGTACATACATAAACGAAGGCAAAACATTCAGGATAAAATAAAAATCTATCAAGAAATGGAGAGAACAGCCGGGCGTGGTGGCGCACGCCTTTAATCCTAGCACTTGGGAGGCAGAGGCAGGCGGATCTTTGTGCAGTTCAAGGCCAGCCTGGTCTACAGGGAGCGAGTTCCAGGACAGCTGGGAGCCACCAGGGAGACCCTGTCTCGAAAAGACCAAAAAAAAAAAAAAAGAAATGGAGAGAACACAGCATGTTTACTACTGAAAATGTATTTATTTCCGTCTCTTCCTAATCCTGGGCTTTTTTATAATACAGTGAGTCAGCAAGATGGCAAAGATAGGAAGGGCACTGTCACTAAGCCTGAAGGCATCGAGCTGGACCCCCAAAACACACCTGGTGGAAAACAGACTTCTGAAAGTTGTCCTCTGACCTCGCACATGCCACTGTGTTACAACACAGCAAAAAAAAAAAAAAAAAAAAAAAAAAAAAAAAACAAAAAAAAAATATGCAAAAGAAGAAAAAATAAGGAGAGAAAGATGCAGAAAAAACCTCTAAAGGGAAAAGCTCTAAGAGAGGAATCCTCCACAATCAAACTGTGTTAACAGGGCTGGGCATGGTAGCGCACACCTTTAATCCCAGCATTTTGGAGGCGAAGAAGGGGATCTCTGTGAGTTCAAGACTGCCTGGTTCACATAGAACTCCAGGAAGCTGGTGCTAAAGGGGACCCTGTCGCAAAAGACCCCCCAAAAAGTGGCGATTGTTGTATTAGGACTATTTTTAAATTATTTGTTTTATGTGTATGAATGCTGTACGCATGTAGGTTGGATGCTCCATGTTGATGCAACCGCCGTGAGGTCAAAAAGGGCAATCTAGATTCCCTGGAACCAGAGTTAGAAGAGGTTTCTTAGCTGCATGTGGTGCGTGGGATTGAAC
Organism: Rhizomys pruinosus; assembly: GCA_009823505.1. Lineage (NCBI taxonomy): Eukaryota > Metazoa > Chordata > Mammalia > Rodentia > Spalacidae > Rhizomys > Rhizomys pruinosus. The sequence goes on from VZQC01000530.1 coordinate 1,018,564, forward strand.
CTGGGTCCTCTGCAAGACGCATTGGCACTCTTAACCGTGAGGACATTTTTTTTTTTTTTTCGAGACAGGGTCTCCCTGTAGCCCCAGCTGTCCTGGAACTCACTGACTCTATTTCTTAAAATAGTTTATAAGACTCACAAAGCCAGGGACTGTTTTGCAGATCACTCATCATTCAGTCTCTAGTGGCTAACACATAGTAGCTTTTCCAATTTGTAAAAGTGAATGTAAGCCAGGCGTGGTGGCTCACGCCTTTAATCCTAGCACTTGGGAGGTAGAGGCAGGCGGATCTTTGTGAGTTCAAGGCCAGCCTGGTCTACAGAGTGATAGGACAGCTGGGGCTACAGGGAGACCCTGTCTCGAAAAGACAAAAAAAAAAAAATACTACACATAATCAATCTCTCACTGTTCTGAGCTACACCCTAGGCCAGATTCTTTCTCAAAGGTAATGTGCTGTTTCCCACATTCCAACCCCAAAGAGCTGAGTGTTTAGATTTGTTTGAGACAGGGTCTCAGTTAGTAGCCTAGGCTAGCTAGCCTTGAATGTTTTGATCTCCTGCCTGTCTTGAATGCTGGATTACAGACATGTACAACATCATCTTATTTATGTAGAGTCCACATAGTCCACACTGGTCTCAAACTCACAATCTTCCTACTTAGCTTTGAAATTCCAGACACTATGTATAGATGGGTCTTTTATGCAGTTGCGTTGGCCTTGAACTTTTGATCCTTCTGCCTCTGTCTGCTGAGTATTGGGGAATATGGCTGTGAGACACCACACACAGCCTTCCTCCTTCTGTAAGATGCAGTTAGCAGAGCACCAGATGGGAATGCATGCTCAGTCCTAGATGACCATGCAGACTCCAGCAAAGACTCCAGCCCAGGCTTTGTAAGATGCAGTTAGCGGGGGCTGGAGCGATGGCCTAGCGGTTAAGAGCGCCGACCGCTCTTGCAGAGGACCCGGGTTCGATCCCCAGCACCCACATGGCGGCCTAGAGCCGTCTGAAGCTCCAATTCCAGGAGAACTCCAGTTCCACGGGAGTCCGACACCCTCTTCTGACCTCCGCGCCATTGCACGTCACGGGTGCACAGACTTGCATGCAGACAATACATTCATACACATATGGAAATAAAATTTAAAATAAATAAATTAAAAAAAAAAAAAAAAGATACAGTTAGCAGAGCACCAGATGAGAATGCATGCTCAGTCCTAGGTGACCATGCAGACTCCAGCCCAGGCTCTGTAAGATGCAGTTAGCAGAGCACCAGATGGGAATGCATGTTCAGTCCTAGATGACCATGCAGACTCCAGCCCAGGCTTTGGAAAATGGATTCTAGATTTCAGTGAATATTTCTGCTCCCTAATCCCTAACAAAAGAATTTAATTTCCTGTTTCCTCTTTGAGCATAGTCACTTTGGGAGCTCAGGCAGCAATCAGGCCCTAAATGGTCTAGGGTGCAGTGGCTAAGGGGCCTAGAAAAGACCAGCCTGTTTTCTAGACTAGGAACAAAGAAATAGTTAGGCAGTCTCCCCTCCCCCCAACAGCTGCTGTCTCAGACAGCTGTTTCCAGCTTGTCTGCTCCATGCTATTAAATATTCATGAGCTGTGGGATAGTTTTAAGCATGCAATGACTATTAATCTAGATGCAGGAAGTACACGGGGTTCACAGATGCCAGCGTTCTTAAGAATCTAAATCTTTTAACTTCAGGAATCTGGAAACTCACATTCGAAACACCAAGGTTTGTTCTGAGCACCTTTCAGTAAATTGGTCTTGTGGCTACTCTAATCATCAAACGCAGTAGAAGGCAGTGGAGTGGCAGCCGTAAGACTTGAGTTTGAATTCCAGCTCTCCAATGCTGTGATACCCTAAATCTCTACATGTTGGTTTCCCATTCTATATACCAGCATTAATTTTAGCCTTGCAGAGTTATTTGTGAGAACTAAATGAAATGCTGGTACACAGTAGTTAGCAAGAACATTTAAAATGGAGGCAGAGAATTCTATTCAGGACTTGATCAAAGCAGTAAAGCAAAGCCATGTTTAATAATCCCTTAGGAGAAGCCGGGCATGCTGGTGCACGCCTTTAATCCCAGTACTTGGGAGGCAGAGGCAGGTGGATCTCTGTGAGTTCAAGGCCAGCCAAGTCTACATGGTGAGTTCCAGGACAGCTGGGACTACAGGGAGACCCTGTTTCAACACCCCCACCCCCACCCCCCAAAAAACATCCCTTAAAAGTTCCAGGCAGGTAAAGTAGCGCACCCAGCACTCAGGAAGCAGAGGCCAGTAGATGGATCTTTTTTGAGTTCCAAAGCAGCCTAGTCTACATAGGGAGTTCCAGGCCACCTGGGGCTACAGGAAGACCCTTTCTCAAAAAGAAAAAGTTTGGTGAGCTGGGGATTGAAATTTCAAGGTCAGCCTGAACAACAGGGGAACCAGAGTTCTGGGCTACCGTTTACAGATGAATGAAAAGCATAGACCACTAGGAGCTAACCTGGTAAAGTCCAAATCTTTCAACCTTACACAAAACAAATACTCAGTGGGAGAGATGAGAATCACTATAAATACAGGAGCTAGAAGGACCTGAAGACTGGATTTGGGGACAGGATCCATCACTTGTAGTCTCTGACCAAATGTTACCACTTTTTTGTAAAGCTTCCCTATTAACCCTACCTTGCTAGCACACTGGCAAACATAGGTAAAGCAATAAGGACTTAAAATATTTTAAAATTTTATTTCTGTATGTGTATGAATGTACTGTCTGCATGTAGGTTTGTGCACCCGTGTTGTGCAATGCCACGGAGGTCAGAAGAGGGTCTCGGATTCCCCTGGAACTGGAGTTCTCCTGGAATTGGAGTTACAGACGGTTCTTAGCCGCCATGTGGGTGCTGGGGATTGAACCCAGATCCTTTGCAAGAGCAGTCGGTGCTCTTAACCGCTAGGCCATCTCTCCAGCCCTAAAATACCTTCTTAAACCTTAGCTTTTCAAGATCAACTCTAACCTACTCTTCTATTTAAATGAAGGAAAGCCTATCTATTCAGCTACGAGGATGTTGTCTCCTTGGGCTGTAGTCACCCTATGCAATGGAAATGAACTGGTTGGCCATGTTGGACTTGGTGGAACCACTGCTGCCACCATCAGCTGTGGTAAGTAGAAGCTTGTTCAATCTCCCCAGCAAACACAAACACAAGGGAAGGACTTCATTATCACTGTATGTATGCATCCTAATCTGGAAGCTTTGGGAGTGGGGGACAGAGCTTCAAAGCCTAAGCCACCACCCACCCTCACTTCTACCTCACACCAAGCGCATTCATCCCATTTAGATGTATTCCCCAAGGAGCTTGGTATTTTTGTTTTTGTAGCTCTGGCTGGCCTGAAACTCACTTTAGACTAGGCTAGCCATGGACTCATGGGGATCCAACTAACCCTATGTTAGGATTAAAGACATGCACCGCCACACCCGGCCTAAGAAGCTTCAATTTTTATTTATTTTTTTGGTCTTTTTGAGACAGGATCTCCCTGTAGCTCCAGCTGTCACTTTGTAGACCAGGCTGGCCTTGAACTCACAGAGATCCACCTGCCTCTGCCTCCCAAGTGAGTGCCCAGCCAAGAAGCTTGAATTTTAACTCATGGGCTGCTTTGTTCAAACAGAAAGATTCCTGAGCTGGTTTGTCACTGGTGACTACAACAGCCTAGCAGCTAATTTCATTCTTAACCTGGAGCGATGGGTAGGAATTGAGGAAATAGTGTTCAAAACTGAACTGACTCCAAGACTGGAAAATTATTAGATTTCTAGGGAAGAAAAGGTGAGTGTGTTCCTTTAATAGTCCCTGTCATTACCCATGCAAAGCACAGGGCTCAAAGGAGGATAGGAGACAGCAGGAGACAGACACATTAGAGCTCATTTTGTAAAAAATATTTTATTATTTTTATTTTATGTATACCAGTGTATTGCCTGTATGTATGTAAGCGCACCTATGTTGTGCAATGCCTGCAGAGACTGGAAGAGGGCACACTGGATACCCTGTAACTGGAGTTATGAATAGTTGTTAGCTGTCATGTGGGTGCTGGAAATTGACCTCACGTCCTCTGCAAGAGCAGTCTTTGAGCTTCTAGAGAAACAAAATATGGCTAGACAGGGTAGCTAGAACAGGTTAGCTCTCACTTTAGCAGCATGAACTGTAGTTCCCACGAGAAAAACCTAATCTCAGCTCTACCATTTACATAAGCTCTCAGTGGTACCAAAACAAACCAACCAGTTATTATGAAGCAGCTACTATATGCTGGAAATCATATTAATCGACTACTTTAATACCTACCTCAAAAAGCAATTCAAATATATATATACATATATATGTGTGTGTGTATATATATATATATATATATATAAAATCAGGGGCTGGAGAGATGGCCTAGCGGTTAAGAGCACCGACCGCTCTTACAGAGGACCCGGGTTCGATCCCCAGCACCCACATGGCGGCCGAGAACCGTCTGAAACTCCAATTCCAGGAGAACTCCAGCTCCAGGGGAATCCGAGACCCTCTTCTAACCTCCGCGGCATTGCACGACACGGGTGCACAAACTTGCATGCAGACAGTACATTCGTACACAATAAAAAAATAAATAAATAAAAAATAAAAAATAAAAAAATAAAATCAGTATATTTCTGACAAGGATGCCAAGACCATTCAACTGAGAAAGAAAAGTCTTTTCAAAAACGGTGCTGGCAAAATTGGTATTCACATGTAAAAGACTGAATGTGAAACCCTCACTTCACACCACATACGAAAGGTGTGGAAAGCAAACCACAGACCTAAACGTGACAATTAAAACAAAACAAAAAATACACAAAACAAACCAAAAACAAAACCCCTAGGGCTGGGCGTGGTGGTGCACACTTGTGATCCCAGCACTGGGGAGGCAGAGGCAGGTGGATCTCTGTGAGTTCAAGCCAGCCTCATCTGCATAGTGAGTTTCAGGACAGCTGGGGCTGTAGAGAGACCCTGTTTCAAAAAAAGACCAAAAAAGGAAAAAACAAACAAACAAAAAAAAAACAATAACACCAACAAAAAACCCTGGGTTTCAAGAGATGGCTGAGCAGGTAAAAGCACTTGTCATGCAAGACTTGAATTGAATCCTTGGACTGAATAACGGAAAAGGAGAACCAACTCCCAAAAGCTGTCCTTTGACAACTTCTACACACACATCTGTTTGCACATGTGCACATGCAAGCATACACAAAAAACAACAAAACACCTGGCTAGCTATCTACATAACTAAGTGGTAGATCATGTTAAGCATGTCTAAGGCCAAGAGGGTAGGAAGAGGGAAGGAAGGTAAAGTCTTTCTAGGTTAATACAAAAACTATATATAAGCCAGGCTTTAATCCTAGCACTTGGGAGGCAGAGGCAGGTGGATCTTTATGAGTTTAAGGCCAGCCTGGTCTACAAAGTGAGTTCCAGGACAGCTGGGGCTACAGGGAGACCCTGTCTCAAAACCACCAAAAACAACAAAACAAAACAAACAAACCCCAGAAATATAAAACAAACCCAAACTCACAAGATACCATTTGACACCCATTAAGGACAACTGTATTAAAATGTAAGTTTTTTTTTAAATATTTATTTTATGTGTATGAATGTACTGTCTGCATGTAGGTTTGTGCACCTGTGTCCTGCAATGCCACGGAGGTCAGAAGAGGGTTTCGGATTCCCCTGGAACTGGAGTTAAAGACAGTTTTCAGCCGCCATGTGGGTGCTGGGAATTGAACCCAGGTCCTCTGCAAGAGCAGTTGGCATTCTTAACCGCTAGGCCATCTCTCCAGCCCCACTTCTTTGTCTTTTCAAGACTGGGTCTCCCTGTAGCCCCAGCTGTCCTGGAACTCACGAAGATCTGCCTGCCTCTGCCTCCCGAGTGCTAGGACTAAAGCGTGCGCCACCACGCCTGGCCCACTTTTTGTTTTAAATTACTTGAAAGAGGTATGAACACTTCATGCTCAGCAAAACAAGTCAGCCACAAAAGACCACGTTGTGTACAATTCCATTTATTTATGAAACATATGGCAAGAAATATCCTGCATAGGTAAGTTACAGAAAGTAGCTCCATTGTTGACTAGGAACTGAGGGATGTCTTGGGGGGAGACAAGTGACATTAAGTTTGTTTTGGGAATAACATGCCTTAAACTGACCGGTTAGGACTGTACAAGAAATATTCTGCATAGGTAAGTTACAGAAAGTAGCTCCATGGTTGACTAGGAACTGAGGGATGCCTTGGGGGGAGACAAGTGACATTAAATTTGTTTTGGGAATAACATGTCTTAAACTGACCGGTTAGGACTGTACATATATACCAAAAATGGTTAAATTGGGGCTGATGAGATGGCTTTATCAGGTTAAAAGTACTTGTGGAGCCAGGTGTGGTGGCGCACGCCTTTAATCCTAGCACTCGGGAGGCAGAGGCAGGTGGATCTTTGTGAGTTCAAGGCCAGTCTCGTCTACAGAGGAGTTCCAGGATAGCTGTGGCTACAGGGAGACCCAGTCTCAAAAAGACAAAACAAACAAGCAAACAAAAACAAACAAAAAACAAAACAAAAAAAACCTAAACAAAAATAAACTTTTATTTTTATTTTTTATCTTTATTTTTTTATATACTTTTATTGATGTATATTTCAGATATCATTTTTCAGTTCAATTTAGACATATTCCCCTTTCCCTTCCCCCCACCTCTTTTTTTTCTATTACTTTTTTTTTTGCTTTTTAACAATAAGTAATAATTTATGAGTATAAGCATCCTTCATGTAAAACCAACTTGCAAGCAGTTGTGCCCAAACCCACACAGCCCAAGGGTCCCACCATCCAGCTGGGGGGCTTATATGTTCAATCAAGTTGATCAAATGAGTGTCCAGACTATATTGCTGTAGTTTCACCATTCACCCCAATCGCAGCCCTTACATTCTACCACGCCCCCTCTTCCGCACATTGTTCCCTAGGCTTAGAAAAGGGACATGGGTGGACAAGAAGCAAAAGTCTACTTTCTCGGGAGCTGTCGTTTTGGACTCTGGTCAATTCTGGCTGTTTCCTTTCATGGGCTGTTTGTCCGGGAATAACCTTTCAATCCTACTCTATAACAGTTGGCTTTAAACTCTCTGAATCTACAGAAGGGGAAAGACACCGAACCTAGCTAAAAGTTTTTCTATTAATACTAGAAACAGTGACCAGGCAGTGGCTCAAAGACCTTTCCTGTATTATTTTCATTCTCTGTAGCTATGGTTACCCAGCACAGTTTATCTGTGTCCCCCTAAAACCCAGTAAGTGTGCCCCTCCTTTTTTTTTTTAAATTTTATTTATTTTTTATGTGTATGAACGTACTGTCTGCATGTAGGTTTGTGCACTCGTGTCGTGCAATGCAGCGGAGGTCAAAAGAGGGTCTCGGATTCCCCTGGAACTGGAGTTAAAGACGGTTCTCAGCCGCCATGTGGGTGCTGGGGATCGAACCCGGGTCCTCTGCAAGAGCAGTCGGCGCTCTTAACTGCTAGGCCATCTCTCCAGCCCCATGCCCCTCCTTTTTTTTTTTTTTTGGTCTTTTCGAGACAGGGTCTCCCTGTAGTCCCAGCTGTCCTGGAACTCACTCTGTAGACCAGGCTGGCCTTGAACTCACAAAGATCCGCCTGCCTCTGCCTCCCAAGTGCTAGGATTAAAGGCGTGCGCCACCACGCCCGGCATGCCCCTCCTTTTTTACATTAGCAACTTTGTTCCTTGTAACCAACAAACTCTTAAAATTAAATACTGCTTCACTGGGTTATTGGCAGAATAAAGTAGAATTCAAGAAATAGGTTGACATTAGGTGGCCTTAACTATTAGAGGTAAGCTCATTATGGTCTATAGACCAACACAAAAGTGTGATGTTATAAATATGGTACAAAACCAGGCATGGTGGCACATGCCTTTAATCTTAGTACTCAGGACGTGGAGGCAGAAGAAGCTCTGTGAGTTCAAGGCCAGGCAGAAGAAGCTCTGTGAGTTCAAGGCCAGCCTGGACTGCATAGCGAGAACCTGGACAGTTGGGGTTACAGGGAGACTCTGTCTCAAAAACAAGGAAAAAAAAATTACAAATGATTACAGGAAAGACTGGCCTATTTAACTACCTTTCTAGCCAACCCTGAATATAATTACTTTGCTGTTGTAACAGGTCTACCATTCTCAACTGAAAACCACCCTAACATACCTGACATGGGTCTTCACTACCCATTCTATTCCAGGAAAGGCCTCAGGAATTTTCAATCACCTGAAAATTGAGAAACAAGAGATCAGACTTTTGAAGAAGCTTTAAAGACACAAAAAAGATAGAGATCCTGCATGCAATTTACACTTTACAGAAAAGAAACATGCAACTTTTATGGAAATCTTCAATAACATTTTGCTGTGAATATCAATATGGGATCCTAGGGGGTTCATCCTTGTACATTTTAAAATAGCTGAGCAGAAAGCTTTACTTGGGGGTGCAGGAGGTCTAATCTATAGTCATTAAAATTTTACAATGTGTCATTTAAGATGTCAGACTTTGTGCCCAGGTTACATTACAGTTCACTTGTGATGGGCAGGATTATTAAAGAGTTATGGCTAATTTATGCGGCAACATATGGTTTTTCTTTTTACGGCTATTTTTATTAAACAAGTTTTGCAAAGTTTTAACATTAAAATTAACAACTAAAGAATTGTTTATGCAAGTTGCTGTCACAGTTTATATAAAAGAGAAATATGTGCTATTAAAATCAGACATTTAGGTTACCTTTGGTTTTTTGCGATGCATGTTAGCTTTACACATCCTGATTCTCTTGCGATAATTTTCCTTTAAAAAGGGGGGTATAGAGTGATCTCTTTTCATCAAAACAAGACATAATGCCCTGAAAGCTGACTTCAAACCATGGTTGAAAATTCAGTTATTTACACTTTATCACAATCTATAAATACATTTTTTGTTGGTGTGTTTTAAAAAGAAAAAAAATGTCCATCATGCACTGCTTCAGGCAGCTTGGCACTTCATACAAGAGGATTTTTCACCCCCGAGCAGTTTAGGTGGCTCTAGGGAAGGCATGAGATCCCTGGGAATTAAGAGTGGAAACAGGGCCAACTGATTCCATTGTTTCCTCTCTTGGTCTTGAAGGAGAGAGTTCAGGGCCAGCTTATCATGCCAGATCCTACCCCAGGCCAGCTGAATTTCTAACAGCATCTCTAGAATTGGAAGAGAAACCCTTGAGGGCACCCAGGGTTTGCTAAATTGTCATGTCTGAAGGCAAGCAGTTCCAACTTCTGAACTCAGAGACTTGGAATCTTTAAGGCCACCTAGGGCTCTTTGGAAGGTATGAACTAGGGTGGCTGGCATTTGAAGCACCTGTACCTTTACATGAAAACCAATCCATGTTTCGGTCAGCTGGGCTTTTCTCTTTAGAAATTAGAAATTTTTTTTTCCCCATAGGATTGGCTAAACTGCTTTCAACAACTTCCAGGGGGTGAAAAAGCTTTGGTTATTTTTAAACTAAAACTTAACAACTCATAAACTTTTTTTTTTGGTAAACTTAAAATAAAATCCCCACCACCACTTTTAAGAATGTCTCCAACTTTTAACAAGCCCATTAACTTTAGAGTTAATTTAAGTTTATTTGAAAGAGAAAACTATTTTATTGTCCACCCCCAAAAATGACAATTCATCACATTTACTTTGATTAAAAAAGGACTAAACTTTATTGACAAACTGCTGCAGACATTTTGACATAAGTTTAAGCTACCTATTTAGGCAGACTTACACATGTAGCATTTAATCTTCCGAGAACAAAATGGGAGGACAGTACAAAGCCATTAGGACTTTAACTTATGTACAAAGTGGATTTTGATTCCTTTTTCTTTCAGCTGCAGTGTCCCTTTTTATATCATGCTAGTGTTGAGACATACTTGACTACCTTGGGAACAGCTCAAAATTGACAACAGTTAACTTAATGAAAACCATCAGCTTTTGGCCCCAGTGTCCAAATGAGTTTTTTCATGGACTGCAGACTTCTCAGATGGACAGAATACTTTTGACTTTTAAAATACTGAAAAGTTAATGATTAGTACTATTACTGCAAACACTGTGGCTAAAAGCACTGCATCGAGTTCACTGCAGGTGGCCGGCTCCTCTCAGTCAACCTCTTCCAATCCCACCCCCCAGCTAAGTATCTCTCAACACTGTACACTTTATGTCTGGGGCTAGATTTCAAAACCCACATAATAAAAAAGTCAGTTTTACAAACCTAATTTTGTTGTTTTAAGTCAATTAACGTTAAAAATTGCATCAACTATTTAATTCATGAGGATCTTTCATATTAAAATTAACCTTAAGATTCAACCGCCATGTGCTTTTAAAGGAAATGTTTTTAGAGACTTCTGAGCTCACTTTTACATGGTGGCACCTACTTCCTTAACAATTCATTTTAAATCTTAAGCAGCCCTGAATTTTGAAATGTAGCCTAGTTTTGGATTCTGCAACTACAACTTTACGGGATGCCTCAAATCAAAACTAAGAGAAATTAACAAGCCTTTACTTCAGAACCTTTAAGCAAGCAATGCCACTTTTGAAACTAACAGGTTTGTTTTTTACTCAACTTCTCTTTTTATTATAAAAGGTACACTGTTTATATTTAAACAACAAAGAAAAAAAGCATCTACACACTTAAAAAATTAATTCAATTTCCTAAATCTATTTTAACTCATTTTAAAATACTACATACAGAAGCCAGAATGCAGAGTTAAGAATGGAGGAAGGTGGGGAAAAGAAGGGAACCACGAAGAAAAACACTTAGACAATTACTTGTCTGTTGTGGGTAAAGAAACAGGAATCCTGGGATACAAGAAACCAGTAACAACTTTGCTCATAACTGTTATTTTCCCCTCCTGTTTGTTTTTAATAACGTCCATATGGGTGCTCTCTGTATGCGCCCTTCACTGGCCTAGCTGGGGGGGCCTTCAGTGACGGCCTGCTCCCATTCCAGTCATCTTGGCCTGCGGGAAAAGCAAAGACAGTCCATAAACCACATGCCAATGTCACTCTGGGATAAGGCAGGTAATCATCTGTGTATGTCAACAACACTGCTTTTCTTCCAGTTTCTCGATGCCTCCCTGGTGGTCCTTGCTCTCTACCTGGCCCTCCTGACAACCTGGGTAATTTCCCACAATTCTGAGAAGACAAGAGAACAATTCAGAAAATGCTGGCTTTTTCTCTGCTGTACTCTCTTAGCAGTGAGGTCTTCTATAAGCAACAAAATTGATACCACCCAATCCTCAATAAACCTAATATACTGCTCGCGGCAGTAAAGGAGCCATTAATCTCAGTGGGTCTGCAATGGCCATTCTTCTTCCCAAAGCAATCTGGCAAGCCTCAGGGAAGGTGGCAATATCTCCCAAGTTTTTCACATTGTAGGTAGATAGCAGCCCTATACCATATACCATGTCAAGCCAGGTTTCTCTGTGGAGAAAAATAACACTTTGGCTCTCTGGGAAAACAAAACAAAGGCCACATTAAATAAGACCTTCCATGACAGACATTCAAAGCTCTGGGGGATTGAGGTGCAATCAAATGTTGTATTTATAAAATTGTTTAGGATTCCTTAGTTCTTTATTTAAATCAAAAGTCTGGAGAAGCCAGGCAACATGGCCACAACAGCCTCAAATGGTTTTCACTTGTGAAAGCAAACCCTGAGAGAAAGGATTGCTTCTACAACTGATCTCTGATGGAAATAAGCTGTTTAAACTTACTCTTCCCAATCATTCCCACACCTTCCCCAGGCCAACCAGTCCCTATGTACTTGCTGCCATTCACACACGCCATGCTCTCCTGTGTGGCTTTCACGTTGCACAGTATTCTACATATACTTCTCGTATAACAGGCCCATCACTTTCCAAGAACTTTCCTAGATTTTACATTTTTTTGAGCCAAAATTTCAGGTAGCCAGGCTGCCCTCAGGCTCAGTTATTGGTGGAGGATTACATGCATGTATACCACACCTGGCTCGACCTACTTTTTTTTTTTTTGTCTTTTCTTTTCGAGACAGGGTCTCCCTGTTGCTCCAGCTGTCCTATCACTCTGTAGACCAGGCTGGCCTTGAACTCACAAAGATCCGCCTGCCTCTGCCTCCCAAATGCTAGGATTAAAGGCGTGCGCCACCCACACCTGGCACTTTTTTTTTTTTTAATGTGTATGAATGTACTGTCTGCATGTAGGTTTGTGCACCCGTGTTGTGCAATGCTGCGGAGGTCAGAAAAGGCTGTCGGATTCCCCTGGAACTGGAGTTAAAGACCCAGGTCCTCTGCAAGAGCAGTCGGTGCTCTTAACTGCTGGGCAATCTCTCCAGCCCGGCTATTCATCTTTTAAAACTGAGTTAAATATCTGCATAGTTTTGTGGCTCTTCAAGACTTTACAAGTACCTAAGGATGTTAATAGGATGAGAATATAGCAAAACATTGTTCAAGCAAAGTGACTTAAAACTGCAGAAAAAGGGGGCTAGAGAGAGGACTCACCAGTTGAGAGCACTGTCTGCTCTTAGAGAGAACCTGGGTTTGGTTCCCAGCACCCACATGGTGACTTAACTGTCGGTAGCTCCAGTTCCAGGGGATCCAATGCCTTCTGGACTCCATGGGCATTGCACCCATAGGTGTAGTTACATACAGGCAGGTAAAACACTCATATACACAAAAATATAAATAAATGATTTTTAGATGTAGAAAGAGGAATCCAAGTACTGCTTCATATGTGTACAGAATTTGTAGTGATTTTGGAAGCCAGTATTGGTTGTGGTTGCTGTCCNTTTTTTTTTTCTTTTCTTTTTTTTTTGTCTTTTCAAGACAGGGTCTCCCTGTAGCCCCAGCTGTCCTTGAACTCAAAAAGATCCGCCTGCTTCTGCCTCCCAAGTGCTAGGATTAAAGGCATGCGCCACCACGTCCGGCTGAGTTTAGTTTTTTGATGAAGGACTCACTGGGTTCTTCTCTGTAGCTCTCTCTAGAGTATTTTAGAAGAACTGTTAATAGCTAACCCTATTTGCCAGGAACTCTGGAAGTCCCTGGAGTATGCTAAAAAGACCTCACATTTTAAAAGCTGTGCTCTCAGCATCCAATGCCACATGACACCCTCAGGGACCCATTAATATGGTGCCATAGTTAGCTCTTGAGGACACACTTGAGTAATGTTGTTTTCAACCAAATCTCAGGGAAGGCACTTGGATTGTGCTACCTTCCTAGCCTCTACTGCTCTTAAAGAACTGAATTGAGGGCTAGGGATGTCACTCAGTTGATAAAATAGTCTAATAGATAAGAGAATATTCAAGGTCATCATCAACTATAGAATGAGTCTGAAGCCAGCCTGAGTGGCTGATACCTGGTTTCAAAAAAAAAAAAAAAAAAAGGAAGGGAGGCCACAAGTGGTGGTCCCAGCACTCAGGAGGCAGGTGGATCTCTGAGTTCAAGGCCAGCCTGGTCTACAGAGTGAGTTCCAAGCCAGATATGGCTACAGGGAGACCCTGTCTCGAAAAGACAAAAACAAAACAAAACAAAATAAAAACTCCAAAAAACCAAAACAAAAACAACCTTGACTTATCTCACAGCTGCTAAGGGGCTTAGTTCTAGTACTTGCAGCCCTAAAGCATCTAGCTAGATTGTAACAGATACTATTTTTTGCCTTCTAACCTGGTGAGCTGCAATGAAAAATTTCAGTGAGATCCAAAAATCATTTTTTAAAAACAGGCATGGTGGTGCACACCTTTAATTCTAATATTCCAGAGGCAGAGGCAGAGGCAGGTGGACCTCTGTGAGATCAAGGCCAGCCTAGTCTATGCAGTTAAGTTCTAGGTCAGCTGGAGCTACAGGGAAAACATGTCAGAAAAACAAACAATAACAACAACAAAGAAAACAGAAACAATTTTTTGTTGTTGTTGCTTTTTTGATCTAAGAAGGTGTCTCCCTTTAGTCCTAGCTGGCCTTACTATGTAGACCAGGCTGGCCTTGAACTCACAGAGATCCACCTGCCTCTGCCCCCCAGTGCTGGGATTAAAGGTGTGCACCACCATGCCTGGCTATTAATATTTTTTTTTTTTTAAATGAAGGTAGTTATCTATCAACATGGCCTGGGTATCAGCAGCATGAGGTCCAGAAATACAGCCCAAGTTTCATCATGTCTTGCCTAACCCAGAAATCAATCAATAACAGCTAAGTATACTAGTCCAAGTAAGCCAAGCTAGACCCAAGCCCTATTTTTAAAACATATAACCATAAAATTTAAATTAGAGCAGAACTCCAAATGTCACATCACATCTAGCAATACAGTGGTCTTCTACAGATTTCTTCTTAAGTGTGTGCCTGGATAACTTGTAAGGATCCATCAAACAGAATTTTTCCAGGCACTTACTTGTATACTATGCCCTACCACAGAAATAAAATAAAAACCTACCATAAGCTTCATAGGAATCTTGAACCTCTCCATGTCCATAGTCATAATATTCTGACTCCCTGAAAGCCAAAGACAGAGCATTAAAACCTAGTTTTAGCTTCACCTTTCTTTCAAATACATCCCTAGCTCAGGCTTTTATTATCTACAAAACGGAGAAATGTTTGTTCTCTCTCATTACCAAACATCCAAATATTCCCTAAACATGTATATACCATGTACACACATGCACACACACAAATTCTGTTTAATGTAGCAAGAAAAACTATAGACACCACATAATGTAAAAAGGCACAATCAAAATGGAGACTCTTACAGCATAATAACGATCATTTATGTATGAATACAGCTCACCGGAGGAGGAATAAACAGGAAAAGCAATGTTCTGTCCCTAGTATACAATGCTGAGGTTCTTTTTCAATTGTAACACACACACACTCTCTCTCTCAAAATGTTTTTAAGAGAAATTTAATAAACTATCTAAATTACGGTGATAAGCTTCTAGTTTCCTGTTAAAATGATAGGCAATTCCAATTAGTGTGGTTGGTTGGTTGGTCTTGGAGAGTCTGTCTCCTAATCCCACTCTGAGATCAAAATAGGGCTTCCTGAAGCTCAGGCAAGCACTCTACCAATTGAGTTACTTCCCTTTGTCCCCCTCCACAGAACATAAATTAAAATTATCTACAAGTATTTTTCTGTTCCCATGTAGTCACAGCAAAGGGGTTTTTCATCTACTATTCCTAGATCCCAAATTACAATATAAAATCTACTTATCCTTATTTCCAGGCCCAAGTATATGCCTCACAGTTGTCAAAAGCAGAGGAAATATCTTTCAAAACATCAAGTCAGACTACTCCTTAGGTTTGTGCTGCCTAAGCCTTCAGTTCATCCAAGCCCACCATCTACCCCTATATGACAGTGTACAATACTATTCACATCTGAATTGTATACTATTGCCTGACTCACCCTTGACTCTGGCTGTAATAGCCTTCATATCCTTCATAACTCTGTTCTGCGTATGTGTCATCATATCCCTGGAACAAATAAATTAGGTCAAAAGTGCACAGAATTGGGAAGGCAACCCACTGGGTTTTATGTCCTTCTGAATCAATAAACTGAAAGTTTTCTCAAAAACATGAATACCTACTGTGGAACAGTAAAGAAAGACAAAACTCAAATATGTTATGATTTAGTATTATCAAAGAAGATCCCTTAGTAAAATACTGCACGTGAAATCTCAGCTTATTTCTAGTTTAATTTACAGATTATAAATCACGCCTAAAATGGAAAAAACTTCATAGTTCAAATTCACTACACAAGAAGAAGGCAGATTCCAAATCTTATAAGCAGTCCTTTCTACCTAAAGGGCAAAGACCCTATCCTGTCATGCAACTTTCTTTGGCAACCTAGGTATAGAAATGGTATACTGTTCAAACCATTCTTACATATTCTTCGTATGTTTCTGGTGCAGGTGGTGGAGGTAAAGGTATTCTCTGGATGCCAGCTGTCCGAGCTCTTGGTGCTGGAGCACCCCTCACAGTAGGTGGGGGTGGCACTCCTCGAGTCACAGTGGCACCTCTAGTGATGGAGCCTCTCACTGGGGTTCCACGCACCAAAGCTCCCCGAGGTGGTCCAACACCACGGCCCCTACAAAAAAGTTCATATAAAGTTTTTTTTTTAATTTTTTAATTTTTGTATGTGTACAAATGTACTGTCTACATGTAGGTTTGTGCACCCGTGTTGTGCAATACCGCGGAGGTCAGAAGAGGGTGTCGGATTCGCCTGGAACTGGAGTTAAAGATGGTTCTCGGCCGCCATGTGGGTGCTGGGGAATCGAACCTGGGTCCTCTGCAAGAGCGGTCGGCACTCTTAACTGCTAGGCCATCTCTCCAGCCCCATATTAAGCTTTTAAATAACATGGCAAATTCATATTCAGGGCTATTCACAAATTTAGAGTTTCCTTTTTTTTTTGGTCTTTTTGATACAGGATCTCCCTGTAACCCCAGCTAAACCAGACTGACCTTGAACTCACAGAGATCAAAGGCTGGGATTAAAGGCATTCACCACCATACCCAGCTTCTATCTTTGTAACTTTTAAAAAGAAGGCTCTGTAGCCAAGCATGGTTAAGTCAAAGCCTGCTTCTGTTCATTGCCAACCTCCACCCTTCTGAGACAGCCTCATTATAACTCTTTACATAGTTGAGGTTGAATTTTTGATCCTCTATAGACATTACCACCTATTTTTACACAGTATTGGGGAATCGAACCCAGAGATTTGTGAATGATACCCAGGCACTCTTAACAATTGAGCCAGCTTTCCAACCCCATAACTACACAATATTCAAAGCATGCTGGGAGACTCTCCAGATCCAACAGTGAACCACGGTACCTTGAGCAAGTCTAAACAATCTAAATACTGTATAAATGTTAAATGCTTACTGCAAAAGATCAAATTCTGAAGTCAGATCATTTAAAAAGTGCCCAAGACCTGAAAACGCTCAACTTGGGAGTCATTTTGACTCTTCCTAAGCTAGATCAGAAACCACTAAGAAAGAGATGGGTCCAGCTCCTTTCTGACTCTTCTTACCTGGGGACAGGTGGAGGAGGAGGAGCAGCTCCCCGTCCTCTCACTGGGACACCTCTACCACGAGAGGGCTCAGGTACGCCATTCAAGTAGGAGAGCTCTAGAAACTGCTCCTGGCAGATATCATCCATCATATCCTGGAATAAAAGATAACAAAGAGCAGGGCGTGATGGTGCACATCGATAATCCCAGTAACTGGCTCTGAACTCAGAAATCCGCCTGCCTCTGCCTCCAGAGTGCTGGGATCAAAGGCATGTGCCACCACACCCAGCTTAAAGACAGTTCTTAGTCGCCATGTGGGTTCTGGGAATAGAACCAGGATCCTCTGCAAGAACAGTTGATGCTCTTAACCGCTGAGCCCTTTCTCCAGCCCCAATTTTCCAGTATTAACAGTCAAAATGACCCTACGTAGATCTCCTACTTTATAGCTGAGAACTCTGAACTCATACCTTATAAAACATCCATAAAGGTCTGGGAATGTGGCTAATACCAAAACTGAATAAAACTTGTTAACAACAGCATGATCCTAGTTTCTCCCTTGCTCAGAAGATAAAGGATATACATTTGCTTACTGGTACTAAAAATTTCTTAACTTCTTCCATGGCATGGGCCATAAGAGCATAAGCCTCACACGGGGGCCCAAAAACTTCAATGAAGACATGGAGATCCATATTCAAATGGGCATATTTGGGGTCTCCACCTTTTCGAAGCTCTTCTTCCTATGAAAAAATCCAGGAAAACATCAAATCACACATATACTTGGTTAACTGTTCTCTTAATGGGCATTCATTATTAGAAGTATGTATTTGTAAAAGCTGAATTTTATCTTTGTAAAGCTTATTTTTAGGATCTATTCAGATAACAGCTGTTTGCCCAGCATTTATTTGTACGTGTATGTATATATGTACTTACAGCCTAGCATCTGGATTGTTGGTTTTGTGTGTTGAGACAGGGTCTCCCGCATAGCCCCAGACTGCCTCCATCTTAAAGAAATCCACCTGTCTCTGCCTCTCAAATGCTGTTATTAAATTCTTGTACCACTTGGCCTGGCTTACCATCTGTTTTTAAATCTCAAGTAGAGGTGTTTTTCTATACCAGCTCTGCTTATGTCCTTCTATTATCTAGAGAGTTCCAAGGAAGGAAAAAAGACACACGCATAGATCTCTTGTATATCTATTAATTAAGCTACATGGGGCACGGTGGTTCATGTCTTTAATCCCAGCACTCGGGAGGCAAAGGCAGGAGGATCTCTATGAGGTTAAGGCCAGACTGGTCTACATAGTGAGTTCCAGGACAGCTGGGGCTACAGGGAGAACCTGTCTCGAAAAAAAAAGTACTTCTGAGATAGCAAATTTACAGATTTTTAATAGCAAAGACTTATCTAAAAGCTTACCCTCAAAGGTTAAAGACTATTATATTGTGGCAGGAAGTTTCTTGTCAATTAACAATGAGTACATTGTATAGACAGCCACAGCATGGAAAATAGGGAACAAGGGGCTGGAAAGAGGGCTTTGCAGCTAAGAGTGCTGGCTGTTCTTGCTTAGGACCCAACCTGTTGCCAGCATCCACAAGGCAGGTCAACCTTCTACCTTCCCTAACTCTAGTTCCAGGGGATTTGATGCACTCTTCTGGCTTCCACAGGAATTATAAAACATGAGTGCATTTATACAGATGTAGGCAAAATACTCACATACATTAAATAAAAAAAGAAAAGAACAGTAGGTAGGTTCACTTGCCAGGATAACTTGTTTCCTTTTGGAATTTTTTTCTTTTTTTTTTTT